>JAENHJ010000324.1:9790886-10390886 GCA_025330945.1 Mucuna pruriens | reverse complement strand
AAGGTAGATGCAAGGTATTGTAATCAGAATCTCACAGATCGGTACTGCTATGTAACATGTATGATATGAAAATGATGTTTTTAATTTCGAATTCTTCTGATGTACCCTTGCATTGTTGTTACAGATAATTTTTCTGGAAACAATATGCAATGATGTAGACATAATTGAGAGGAATATACGCTTTAAAATTCAGCAAAGTCCTGACTATGCAGAAGTGTAATGTTTCCTTTAAAATCAGTGACATCTTATCTTAATGAGTATATGGAATTGTAGATACATATGCAATCAGCTTTTCTTTTGCAGACCAGATTTTGAGGTTGGCTTGCGAGACTTCAAAGAACGTGTAGCCAATTATGAGAAGGCAAGTCTTTCATATGTATTTTTAGGGCTTAGGGTTTCATATGCGAGACTTCTACTGTCTTTCATATGTATTTTTAAATTTTAATGGCCATTCCAGGTGAGCTTTTGCTTTAAATAATGTTGATTTCATATACCAGGTTTATGAGACAGTAGAAGAAGGATCTTACATAAAAATGATTGACATGGCCAGTGGACATGGAGGGCAAATACAAGTAAGTTTTACATTTAATTATATGTCATTTTATGTGGCAAACTGAACTATTTTATATAGTTCATTGTCTGGTTTGCTAGTATTTTAAGTTTGATAGTTGATTTGCATGTTTGTTGTCCACATAGTAGGTGTTGTTTGGGTAAGTAACATTTTTAATAGATTCTAATAGTTTAACCAGATGTAAAACCTTGAAGTGGGAAAATGGCATGGTTTCACTTTCGCCTCTAACTTTAAATAACTAATAAATACAGTATCCTTGAGTGCACTTTGCGCCTGTCTTAATTATTATTTCATGGTTCACTGCAAGTGTAGAATTGAAAGTGTGCTTGTTCTGCAAAGTATCAGTATTAGAAAGGCATATTACTACCATATGATTGCATTATGTTTATACAGATCACTTACCGGTATCTGAACTATACAACACATTATAAAACAGGCAAATTAGAAAGACTCATTAGTCTGCTCTAAACTTTCTTGAGTGACAACCTTATGATCAGAATCAGACTGACAGAGTTAGGCTCTAAATACGAATTGAACCTTTGGCCTCTTGGTTGACCAATACTAAACCACATCAACAAATCACTCAATTTAAGTTATGCCATGTAATGAGGTATATATGTATATATAAACTGTATTGTAAATAAAATTATACAATGAGTTCATATTGCTTGGTTGAAACTTGAAAAGAGGACCAAAATGTTGCATAGCACCATAGCCATATACTTTATGATCAGTGTAATGTACAAATATTCTGTCTGACATTGTTCAAGCACAAATTATATTAATTTCATTGTTTGAAATTTTTTATAGGAAAGCTACTCTAATACTCTGAAATTTCTTGTTGCAAATATTTGTGCATCTCCTTGAATTTTTTCTCTAATCATTTAGAAATGTGGTTTACAGCGTGTCTTTAATTTGTTAATGATTCATAAGTTCTATCTTTGGGTTTAGGTGAACAATATCAGTGGCTACCTACCCGGCCGGATAGTCTTTTTCTTGGTAAGTTTCTTTGAAGAGTGTAGTTAATTACAGTCTAAGCTTCATGGATACAGGCAAGCAAAACAAATGATTAAGTTAATTAATAATATATAACCTAGTAAGACAATATTGAGAAATGTCATGGACCAACTATACAAAAAGCTTAAGCTATTAAATGAAAGCATATTTACTATTTTGTATTTGGTTGATGAAATGATTTTGTATTTATACCACATCCTCTCACATGAATTCTTTGGGCTTGAAGTATAGACAATGCACAGGTCTAGCTACTTGCACTGAAATTCAACATTTTGATTAGAAAATTAGGGGGATAACCTAAAATGATTTAACTCGACTCGAGACCAACTATACCGAAAGTTTTAGCTATGAAATCAAGATACATGAATGGTTTTATATCTCTAACAAGAAAAATAGTGGAAATTTGTTGTTTATGATCTTTTCACCTTTGAAGATAGAGAAGTTGCCTAGTAATTCACATATTGCATCATATAATGTGTTGGGTTGGGTTTATACAATAAAATGTATAATTGAACTTTTAGGTACATTTTCAAGTTTGATGATTCAGTTGATTTTTTGGGTCATTAGCTCATGGGGCGATGGCCTTTTAAGGTGGCTGAAAAAGATTTATCGCTTTGATGGGTTATGTGACATAAACATGTTCGTAAAGAAAAATTAAGTTATATAATTGAGAAAAATTAAAATTTAATGACTGTTGTAAATATTAGAGATATTCTAGAAGATATTTTTGTGGTAAATATCAAAATATTTTATAAAATATTTTAGAAGATATCATGGGATATTTGTTTCCCTATTATTATTATTTTCCTATTTTCCTCTTTCCCTTTTTAGGCATAATCTTTACCATATACAGGGATATTAGTGATTGTACAAAATACACAATCAATATACAATTTTCTTTTCTTTCAACTTGGTATCAGAGCTCCCGAACTTGGGGACTCTGTTTCCATCGCTTAGTACCAACTCTACTGTTCACCGCCCTTGTTGCTGCCATCGCTACCTATGGGACTGGTGGTTGAACCAAGAAATAAAAAAAAATTGTCGCATACTATTCACGCGCATTGTTTACATTTTATTCACACTTTGCTGTTCATAAGTCGTGTGCTGCCTTGCGGTGTGACCCACTTGGCGAAGCCACCATAGAAAGAATCACCAACAATTAATCTACTTGTTTTAGAGCTTTTTCTAATGGTTGAAGTAAATGTCATCATCTCTTTGGATCCCAGTGATTTTAATAAGCTTTCTAACACTTGCTCCTTGACCATGAAGGTAAGAGTTCTTTCAATATTTCTAGTTTTGTTTCTTAAAGTATTTGAATCCTTGATTTTGAGCCAACCAATCACATGACCCCATTCTCTTCACACTTGACATCATACTCAAGAGCATCTGAAAAACAACTCATTACTGTTGCTAATAGAGATCATGTCCCTATTGTTGGATTTGGCAGCATTCAACTCCAACCCTCTCTAGTTTTACAAAATGTTTTCCATGTTCCTTATTTGGCTAATAATCTTATCTATATACATAGGTTTGCACAAATTTTGAATTGTGCAGTAACTTTTTACCATTCTCATTGTGTCTTTTAGGACTTTACCTCTGGGAGGACGATTTTGATTGCTAAAGAGCATGGTGGGTTATACTTTTTATAGTACAGGACAATTGATGATAGAAACAGAAAAAATGATAGCTTCTCAAATTTGGCTTCACCGCAAGCTTCTTGGACATCTTCCATTTGGTTTACTTAAATCTTTTTTTCCATATTTGTTCACAAGAGTTTGTTGAGTCCTTTAAGGGTGATGTTTGTCAAGTTTCTAAACACCATCGTGCTTTCTTTCTTCCTAGTAATAGTAAAAGTGTTGCTCCTTTGATCTTATTCATTCTTATGTATGGGGACTTGTTACTGAATCGGTTTTTGGGGCTAGATGGTTCATAGATGACTATACTTACTCGTGTAACATAGACTTATCTTATGAAAGACAAATCTGAAGTATGTCAAATATTTGTTAACATTGAATTTTCTAAATTTGTTAAAATCAAGGTATTATTTGTGAGCTTACTTGTGTCAATAATCCTCAACAAAATGGAGTTGCAGAGCGAAAGAATTGCCATCTTCTTGAGGTTGCTAGAGTTCTATTCTCTCAAATGTCCGTTCCAAATGTCTACTAGGGAGAAGTTGTTCTAATTGCCACCTACCTCATAAATAGGCTACCCACTCGTGTCTTACAAGGTATTAGTCCAGTTGAACACATCTTGTCATTCTTTCCTTCTTTTCTCCTACTATTGAGTCACCCATGTTGTGTGTTTAAGTGTGTTGCCTTTGTATTCTCATAGTGTATCTTTATTGGTTATCCTTCAAATAAAAAAGGATATAAGTGTTATCACCCTTAAAGTCGTTTTTTTGTGTCAATGAATGTCACCTTTTACGAAATACAATCCTTCTTTGTCAACCCTCAACTTTAGGGGGAGAGAGATGTAGGTTGTAGGTGGATGTATACTATGCAGTGTAAATCTGATGCTACTCTTGATCGATATAAAGTGAGACTGGTTGCAAAGGGATATGCATAGACCTATGACATTGACTATTAGGAGACATTTGCCCCCATGGTAAAAATGAATACAGTAAGAATCATTCTGTCCCTAGCCGCCTATTATGGTTGGACCTATAACAGTTTGATGTTAAAAATGTTTTCCTGCATGGTGACCTAGAAGAGGAAGTCTATATGGAGATTCTCTTAGTATTTGAATCTCACGGTGTAAAGAATAAAGTGTACAAGTTGAAGAAGGCTTTGTATTGCCTTAAACAATCTCTTGATGTGGTTTGGAAGATTTACTCAAGTCATGATCTCCCTGGGATATAAGTAAAGTCAAGGTGATCATACTTTATTCATAAAACATTCCCTTGATGGCAAATTCACTCTTCTCCTAGTGTATGTAGACAATATGATTATTGCAAATGATGATAAGATAAAGTGATTGACTTTGAAAGAAAGGCTGACAGCACATTTTGAGACGAAGGACTTGGGAAAGTTGAAATATTTCCTTGGAATAGAGGTTATCTATTCCATAAAGGCCATATTTATCTCCTAAAGGAAATATGTGCTTTATTTGCTTAAGGAGATAGGAAAATTGGGATGCAATACTACAGGGGTACCCATTGAACAAAACCACAAGATTGGAAGTGAACAAAGTCCACTTGTCGAGAAGTCTCGATACCAGAGATTGGTGGGGAAACTAATATATTTATCTCACACTAGGCCAGATATTAACTGTTGTTAATGTGGTTAGTCAATTTATACATGACCCCCGTGAAAGACACCTTTAGGCAATTAAGAAAATCCTCAATTATTTGAAGACAAGCTCGGGTAAAGGATTGTTATTTAGGAAAGAAGGTTCACTGTCCTTGGAGATATACGCTGATGCTGACTAATGCAAGGTTAATCACATATAGGAGATCCACCTTTGGTTATTGTTTGTTTCTTGGACGGAATTTAGTGACATGGAGAAGTAAGAAGCAAAATATTGTTAATCGATCTAGTGCAAAAGCTGAGTTTTGAGCCATGATACATGACATATGCGAAGGATTATGGATAAAGATTATCCTTGATGACTTCAGTTAAATACGAGGGTTCCATGAAATTGTTTTGTGGTAACAATTTAGCTATCGGCATTGTTCGTAATCCAATTCAACATGACAGAACAAAACACAGAGATACAGTTGCTTCATCAAAGAGAAGTTGGATGACGATCTTATTGTTATAGCACATATACCTACAGGGCTCCAAATGGCAAATTTCTTTACAAAGGGGCTTCCTAGTGCTAGATTTCAAGATTTTATTGGGAATTTGGAAATAATTGATATCTATTTATCAATTTGAGGGGGAGTGTTGTAAATATTAGAGATATTCTAAAAGATATTTTTGTTGTAAATATTAAAGATATTTTAAGAGATATTTTAGGAGATATCATGGGATATTTGTTTCCCTTTCCCTATTACTATTATTTTCCTATTTTCCTATTTTCTTTTTTAGGCATTATCTTTATCCTATAAAAGCGATATTAATGATTGTTCAAAATATAGAATCGATATATAGTTTTATTTTCTTTCAACTACAACATTAAAATTGTAAATGATTAGATTAGAACAAATTAAACTTAATGGAAAAAATGAAATTGAAAAATAAATAAAGGGGCAAAAAGTATACTTCAGCCTTGATGAAGTTTTCCACGTCAAAGGCTTAACCAGAGTAGTCAATAGCGATCACTATCGCAGCGGAGGGGGTGGAGTGGTGACGACGCTCAACTGGCCTATACGTAGTGGTGCGGTTCTCTGTCACAGCTGCAATTGCGGCAGCGCTGAGCGGGTGCGATCCAGGAAATCGCCGCTGTCGTGTCCGCTCCTGTTGTGTTTGGGTAGCATGACAGGGAAAAGTAAAAAATGTCCTCACGTTTAAAACGTTAGTGAGGGTATTTTCGACTTTTGGCTTTCAGGGTTTCAAATATTACGTTTTGAGCCCGCATCTTCTTCCCCTTCCTACCCGTTTTCCTTCTCTGGTTCTTCTTTTTGCATTTTCAGCTTGCATTTTCACCTTGCTTCTTCTCCGGTATTCTGTGTTTTCGGCCTGCATTTTCTATTCTCTAGTTTTAAACTTTCTTCTCCGACAACTCGTCATCTTCGACAACTTGCCTTCTTCGACAACTTGCCTTCTTCGACCACTTGTCTTCTTCGACCACTTGTCTTCTTTGGCTTTCAAGTAATTCTTTTTCTTTAGTTTTTTTTTTTCTATTTCTGTCTATCTCCTTTTCTCTTATGCTCACAATGTAGCAATATATTCTTTTTTCTCTTAACTTTGATACCTTCTTTTTCTGGCCAACAGAACCTTCTATTGTTCAATCATGGCATCTAGTGCCCAACCAACCAACTAATGACATGGAACTTGAAGAGGATGAAGAAGATTGATGTAATTGTATTTGACTATCTGTTTTCTATTTGAATTTTAAGCCTTCTATGAATTTTTATTATTAATGATAATTGTTAGTTTATGAATTTTGAGCAATATTTGTTTTTGAGCTTATATATATATATTAATAATTTTTTAATATATATATATAATATTAGAATAGTGTCTATCCCACTATCCCTGTTCGGGAATCGACTGCTTTATTCCGCTATCTGGATTAACTACCATGGGCTTAATTGACATAAACCTAGTTTAGTTAGTGGATTTTTGGGAGTCTGGTAGAGGGAAACTATTATGGCATTTCAGAACATAAGCTAAGGGACACAAAAGTGTATTTTTGCTTAACTTATTGAAATAATGGGTTTTGTTAGAAGATTAATTTAAATTTTGGCTTAAGGTCTAACTCAATTCTACAAAATCGATTTGTAAGATAATGACTACCCAAACTTCATAAGCTTTATTTAAGCCTTATTTATAACGATGTGAGACTAAATACCACCCTTGAAGTTGCAATTAAGATAGTTCCAAAGAGGCAACTAAGGCGGGCTAGGGGTGATTGCAATTAAGGTGGCTTACCAACAATTAATGATATGCATTTGGCAAATGCTACTTCAAATTAATTGTAAGCTTCTTTGAATAATTTATTATCTTGCAGGTTAATACACATCTTACACCACGCCCAATATTACTTACTCGACATGGAGAAAGTCAGGATAATGTGAGAGGCAGAATTGGAGGAGACTCTGCATTAAGGTATATTCCTATATTTGGCTTCTGCCTCTGTTCAATGTAATGTTAATAACTTAATATTAATGAGGACACAGGGTTAGAAAAAGGTAGTTGTAGAATGAAAATAATAATTCCTGTTGCTGTTTTGCCTGTAAGAGGAACTGTTAGAATATTAATAATCTAAATTATTTTCGTGTTATGTGTGTTATTATGATTAGACTTAAGACTGTTATTAGCTTGTGCTTGTAGTAGTTGTACTACACTTGTACTTGACCGAGAATGTTAGTTTAAAGAGGAGTATACTTTCTACCTTCTCTTTTGCTGGAAGATATAAATGCAGTCCATTTAGTTGTATGGTTCTACTTGTGTTCTAAGGACTTCTGTGTCATCTGTAGTTTAATGATGACTTTTGTAGTGAAGTTCTTGCTTATTTTCTCTGGCATCGTTAGGCAGTGAAGTCCTTGTTTATGTAAGACTGATTAAGCACAGTCCGGGCCTTGTTTATTAGTGAAAACTAAGGGCTCATTTGTTTGCAATTTTTTTAAGAAAATGTGTTTTTTAATTAAAATATATTTAAAAAACGTGATAATAATTATGTAAGCTTTTCCAAAGACAACTCTGAAAAAAAACTGTCTCAATGCTTTTCTCAGAAGCTAATCATAATAGCTTCTGATAAAAGCTCTAGAAAGAGCTATATCACAGAATTGATATTTTTAAAGCTTTAACAAATGGGCCCTATTTCTTGGCTTTTTGTCCTGTTCTGGCATATCTTTTTGGGACTTGTGGAAACATCTCATCCTTAAAAACTAATAGCTTTTATGTTGTTAGGTATTACTTTTGTTTCTTTCTTCTTGCTAGGGGTTTCTCTTTGTACTCCTACTATGTTTGGGTGTACCCACCCACTTCACTGAAAAGAAAAATACAAGCAGTTCATGCAAGACTTAATTGAAAAAATGATTCTAACAGCTGTCATGCAAAGAGAAATGGTGAAATGGTTTTAGTTTTCCTTTATCTTTGAATCATTTCTTATTTGCCCTTTTTAATAAATGTGATGAAATCTGGTTTCTTTTACAAGAAATGCTACGAACTTTTGGCTAACTAACTGCAACACAATGCAATTTGTTTCAACAGTGAGGCTGGAGAACTTTATAAAAAGAAGCTTGCCAAATTTGTTGAAAAGCGTCTCAAATCAGAACGAGCTGCTTGTGTAAGCTTATAATAAATATACATGCAAATATTGTAATGATGAATGGCTTGTGATGTTTGTAATTGGTGTTTAGATATGGACCAGTACACTGCAGCGAACAATTTTGACAGCAGGTCCAATTGTTGGATTTCCAAAGGTTAGTATCATGTCAGGAAATATGGATCGACAGAAGTATACATTATTAGTGCTCCTCTACTTACTATGTATATATGTTAGATACAATGGCGCACCCTTGATGAGATAAATGCTGGTGTGTGTGATGGGATGACATATGAAGAAATCAAGAAGAACATGCCAGAGGAGTATGAGTATGTCACAAACTTGTAATCTTTCTCATTTCCAGTTGAAAAAGTAGGTGCTTGGTGGGAGCACAATGCTATTTAAAAATGTTTTAAGTACCAATTGTTATTTTATTTTGTTTTTCTCTTTTCTATTGCAGATCCCGCTTTAAGGACAAGCTTAGGTATCGTTATCCTCGAGGAGAATCTTACTTGGATGTTATTCAAAGGTTGATTCATTTCTTCTTTTTAACATTATTTAGTTCCTAACGACTACTTTTTTATGTAACTAACTTCAATTTTAATAATAATGCAGGTTAGAACCTGTAATTATTGAGCTTGAGCGACAACGAGCACCTGTTGTTGTGATATCTCACCAGGTTTTACATATGACTTTGATGTAAACTTGCCCTTGTATTGGCCCTATAGTTGACTTGTTCTAGTTGTTGAGTTTCTTCAATGCTTTTCTCATTACAGGCAGTTTTGAGGGCATTATATGCTTATTTTACAGATAGGCCTTTGAAAGAAATTGCAGATATTGAGGTAATATATTCGTATTTAGTTGAATGTGATGTTCTTACTCTTGTATGAAAGAAAGATGGGGTTGATGCAAAAGCCTGATTGAGTTTGTGACAAATATTAAAGAAATGAGTTTTAGTTATTTTGGTGTTAGAAAAAAAAATGTGAGGTTCACCATCTCATTTTGTGATACTTTTTAGTGTGAATCATGCATTTGATCAAGATGTCTAATATGAGGTTTGCTCATTTACAGGTTCCCCTCCATACGATAATAGAGATAAACTTGGGAGTTACAGGTGTGGAAGAGAAAAGATACAAACTAATGGACTGAAATAAATAGCTGGAGAAGAGAAGAAAATATTGGGAAAGAATAGATTTAAGTGAACCTTTTTTTATTTCTATGAGAAAAAAAATGATCATTCTTTAGTTTCTAATTCGAAGAATTTTGAAGATAAAAAATAAGAATACAACTTTTTACTCAACTTCCCATCATCTTCACTTCCCCCTTTCCATTTTCCACTCAAACATATCCTGTTGTTCGGTTACATTCTGCAAATCCACTGCATGGTTGGAAGGAAAGTATTAATGTTTGGTTCTAGAATATAGTAAGTTGTCACCATTGACAAGAATTTAAAGACACAGATTTGGACCAACATGTCCAGCTGAAAATATGGAAAAGGAAGTTGATCTGACCTGAGAGATAGCAGGCTCGGGGTCTCAACATTTGCAGACCAACTAAAGAAAAGCCACAAATAAATTTTCCACTTTTTATGTAAATTTTTATTTTAGTGATAATTCTCAATAGAAAACATCAAACAGATATTTAAATCATGTATATGGGTCAATAAGTTTTATAGAATATGTTGTCTAATTAATTTATAGTAGAGTGATATAAAATGTAAATCAAATATTCATTTTAAGAGAAAATTAAAGTAAAATATGCGTAATGATTTCCAACTCCAGAAAACCTGTATGGATTATTTATCTGTGTATTGGAAGAGGACCTTTTGCAAGCCTATACACTCTCAAAACTGAAAAGGGGATCGCTCCATTGCTGGAAACATGCAACAAAATATGGTGGAATGGAATCTATGCAAAGATCTTCTACTGCTATCAACAGTTGACTGATGACTGTGGTAGGGTGGTCAAAGAAGAAAAAAAAAAATCTTAGTGTATGGTTCCATTCACATGGGACCCCTGAACTCTCGTTGATCTCTTTAAAACAGGAATTGGGGTCCCATACTATACCCCACCAAGCCTAGAAAACACAACACCCCCTCTAATATTGACAAAGTTTTAATAAATGCATGAAAGCCCCTAAAAAGATAATGAGTAGTGTGAAAGTGAAGAAATTGTGGAGGGATGCCTCCCTTTTCATGATTGACTTAGGCTTGATGCAGTTTACAAGAACTAAGAATAGCTGATTTTCTGTCTCGATCATGTATATTATAACTTTTGTTCAAATATTTAACATAGTTATTTTATTAATTAAAGTGAAATAATTATGTATGAGATTCGTTGATCATGCCTTTTCTGCCTTAGGATTCTTGACCTCCATTGCACCAAAATTAACCAACAATAAAACCACAAATAAATAAAGAAAAACCTGGCACATGAATCCAATAAAACCCACCTACCCTCCACTGCCGTTGCCTTCACGAGTGCTTCAATTGTGCCCCTTTTTTCTCTTCACCCTCCACCCATCCCCATGCACGAGTCCCCATTACTCCCTTTGACTTCAATTGCACCCCTCAACCTCACTCCCCACACTGCATCACAAATACATTATTTGCAAGTGCAAACAACAACATCAAGAAGCACCCCTAATTTATTATTCCCTTCACTTTCACGTAAATAATATTTTCACACCAAGTAGAAGAACAAAACAAGATTATATTCTGCAACATTCTTTGCACATATCGCATTTTAAGTTCAAAGCTGAAACCTTTCCGCAGAAATAATATACACACAGTTCAGCTCCCTCAAATGCCGAGTCAGTCCGAGTCACCCACCAACTCACTGAGTGAACTAGCTCGGAACATGTTCTCCGACAACAACGACAGCAACATAATGCTGGCAGCCATCCTTTCCTTGCTCCTAGTGATCCTCTTCGTCCTCTTACTCCACGTGTACGCCAAGTGGTTCTTATCTCAGGCGCAAGCACGTTCCCACACTCGCCGGCGGCGAAATCCGGTGACCGTCTCCGGCGTTCTGGAACCTTCCCATTTGCACAGCTTCAACATAGAAGCCTCGGCCGCGTGTAGCAAAGGCCTCGACTCGGGCACAGTTTCGGCGATTCCCATGTTTGTCCATGGAACAGAGAAAACAGAGGAATTGGAATGTGTAATTTGTTTGAGCGTTATTGAGGAAGGTGAGGTTGGAAGAAGCTTGCCAAAGTGTGGCCACGCTTTTCACGTGGAGTGCATTGACATGTGGCTCAGTTCTCATTGCAATTGTCCAATTTGTAGAGCCCCTATTGTGGTGAGTGCCGATTCTCAATTGGGTTCTGTTGATGATGCTGATGCTGTCTTTGAGATTGTTGTTGTTACTCCTGGTTATCAGATTAGTGACACTGCTTCTGTTCCAGAAACTTCTTCATCTTTGTTGGGTTTCTCTTTTAAGAGATTGCTGTATAAAGTTTTTCTGTCACCCGATGTTAGTCAATTCGATGCTTCACAATGAAATATCAACTTTTCTCAATGTTTACACACTTCCTATGCTTCTTCTCTATGTCAAATTGTTTGGTTTCTTTTGGAGATGTCTAGTTTCTTCCTTCTTCTCTTTCTCTCAATTCGCTAGAGAATTCAAATTATACACCCAACTTCATACAAAATTATGCAAGAGTCTTAACAATTTGAAAATTATCATAAAAGCAATGTTCAATTCTTTTTACCATGCTAAATTCTTGCTCCTTTCAATGTAACGTGTCTAATATTAATTTTTATTTGTAACATATTTATATTTTGTTAATGAAGCTAATCATCGAATCAAACTATAAACACACAACATAAGTGATAATAGAGACTCCAGTAAAGTACTAAGCAATGAATGAGTTGTATATCTAAGAAAATAAGTGCTTGCTAAGAGGAGCTAGTAGTCCAGATCTCATATATACCAAAAGAAAAGACAAAAGACAGTACTTATTTGGCTCCAAGTGTTGCATTGGTTACCCATGTGTGACAATTGATAACACTTTCTAACCGTAATTGATTGTTCTGATGTCTAAGCTTGTATTGTTTCAATCATGATGAAGTAGTCAATGAATGGTGTATGTGGATAGAAGAAAACGGATGGGATGGCACAGGGAAAGGACAAAACTTTATGTACAGAGCCATCCATGTTTAGTCCTCAGTTCTCAATATTTTTGAAGCTCCCCTGGATGAGAGTACAGTTATGTAAATGGGGTGGTCAGAACACACTGAGGCCATGTATAGTGACGTTAGCTTTGCAGTATTTAATGCACACTTTGCTCATAGCTTAGTTTAGCAAATGTTAGTTAACAAAATTCTACAAAATGGTACGTAATTGCGATTTCGCTCAAAGTCAAGAATCAAGTTTTTTTAGATCATCGACTGCATTTGTAGCTGCAACTCTGGCCCCATCCACCTTATTTGTCCCTAATATTTTGGAATATAAATGATTGTGACAAAATTTACTGCACCTGCAATGTAAAATGTGCTGCAAACTTTTTTTTATGACTACATATATATTTTCCCAGAAATTAATCATACTCAAATCACGTAAAGTTATTATCAACAATAAAATTAGCTGATTAACACGCTCAGTGATCATCTTTGCCGCAGACTAATCTTAGGTACTAGAAAATATAAGAATTTTAAGAAATCCTTTTTTGTTTAGAAAGGTCACATAATACCTGTAGTTATACCTTTGTATAGTATTCATTAGTTTAATATGTCTGAAATGATTAAATATTATTCTTTTAACCTTAATAATTAAATCAATTGAAAGTCAAGATTTTGTCCTTGGCCTAGATTCACAGTTGGAACTTTTCTTTTTTTGCACCCACTGATTTCCACTGTCTAATATATACCACATCTCTATTAGCGTGGATCAATTAATATAAAACTTAATTAGTTGTTAGAATTTGAATTCTAAATATTTAATTGTGTTAAATATTTAAGAATTTTTTTTTTGTTGATGATAATAATTCTATTCCGTTTAGGTAAAATGACTTGCTATGAAAAATACAATATCTATATTTTAATATTTAGATGCATTGCATTGCGACAGCCCCTTCCCCTCTTGTTATGCTTCTCCCATTGAGCCCGTGAGCAAGTCACGCTCGAAAGTAGCTATATAAAGCAAACAGTGAGGGTGGTTGTGGTACACCTCATCAAATCATTTTCCCTATTACTGTTATTCAGATACATGTAGTAAACTCAGCTGTAAATTCATTCGAATAGGATACTCAAGTAATATCCAAGAGGAGATTGTTGCAGAAAATTTTGGAGATGGTTTAAAACTTCAAAACTTGTACTCAGTAAGTTTTAAGCAGAAAAAACGATTTGTGTCAGTCGACAAAACGATAGAAATTTAATTTGTTAGTATTAGTTTGAAACCCACTAGTTTGTAGTCTCTCTGGATTTAAATATATATAAAAAAATATCATTAACTGTGAACTTAAATATAAATAAAATGAGATTATATTTTAAATATTTTTTTATTTAATTAAGATTTTATTCTTAATATTAAATTTCAATAAAAGATAATTTAGAAAAAAACATTACTATCTTTTATTTATAATAGGGTTTGGAAGGAATAAATAATTATTATTAATATGTAAGTTAACGTTGTTTACTTGTATAGAATAAGATCTAGAGTATTAATTAATGAAGAAAAATATGATGGTTTTGAACGTGTTTAACCAAAATTTTTAGATCTATTATTTTTAAAAGAAAAAAATTATATCAAACATTTACTGCTACACTTATCACTTTTATTAATATTTATTATAAAAATGTTTACTAATATTTTTTTAATATTTTTTATACTTTTAGTAACATTTATTTAATATAAAATATTATTGATAACATTTTACAACATGATTTAAATACAACATTTATTAAAATATTATCAAAACTAATAGATAATATTTTTTATATTTTTGTAATATTTTTATATTTTTGTAATATTTTTTAAATATTACTAAAAGTTATATATGTTGTACTAATTATTCTAAAAAAACATTTAACATATGTTTTTTTATATATATATGAAAATTCAAAATGGAGCTTTTATAGTAGTTAACTACAGAAGTTTTGACTTTAAAAGAGAAATGAAACGTTAAAAAATTGGGTAAAATACTGCTTAAGATTAGTGTCTTTTCATACTAGAATTGACCATTGGATATATTAAACCTGTGTCTTGAGTTTCAGTCATGCTCATTTTAAAGGCAGAAGACACTGATGCATCATTTGAATGTGAAGCATTGTTAGACCAATGGAGGAACAGTTGTTGACATTAAAGGGAAAATGAAATCCATTCGCAAATGTTCCTTCTTCATGCGCTTCTTTTCTCTCTTTTCTCTCTTCCTTGCTCTTCTCAGTCTTAACCCTCTCCAACAGGTATTATACATCAATAATCTTTTTTTTTTCTTTGCCTTTTTATTCGTTTTCGGTTATCCTTGTTTCATCCACGTTTCTATATCTTTCTCTTATGCTCTTTTACTTTCTCCCCACACCCTTATGGATATTGTGTTCAACATATTCTTTGTTGTTGTAATGATTTTTTTTTTTTATTTTCCATGTCATATCAACTTATCAAGGTCATAAGAATTTATTATTTAATGGATGGTGTACATGCTTAAACCAGTAGAAATAAGCTAGGTATCTCAACTCCTTTTGAGAATGATGTCCATATTTTTCATTTAATATTTTTTCATCGTTTTGTTTAGTAAGGTAATTATGTATTTGTATTCATAGTGCGATTGTAAAAGAGAAGTTATTGATGAATTAGAAGGTAAATAACATTAGCAGAGTTTTCTTCCTAACATGCATGTTATTATACATCGTACTATTATGTTTTTTCCTCGCTTCTTATTGGTCTGATTTTCCTTCCGTATTCTTGATGGGCAATAATCCCTTAATTTCTTACCTTGAATAACTAAAGGATAAGTTTCTACTCACTCTTAATACTTTTTTTTTCGTCACTAAAGACTCAGGTTTGACTATAGAAAATAAAATTGAGTAAGTAAATCAGTTTTACAACCCAAGGATAATGTGTATAAACTAAAAGACATAGGAACATATATGTTATAATCATTTCTTAACAATGGTAGTGTGTATAAAAATAAAAATAAAAGTATCATAGGCTAAATAAAATATATTACAAATCATCTACTTCAAACAAAACTATACAAACTTTGAAAATACACTTGAATTCAAAATGAAACAAAAACAAAAACACAACTTAAAACAAAGAGGCTTCAATTCTTTAAAGAAAAGTATAAGAAATAAGAACAAGAATATAAACAATTTAATCTTTATGATGTTATAAATTTTTATAATTTGTCTATTTTCAAAATAAAAAAATTAAATTAAATTTCAAAACAAAATATTTTAAATAAAAAATAAAAGTACATATGTTAAAGATAACGATGACATAATATAAAATTATTATATAAGTCAATCAAGTTTTATTATGTAAAAAAAATAGATTATTTTTAAATTTTTCCAAATTTATTTAAAATTACATCTACAAATTAAAAATTTTAATCTATAAAAAGTAATAAATTAAAAATTTGAAGAAAAAATCAATTAGAGTTAAATAGAATCAAGTAAAAATATCAATGGTGAATAGTTAAAATACATGGTAATTCTATAATATATTGCCAATTATTTTTTTTATCAACATTGAACAAGCTTTTTTATGTGGTAAAATATTTGGTAATATTAATTGTGACATATTATCAATTATATGTAAGTATATGCATGTTATTTTTTACTTTGAACAGATTCTTTTTTTAGAATGCTTTGGTTGGATTATGCTGATCTTATCGAGACAAGAAAATATAAAATAGACAAATAAATAAATAAAATATAGTAAAATTAATTAGTGGTCTCGTAAACTAATCTAACTTTCTCTAAATACACTCCACAGAAGAAGGGGCATGGCAGCAAAACTAGGAAAAAACGTTACAGGAATTTCACCTAAAACAACCCAAATTAAAGATGTTCATAAACTCAGTGCCATACCCCATATTTTCTTTCCTAACACTGAAATTCCAACACTTCCCTTGAGGATTCATTCTGCACCAACCCTTTTTTTTTTTTTCTAAATCCATGGCCAAGACTAGGAGGATCTGTCATCTTCTGTTAAGGTCTGTAGCCTTTGCAGCAACCCTTTGTGCAGTCATTGTCATGGCTAGTAGCCATGAGAGAGGTAGCATCTTCTCACTGTCCTTTGAAGCAAAATACACTGCCTTCCCTTTCTTTGAGTAAGTGTCTTCTGGCGCTTATAATTATTAATCTTTTTTGTTCAACAAAATTGTTAATTTCCTTCGTACAGAAAACTAATAAAAAAAATTCTACCTAGGTACTTTTTTATTGTAAACTCTGTTGCCACTGTTTATGGATTTTTGGTCCTCTTTATTCCTGCGGAAAGCTTGCTCTGGCAACCAGTGGTGGCCGTGGATTTGGTATATGTCCTTAAATCTAGTTTAATGCTGTGTGTCATTCATTAAAATGATGACATAAGCCCGGCTATTATTCTTGTATAAATATAAATATTTTATTATAATAGTCACTTTTGTGAAAATAATTGTTATTGTTATGGTGAGAATATGGTAAAAAATATTATTAGATTAAAATTAAAATTAATTTACTATTAAAATTAAAATTTAATTATAAGTATTTTAATATTATTATCCTCACTACAACAAGGCATTGGTGGTTTTATTATTAAAGTTTGTAATCAAGTTATAATTTTGTCAGTCTATTAGTTTTTTATCTTGATCTAATAATAATTATTATTTATTATTATGTTTTTTCAATAATAAATTTTCTCAAAAAATATATCCCATTAACACTAATTATTATCGATGAGTCAAATTCTTACAAAAATGTTATTAATGGGTTGATTTTATGGGTAGGTTTTGACGCTGTTCCTCATCTCAAGCTTCTCTGCATTGCAGCTTATGCTATAGGTCTGGTGGGAAAGAAAGGAAACATTTATTTGAAACCAATATGTGGTTCAATTCCCAAATATTGCGATCAAGTAAGATCGATGAGCTTTTATCGTTGATTTTATCGCAGTGATTATATATATAGTTCTTCTGTTGCATTCCATTCATACTGCCGTAAACCCTCACCTTTTGAAAAATAGATTGACGAACTTTTCAGGGTCAGCGTGTTAGAACATTGAGAGTAGAGTTTGTGATAGGTCATTATTTTCGTTATGCTTCCCAACACTTTTACTTTTTCTCCTTCCTTAATCCCTTCTTTCTTGTAATATTTTCTTTTAAGGGAAATATTTCTTCATCTTTTAAATTTTAAAATATCACAAATTTTCTATCTAATTTTTTAAAATATCTGATTTTTTATTATATAATATTATACGGAAGAGGTGTTTGTAAATCGATTTGGATTAAGTGGAAGTTAAAAATATAGTTCAATTTGGTTTGAATTACTTTCTTGAACAAAATTAATTTGATAAAATGTAGTTTATATTGAATTATTCGATTTTTGCATACATATTTTTATCAACACTTTGAATATTAAATATCTTTAACTTTAGATGTTAAACATTATTTTTAAAATATTTTTTTGTTTGATTATGTGTTATTTGATTGCAAAAGGATACACCATTGTCAAGTGTCTTATATATATAACATTATTCTCCACGGTGAAATAAAACTAAACTCATGAACTTATTATTCTAGGTAGAAACAAGTTGATAGGAGCTCATTTTTTCACCCCATGTCGTCCCATGTGCGGTGAAAAAAGGAAAGAGAGAGATGGAGTTTCTCTTGCTTTTGGCATAGTGGGCCCTAGTAGGAGGCCCGCACGACGGGCTATTAACTTAGTGGTAGAGCACGTCCCTGATAATTGTGAGGGCTCTCAGCCACATAGATAGTTCAATATACTCATCGGTGTCTGACCTTGAGATGTGGATCATCCAAGGCACATTAGCATGCCGTACTTCTCCTGTTTGAATTGGGGGTTTGAAACCAAACTTATCCTCGGAAGGATAGATGGAGCGATCAGGTGAGATCCAATGTAGATCCAATGTAGATCCAACTTTCTCTTCACTTGTGTCGAATTCATACATCCCTTATTAATATATGGACAATTATTACGGGACTCCTCTCTTTTCGAGAATTCATACATCCCTTATTAATATATGTATAATTATTTCTCGAAAAATATCATAGATTATTTTGTTATATGTATAAAGTTAGATCAACAAAAGAATAGATTATTTATTATTTGACAACAAAAAATATCATAAAATGTTAGATAAAGCTAAACATGTGTATTAAACATCATTCTAAATTTAATCTCTTAAAAAAAAAAGCATTCAAAATCTTCTATAAAATTTAGTTTTTTTTTATCGATTTACTTTTTTTATTTGATTAGATTTGAGCACCCTACTGGGTAGTACAAACTAGAATATAGATGTGTATATATTATTAGATAAATATTAAATTAAAAATATGTAAAAAACATAAGAAGTTTGACTAGATTTACAAGTGATAGGAGTGAGAACACTAGGTTATACTAAACTTTGCACAGCTTGAGCTTAACTTTGATTAGAATTATATGGCTTGAGTATAACTTGTTTATTTATCATAAATTTTTTTAAAAGCTAGGCGTGACGTGCATAAAAGTTTAGTTTAACCTACAAATCGATTTAAAGGTATATTTTGTAATAATTTAATACAAAAAATAAAAGTGAAAATATTCACATATCAAGCATTATAAAAATTGAGTATAACTTGTTTATATGATATATACGTACTTTTAAGTCTAATATGATGTTTATGATAACTTATTTAAAATCATTTTGTAATAAAACTTTTAAATATATTATAAATTTAACCTTCAATCAATTTATAAGTTTGAATTTTTATAGAGGTCAACATTCTTAATATTTTAAAAGATAGATAAATGTATGGTTTTAATATATTATACCTTTTCTCCGTATTATATTGATCGACTTTTAAGGATTTTCATATATATTAAAAAATAATTATTTTAAGATAATAATAATTATTATTAGAGGTTAATTTGACTAAAATATTGTTACTTTCTTAATTTCTATTAATACATTATTAAGTATTCTAATACTATTTATTAGAGAATAAAATTGGAATTGAAATTTTAATATTTTACTAGAAAATGTCAATGAATATGAAACCGAATATGAAACCAAATTTGAATGCTAATACGTATGCAACATGCAACGAAAGGAGTAACAAATTTAATATAATAATAATAATAATAAATTATTATTAATGTATGAAATGGGATCAAATGAATATTGAACGGGATAATTATTTTATACATTTCTATTTTGATGTCTATCGCCCTTAAATCTAAATTGGACATTTTCTCTTCATGTATCATTCATTCTTGTTTCACTCTCTAGCATCTAAAACAATGTAGATGTTTCACTTTTTGTTCCATAATTGCATCTTTAATATCCCAATTTCAAATTAGAAATATTATTTTATCCTCTATTATATTATTGCACTACACTTCATCATCTTTCTTGGACGGGGAGAACCAATATATTTTCTACATGAGTCTAGACTAGGGCAACCAACATACTTTCTTGAATCTAAATTAGGATCACGTCATATTTCTTAAATTTATTGAGACAATTATTCAATTTGCATTTCATCTCTCATCAAATATCTCGTGCTCTTTTCAAAACCTAAAGATAAAAAATTTCTTCCAAAACCCTTTTGACATAATTATGCATGTTAATTAAACGAAGCTTTAGAAGATCACATGATCTCAAAAAATAACAACAATCTTTCAATTAATTAGGTTAGGCCAAAAGAGACTTAGTGGATTTCAACTTGAACCTAGTTAGAGTATAAGAGAGAACAATATTGATCACAATATCTAAAAAAAAGTCACCGCCTGTCATGCGCGCCTGCCATAGACAGAAAGAGGCATGTCTATCCTGCTGTTGGCTGTTTTTCCTGTTTTTTTTTGTCTCCGCTGCTCCCTTCTCTTGTCCTCTGCTTTTCTCTTTTTTGTTGTCCCTTTTTCTTTCTCTGTTTTTTCTCTGCTTTTTTCTTTTTTTGTTATCCCTTTTTTTCTCTGTTTTTTTTTTTTGTCTGCTGTCCTTGTTATCCCCTTTTCTATACCCGAAAAAAAAAAGGTATTACATATATGATAATAGCAATGAGACCAATTATTAAAGCTATTATTGGTTGAAGAAATGAGTCGTAGGCAGGTTGCAGGGGACTCAAAATCCATATAGCAAAAGCAGGGGATGATATGCTTGAGAAGAGCAACATAGCTGTGAACTTCACAAATCAGAGTGTAAGTTAGTATACATATCAAATATGATTAATCTTGTTGTGGATTATGTGGACTTTAAGCAAAAATATGTATAAGTACCATGTTACTGCTATTTGTTTCGTAATCAAACAAAAATAACATGTACTGAGAGAATAGATGTTGAGAACCTTAATTGAGAATCATTATTTTGAAAGTTCTAGAGTAGATATGTTACCATAAAATTAATATATTTTAGTTCTTGGGTTAATTATCTCAATAAATTCAAAATTTTTACTGTGGTTAAAAAAATTTGTGTCTCCCGTATATTTATAAAAAAAAATCATGTCAATATATTTAGATTTAATTATATTTTTGTCTTCTTTTTATCGTTAAGTAAAATATTAAAATTTGTCCAGTATTAAATACCCAATTTTGTATTATATGATCAGAGGAACGTTTAGCTTACAGTCCTACTCTGGTTAGCTAATTTTTTAATAATACTATATTGATTAATTGAATCAAGTTTACTACACAAGTTATAAAATAGAAAAAAAAATATTAATAATAAAATTCGACATAGTAATTAATTGGAATTTTTAAAATATATTATAATAGAATTTGATTCTTAAAAATGTACTTATATGCAGGGATGGATGAAGTGTAGGGGTAAGGTTGGTCACCTCAATTTTTTTTTTAAATGAATTTGTAAATCAATAACTAATTTTAATTAAAAGTTGTAAGTCAGGAATTAGTATAATTAGAAGTATGCAGGTACAATGAATACAATACAATCCAGATAAAATACTAAATCAACATTAAATGTAAAAAAAAAACAGTGTTTCAACCGAAATATACAAATAAAACTAAATCAACATTAAATATTAAAAGAAAGTGTTTCAATAGATAAATACAATGTATAAACACAACAACATCTAAAGCAAATAGTAATAAAAAATTAACAATCTTATAAACAAATACATAATGTCCATGTTGGTACCCTTAGAGAAATAACCTTGCTTTCAGGAGAACTAGGTTATAATACATTGAAGTTTGTAAAATTATTAAAATGAGGTAATTTAAGATTTTTTTAAGAAACATGGTATAGAAAAATTTTGTTATGAGAAATTTTTATAGGTATAAGATTATAATGTAATAGATAATCGATAGATTAATGATTCATCAATTTAGATTTTAAGCAAAAATAACACGTATTTAGAAAATAAATGTTGAGAACCTTAATTGAGAATATTTATTTTGAAAGTTTTATAGATATGTGTTGCACCCCAAAATATTTTTTTTTTTTTTTTTTTTTTTTTTGGATTTTTTGTTAAAAGGCGGAGGGGTTTTCTGTTGATTATTTAATGGTATCAATCAGATTTGGGATGATGGCTCAATGGACTTAACACTAAGGGAAGTAATGGCTTTAGTCCAGACTCGGGTCATAATGGCTTGATGGAATTGACGCTTAAGGGAGTAGGAATGATGCTACGGGAAATAAAGGCTTATAGACTCAGTGCTTGAGTATAGTGGCTTAAGAGGATTAACACTAAAGGGGAACAACGACTTAATGGAATTAATACCTAAAGGAAACGGGGCCAATGGCTTCTGGAGAGGGATTAACGCTTTTTAGAGGAGATCGTAGGTTTCGATCTAGACTCGGCTTGAACCGAATGGGGAATGACCTTGACTTAGGTGCTTAAGGGGCATGACGGCTTGAAGGTTGGGGTAGTCACGGTAACTTAGGTTGTAGGTGAGTTAGGGATCTGGACTGTCTGTCTCAGCCACTTAGCCGACTTGGGCAAAGATGGGAGCGTGGGACGCGGATGAGTCGACTTTTTTTTGGCGTCGATAGTCGGGTGAGGGAAGGCATTCGGCCTTCCAGCTCCCGAGTACCACTCGGTTTCCCAAGAGCCGGGGGCTACTTGGTCCTCCGATATCAAGGTGTCATTCGGCTTTGAGGTAAAGCCGGTTTGATGGTCGTCTAGGATCTTAAGGCGAGCATTCTCTAGGGTTAGGTTAATCAATGTGGCTCTATGGGTATGCACAATTTGGACAAGGGAATGCTAACTTAGGTATGTGTGATAGGGGAATGCTGACTTAGGTATGTATGACAGGGGAATGCTGACTTAAGTATGTATGAGTAAATGAGTTGATTGGGAGGTTTAGAAATGGGTTTTGATGATCCTAGACTTTGGATTTATTGGCCCCCATCTTGGCTTCCATCCCTAACTCTGTGACAATAGAAGTTATAGATGGGAAACTTGTGTCACTTCTTGACTTAGGGTTGAAAATTGTGACATGAAACCAAATTGACTATCTTGAAGAGACAACCGACTTGGGGGGTCAAGATGACCAAGATGGCATGGGACCAAAATGACCACATCAAATTGAAAAGGTTGGCACTAAGCCATAAATGCCTAAGTTAGGACCTAAATGACTAACTTAGGGACAAATCGACTTCGTGGTCAAGTAATAGTGTTGGCATAGAGACTTGACACAAAGTCAATAGAGAGATTCGACACCTGTCGGTAGAGAGACTTGACATAAAGTCAATATGGAGACTAGATACGAGTCGGCAGAGAGACTCGACACAGAGTCGGCAGAGAGAGACTCAACACAGAGTCAACAAAGAGGTTCGACACAAAGGGTGGGAGACTTAACACTGAGTCAAAATGGAGACTTGACACGAGGTTGGCGAGAGACTCGACATGGAGACTTGACATGAGGTTGGCAGAGAGACTTGACATGGGGTCGATAGAGAGACTTGAGACGGATTCAACAAAGAGACTCATACGGAGTTAACCCAAGACTCAGTGGGCAAAGGACTTAACATAGAGTTGGTATGGGCCCAAACATGGTGTTGGAAGGTGGGAGTAACCATGGGATGGGCGTGCGTGCATGCTGTATGTATGCATTTATGCATGTATGCAAACTAATTAAGATTTTATTTTGGTGGGGGGGACAGACATTTGGATGCTCGGAATGCATGTCATATGTGCGGATTCATGTGGATGTGAATGTTTGAAATGCATGTGGGTTGCATGGACATTTAACATGGAATGTTGGATGCATGGTCGCATGGATGTATGGAGGTTTGCCGTGGATGGCTAGATGCATGGGTGCTTGACATAAATGGCTGGATATGTGGTTGTATGAATGTGTGGAGTCAGGGGTTGCTAGATGCATGGATTATCGGGTGTAGGTAATGGCAAGATGTGGAGTTGGACGGGGTACAAGGGGTGTGCGTTTAGCAGAGGCAAGTTTCTATTTCCCTACAGTTTGCTATCCCAAGACTCGTGGTGTAGGCAACTGAGCTTCTTATGTTCCCGTCTTGGATGTTGTCACCTTGTCGTTGCTCGTGAATTGAGACTAGTCAAAGGCTCACTATTTTGAGTGGTCTTCAACTTTTTCATCTTAACTGTAACGCTCCTTTTGTTTCTTTTATTTTTGGTTTTTTTTGTTGTTCCTACGGAAGGGTTTACGGGGAGGTTGTGACGTTGTTATCCTCATGTATGCAATTTTTGAAGAGTCCATCATCCAACGCCTTTAAAGATAATTTGGGTGTCTCTATAGGCTTCTTCTAGCTAACTTTCTTTAAGGGGTCGCTTCAACTCCCTATGTTGGCGGCTTGCCCCCAAGATTGCCTTTTCTCTTAGACTACTTTTTCCAAGTTTTCAGTCTCAACGACCTTTTATTTGATTTTTGGGCTCGACTTTTGCCTAGGTTGTTATTTTAAGGTTTCAACCTAAGCGAGCCGCTTTTTTTTTCCCTTCCTTCCTTTTTTTTTTAGGGGGGATGGACATTGAAATGAATGAGAGTTTTAAACATAGTAAAGTTTGATGTGGTAGACCATCTTTCCTTCTTGGTTTGGAGGTCAAGTAGCCAGGCTAGATGCTTGAGGCTTTATAATTACCCTCATTATCCTTGCAGGTTTGATCGATGGAATAGTCAAAATTTGAACATGAGATATTAGCACCAAGGATGGATTTTTTTTGTTGGTATTTATAACTTGGTTTAAGCGCGGGAATGGAATCATGGAGAGTCAAAGTATATTTCATTGATTATTCGAAGAGAGAGCATTATAGTCAATTTGAAAAAGGATTAGGGACTACAAAATAGCGGACTTTTCTTATTGGATCATAGTTTTTGGGATAAAGGGATTGAACAAGTTTCAACGAGACTGTGGTTACAAGGGCATGCTGAAGCAGGTGCGACAGAAGTTCGGTATATGACATTGATAAAAGTGTTAGAACCCTAGGGTTCTTTCTTTTCTATGAAATGTTGTATTGCACGGTTGGGATGGGGATGGTTGGAGGTAAGGGGTGTGGTGTTTGGTGTTGGGCTTGGTAGGGGCTTTGACGCCACCTCTGGTTTTGTGATCTTGTGATGGTGTGGCAGTTGACTGGATCTGGACACGTGCCAGGGTCTTGTTCAGATGGTCCAACAATTAAATAATTTGATGAGTTTGAGGAATTCTTCGGCCTCCTTTTCTTTAGGTGCCCTTTCGGACTCCCTTAGGGTCTTTTCCTCCGAGGTTGGCGGGTATAGATTCTTCCGCTCACGTGTCATTCCCCGGGTCCTGCAATATTAGTAACCTCCTCATTTGGGAGATCTTGGGTTTTGCTCTCTAGCGGGTTCCTCGGGCACCGGTTCGTAATGCCATGGGGACAGCGTGATTATCCTTGTAAGCAGGCCTAGGTGGGGCCGTAATGATCAAAAAAGTCTTGGGCGGGCCCGGGTCGCATCGGATGATTAGTGGTTGGAAAGGGCGGTCTTTGCCCGACCTACAACGGCGATTACTCCCTCTTACGCACTCGGTGCTGGGTGTTGTGACTTAAGCGTTGATGGTCTGTCCTTAGCAGGGCGGGAGAGGGTTGGTACTAATATTGGGCTTATTCCCTTCAAACCCAAAACCCTTACTGCCTCTATCAGGTCCTGGACTTTATGTTTGAAACTCCAGCACCTTTCAGTGGAATGCCCTACGGCTCCCGTGATAGTCTTTTGCACTGGGGTCGTAAGACCCGGGGTAGGAGGCTCTAGCGGTTTGAATGGCATAACCGCTATCATGCCTTCTGGAGTAGGAGGGGGAAGAGGGTAGAGTAAGGCATCGGATGGGAGTGAAGACTCTCCTTTGTCGGCCACACGGGGGTTTTGGGTCTCTGTGCTAATGCCCCAGCTTGGGGTGGTCGAGGTAAAAGAGACTATCCCCCTTTGCTTAGGACAGAGCTTACTCGCCTTGTGGGCGTGGGGATCCGTTGTTACGGCATTCCAGATCTCCCCTCCTTTTCTCTACTTTCTTGATGAAGCTTGCGCTTCCCGGTCTTGGCGTGAACCTTCCCCGCTTAATGCCGGCTTCTATTCTTTCTCCTATGACGACTAGGGTCGGCAAAGTTGGAAGTTACGCTCCCTACGACCTTTGTCGTAGAGAAGGCCGAGGGAGGGTGTCGATGAACATGGAAGCCATTTCCCTTTAGAGGGGTGGCTGACCTGGGCAGCTAACTCCCGCCATCTCTCGGTAATCCTTGAAACCCTCCGTCGGCCTTGGACAAGTTTTGTAGACGAGAGCGGTGCAGGGGCCATATCCTCGTTGTACTTGTATTGCTTGAGGAGGCGTCAGCGAGGTCCTCAAGTCTTTATGTGTCCATTGTCTGAGACCGACGTACCATCGCAATGCAGCCCCAGAGACCGTCCTGAAAGCAAAGTGCATCGGGATCTTGTCTTGTTGGGTGTAGGGAGCCATCTTTCGACAAAGTACATGGCCGGATGTATCTTGTGAGCAAGAACTTCCCTTGTATTTTTCAAACTTGGGAACCTTGAAATCGGCAGGTAGCTCGATATCGGGAACCAAACATAGATTGGCGGCGTCAATGCCATGGCTACTGGTCCCTTCAATGGCTCGCATGCGCTCTTCGAGTGCGTTGATCTTGTCGCTGCCTAGGATGGTTGGTTCCGGGACGGGCCCGGGTGTGCGACCGGCATTCGAGAGGGGGTGATAGTAGATCGTGGCTCCTGGGGCTGGGAAAGGCCCGGATCCTGATCCTTGCCCCCGGCCTAGTCCCGAGGTGTTCCCTGCTGGTTGCTCTTGGGGGGCCGGCGGGTTTTCTGTAGTGGCATTCCATGCCGGGGGTGTGAATCCCGGGGGGTGCGTAGGTGTTCCCGATGTGGCGGTGCTAGGAGCCGCCCCTGGGGTGACTGCCGCGGGGATTGGGGCTGCATTTCGAGTGATGATCTCGAACATCTTATTAATTTGTTCCTTCATCTTTTATTTCCATTCTCATTTCTGCCCTCATCTCGGCGTTCAGTTGTTCCAATTCCTCCATTGCTTGTTCCATGTTTTTAGTCCTGGATCGTGTGTGGTACCGGTGGGGCGCAGTCAAATTCTTTTTCCTGGTATATATTTTTGATTAGTTTATGTCTTTTTCTCTTTTTTTTTGTGTTTTTTTTTTTTTGCGATTAGGGGACATGTATCTATATGGATGATGAATGATGCAAATGCAATGATAACATTGAGTCACGGAAATTCAAAATAATGTTTATTGGAAGGGAATGTGAGTTTATACAAGATGTTTTCCTATGGTGGGGCGGATAGCTCCTTCACCATGTCATACATCGCCCTACAGTGTTCTAAGAATTCTTTGATCTCTCTTGGCGTCTTAGTGGGATCCATCATGCCTTCGCCAGCGAGCCTTCGGGGAATGCTCATCGGTGCTGGTTGGCAGCCATGCTAGTTTGACATATCCGTCCTTCCAACCTTGCGCCTACCGTAGCGGCTTCGCACTTGTATTTCAACTTCGTCCCGCGATATCTTGGCACCTCTGCTTCCAACTTTCTAGGATCTTTTTCGGCTCCTCGACCGAGACTTTGCTTCGTCGATCTTTCCTCGGCCTCGACCAAGGCTAACAATCCGGATCGCCTTTGGTTTTGTAGGTGTTCCTTCGATAGTTGGGCTGCTTTAAGTTCCTCCTCGTAAGTGTGTCCTTTCGGGAGGGCTGCGTTTCTTCTTCTCTCTTGGCTTCCCCTAGCCTTGAGGATGGCTGACTTTCTCCGGTCGTTCTTTTTCGGCCATTAGTTGGTCGCGTTCTTCTTTACTCGAATGCGCTTCGATCAACGGCCTTTAGACAACGCCTTATTTTTCAGACGGCCCTCGCTTTTACGCCGAGCTTTCCTACTAAATTCATCGCTTTCAGTAGTCGTTCTGTCGGGCCTCTTTCTAGAGCTGTTTCCAATTTTCTTTTCGGCGTTCCCTTACGTCTTCATTTGCTCTAGGGGTGCCTTGGGAGTGCCTTGACTTGGAGTGTCTCCGTATCTACGTAAGCTGGGTTGCTTGGTCTGGCGTAGGATACTTCCCAGGCCGGTCCTCTGACAAGTGGACACATTTCTCGAGCCAGAACTCAGTACTCGGGTGAGGTCCCACAACTCCTGGTTCGCCACGTTGCTCCTTGTCTGACGACGCTGGCCCAAGCCCGTCGGATTTTTCTGTAGTACCCCTAAATTGTCCGGGCTGGATGTGTCCCAGCCTTTCCCCCCGAAGCCGGTCCAATTTCTGGCATTTGGGCCATTCCAGCACAGCTCAAAGCTGAGACGGGCCCAGAGTCCACGTTTGACCCAGTCTCCATTTGACTCAGCCTCCCTCTTGACCGAGTCTCCCCACATCCCATCCCAAAGGCGTCATGGGAGAAACTGAAAGAGAGAGAGAATAATATTTGAGAAAATCTTGGGATTCGGTTGTTATGCAGCCTCTCCCAGACCCTATATAAAGCCTAGGCAGAGAAGAGAAAGGGGCATCAACAAAGAGAGAGAAAGGAGGAGACCAGCAGGGAAGAAGCATCTTCTTTGGATAAGCACAAATAAAGAATATGTTATCATAAAATTACTTATTATTTTAGGTCTTGGATTAACTATCTCTATAAATTCAAAATTTTTACTGTGGTTAAGAAATTAGTCTCTCGTATACGTAAAAAAAATTATGTCAATATATTTAGCTCTACTTGTATATTTTATCTTATCGATAAAAGAAAAATATTAAATTTTGTCCGGTATTAAATATCCAATCTTTTCTTTAACTTATGGTCCTATTATAGTTAGCTAAATTTTTAATAACACTATTTTGATTAATTGAGTCAAGTTTACTATACATGTTATAAAATTAATAAAAAATAGTAATAATAAAATTAGACATAGTAATTAATTGAAAATTTTTAAATATATTAGAGTAAATTATACTAGCATCTCCTAAGATTTCATCAAATTTTATTCGATATTTTTTTAACTCTTAAATTAATTCTCTTAATTGTTTAAAATCACTTAAAAAATTTCAATAATTAACCAGTATTAATTATCACTATGTATATTAATTTTTATGAAAAAATAGACTATTTATTCACAAAAGTTACAAGAATCTTTTGCGGTCTATTTTACAACAAAGTCTAAATTTTAGTTAACAAAAAAATTGCATGAATTTTAATTGATTAAATTTTATGATTTAATTAACATTATCACTTAATAAAAATAATAAAAAATTGTAAGCGTTACATTTACCACGTCTAAGCTTACTTGTATTTCACAATTTTTCATATATCTTAATACGCATTTTCATAGAACTAACTATTTTGTGATAATATTAGTGCTCTTCAGGTTGAACAGAGATTATCACTCTGTAAGAAAGTTGCAAGTGGTGCTCTGTGACCAAATATATCTCTCTTCATTGTCTAAGTCAGGAGATATATTTATGAAGCCTTTATCCCATCAAGCTGGACTTCATTGTCATCCATCCCCCCTCCCACTTGAGGGCTGTGTTAAGAAAATTATTCCTATAACTAAGCAAAATATTATATTGTATCATCATCACAATCAAACTATAAACAAGAATCTCATCATGATTAAAATCAACCACAAATCAAAATAAAACGTATTATCCAGATAAATTAGAATAATTATATTGAATTAAAGTGACTTAAAAATATTATTGAATGGGAGTTTTCTTAAGAATTTTTTTAGTAAGAGTGCTTTTAATTTTTTTAGTTTCTTATATTTTTATATAAATTATTTTTATTTTTATTTTAAATTAAAATTTAATATTTTTTTACGTCTTCTCTATCCTTTATATATAACAGGGGAAAGTGGGTTCGACAAAGAGACGATTCCCGACGATGCCTTCGTTCATGTTCTTTATTGAATCGAAATCTGGCTTTTTATTATTAGAAAATAAATTATGTATTGATCGTATAAATTATTATATATTATAAATTTATTAATTTTTAAAATAATTATTTAAAATTATATTAACTCTAATTTGTTATTAGATGAACATAAAATTATTTATAATACAAGTACATAATTATCAATTTTAAAATAATTATTTTATACTAGGAAAGAATGATAATTAATTATTTTTTTCTTGATTGAAGCGTCATTCTACAGATTCGCAATTCGGTAGAGGTGGGAAAATAACGAAAATAATTAACTTTATGAAAGATAAAGATCAGCAGCACTAGGAAGTAAAATCATGGGATCCCAAATTCCATAAAAATTGAAAAAAAGCTCAGTGGAATCTGCGTATATACTTTCAAGAAAACATGGAAAGAAGCAAATAGTGAACAAAATAACAATAAAGTAATGTGATACTTTAAATTGCGTTGGCAAATAGTGATACCCGCATTACTCCACTAGGCTGGCATGACATTTAGCTTTTTCAATTACATTTGCTCTTATTAATGTTCATTAACTTTTAGCTTTATGCATTTTTATTTTACTAACGTGAGAGTTGAAGATAACGTTAAATGTGAGGAAAAGCAGAGTGCCTATCTACTAATTGACTTTACGCATTTTTATTTTACACCAACTTTAACGCTATGCGCAACATACTTTAATTTTTTTTGTTTTTATCTTAGATTATCAGTACTTGAACATCATGTTGGATATTTGACTAATTTAGATCGAATCGGATATGATTTACCAGCGTGGTAAAATTCCCTTCTATTAATATTAACATAATTGCATTTTTATGGACTCGGACTCGTGATTAAGCTAAAGTATGTTTCCTCAACTGATACACGTATTTGGTGGTAACACAACAATTATTAGTCACTAACCTTATTAGCAATTCACTAAGTTGATTGTAAACGTGGAAGTATAAAAGATAGGCTTTACTTTCACATTAAATAGATCAATAAATAAGTAGTGCCTAGTGGTTCTATATAATAAATTCTTTGTAATTATTTAAAGTACACTTAATGAGATTTAAGTCTTGTTTATTTAATATTGTAGGAGTTTCAAAATTTATTTATATTATATATTAATAATTATTATTATTTATTTAATATATTTTATTTTTTAAAAAACGCAAATTCATTTGTCAATTTCCACCTTTTTTTTAGTTTTTTTTTAATTAGTCTGGCATCTCATGTAGCATTTCAATTGCTAACCCATTTGGTGATTTCAGAAATCGCTAAGCTGACCAACAATTTTCACACTAGATGCAATCCAAATTGTCAGTTTATTTGGCGATTTTAATGTTGACGTTGACAAAAGAGCTCCAAGTTTTCGATAAAAAGTTTCTAAAACTACTCTTGTATGATCAACCCAAGTTTTGGCCAAAAGATAGTTGACATGTTGTAATTTGAACTTAAATGCACTTTAATGATTAAATTGGGAAGATATAGGTATAAATATGACAACTTATAAACAAAGTTAGAGGTAAAATGCAGTGCTCCATAAATTCTTTTCCACACAACTTTGTTATTTACATAATTACATCTTATAATATTGGAGAAAAGTTCGTTGTTTACATCTTATATTATTGAACATTGAATTTTTTTTAGGGTGCAAGGTACAAAATTTTCAAGCCCATAGGGCGAGAATAGACATTGCAGCAGAGCCAAGAGTTAAGGCAACAAAAGATACTTTCTTCAAGCTTGGATTGGAGTTCATAAGCTTGTTGTGAAAGAAATCAACTGCTATGAGGTCCACAAGAGCCATGTAAATAAGTATTCCTGATGAAATTGAACCCAGTAACCCTTCCATGATTAAGGCATTTGGGCTACTATCATCTAAGCCTGTGAGTGAGAATATTGTCATCCCCAAAATTATTCCCATTGGAGTTGTCACTGCGAACATGAAGCACATGTATGCAATTGTTCCAAAGCTAAATCCAGCCTGTAATAATCATCGTACAAGGGTAAAAACTCATTTTTATTTATGAATACACCTAGCTAAAAAAATTAAGGTAATTAAAATCGTTCATGAATGCACGTACTTTCGATTTATATAGGAGACATGAAATATGATATATGACACCTAGAATGAAAAAAGGAAAAGTAATCTAGAGCAAAGAAAAATAAACAGTTCAGATGTATTCAACCCAGTTCCAAAGAGATCTGATACTAAACTATGTAATGTTTAATGTTGAACCAACAGAATTTTAAGATTTTTTTTTTTTTTAAGTTTAATGTTTAATGTTTAACATTGAACCAACCAGAATACCTCCAAGTCGACTAAGCTAATGTTTGCTTAATTTATTTAGACTTTAGTTTTTCTTTTTTTATTCAACCAAACAGAATTTTAAGAAAAAAAATGTTTTTATATGAAGAATATTTTGATAAAAAAGAGCTTTTAAAAAACTAATTTTTGGATTTTTTTTATCTCTTTTCTTTTAAAATTTATTAGGCAAAAAATGTTAACTTAAAACAACTTTCAAACCAACACTACGGTTTATTCGAGTGTAATGTTAGTACGAGGAGAACTAAGTTTTAATTCCTTAAAGGTTTAAAATTCAAATTTTATGATTGAAAAAACGTAGAAGAAAATGATAAGGAGAAACTTTATTAAAAATAATTAATTTGGTCTTTGACAAAGATTAATGATTAACCAATTGGTTATAACATATTAACAAAATAAAAATAACTTTCAAAAATAAAAAAGTATAGCATTACTAAACAATGTTAACATCAAATTCAGAATTTAATTAAAATATATTAATAGTGTAACTAATTTTTGCATTACATCTAGTTGTAAGTTAACATCCATGGTAAGATTATTAATTTTTATAACAATTATTTTAAAAAAATCTACATAATATAATTTCAATTGATTGATAATATAATTGTTTATAATTTTATTTTTAATTTTAAACTTTAGAAAGTCCGACCAAACGTACCTAAATCAAATCGAAATAAAAGTTTAAGCTCATTTAATGTACTCAATTGGGGACCCTTGGGATAAAAAAAAAAGGGCTTAATTACTTTTTCTTGGCGAAACTATATTTTTTATTATAAATTTTTAGACTTTAACCCTTCTGGTATACTATCTCCGACACACACCTGAGAGGTAGAGGATATTAGGGCAATTGGTGTTAGTTTATTAAACAATTCGATAAGAATCAAACATTAATACCTTATTCTGTTCAGAATGACTTTCTAAACACTTGAAACATTGCTACTGATTAGGAATGAAAGTGAAAGGTGAAGAACCAATAATATATTTATTATTTAAACAGTTTTCCTTTTTCTTCCGGAAAATAACATGCGGTCACAAGGTCAAGCACATGCTCTAAGGTCAAGCCAGGCTTCTAAATTCATAGTTTCATTTTCCAATTTGCAATCGTCGTTTTTCTCGAGACTACACAAACCACACAAGGATATTTAATAAAAAATTAAAAGAAAATCCTACACAAACCACACAACGATATATAATAATAATAATAAATCCTCCGATGGCTCTTTTAGGTTGAAAATTTCCATTCCCGTCACTTATTTTATACACATTTTATTTTTGGAAAATTATATTTAACTCTTATTTTACTATAGCTATGTTTGAAATAAAAGAAACATAATATACTATTTCGAATCGAAGTTTTATAAATAATAGACTAAAATGGTTCAGAATGGAAATCCATATTAATTTGGAGATCTTTATCTTAATCATTTTATATAGTGATTTACAATTTTAACCTTACGCACTCTAACCCCCATTTTACTCTCCCCCAAAGTCATATTTAATTACGAACCGGAGAAATTATATAACTCCCGTTATCATCTTAATCAAATTTAAGACACTAAATACCTAAAAATTAAAAAAAATACCTTAAAAAAAATCAGAAGCAAATAGAAAACTGATTTCTTCAACTACATCAAAATTTTGTGATATAATAATCTCTAACGAAGATAGATTTACATTCCTTCGACTTTCTATTGCAAGAATGGAAGTTTCCACTTTCCACTTCAATTTCAGAAACCCAATTTAAAATCTTATCCCAGACGCTTTCAACTAATTTTTAATTAATTTATTTAATCTTACCAATTGTTTAGAATCAAATAAAGGTGCAATATAGCGATGAATAAAGCAGGTAGCAGACCTGAATTTCTTAAATAAAATGTGAGATTGATTGAAGTGATGTGAAAGAAAAAAAAGGTGAAAAGTAAGAAAAAGAAAAAGAAAGAAACCTGAGCGACGCAGCCACCAAGACCCATGCCTTCAAAAATTTGATGAAAAGCCAACGCAGCAACGAGAGGGCGAATGGTGCAAACGTTCTGCGACATCCCCATAGTGACCCCAATTATGACCGAGTGAAAAATTATCCCAATTTCCAGAACCTGCGAAACCAGCCTCTGCTTCAACTTCACCAACTCCTCCACGCGCTCCCCCTCGCCACCGCCACCAAGCTCCACCGCCGCCTCCTTCTCCTGCGCCACCACCGGCGCGTACTGCGCGTGCTCCACGTGCGAGCTCGCTGCGAGGTCCACCAGCAGCGCCAGGAGCGCCCCCACCAGAGTCACCAGCCCCGCGAAGGGGAAGTCCTTCCACGGGTGTCGCGACGCCACGTGGCAGTCCGCGAGTGCGGCGTACGCGTCGGGGAGCACGTGGACCAGCGAGGTCGAGAGGATCACGCCCGCCGCGAAACACTTTATCACGACGATGGCCTTATCGTAGAGCGGCTTCCCGCGGAAGACGCCGGCGAGGAGCACCGGCGACGACATCCCCGCCATGCTGGTCGCAAAGATGACGAAGATGGATACGAATTTGAGGTGCGAAGCCGCCGCGCCGTCCCTGCACGCCGCCGCGCGGGCCAAGTCCGTGACGCACGCGGACGCCATGCACGGCAAGAGAGAGAGAGAGAGAGAGAGAGAAAGTGTTGGTGGTGGAAGAAAGTGAGAGCGTTGTTTGTTGTGGTTGAAGAAGTGAAGTTGGAAGATTGAGTTGAAAGAGGAAGAAGGGACTCATAAATGACGTGGGCCAGGTTCCGGCTTACGTTGTCGGGTTGGCTTCGCAATTCTATCACTTACTTTTTCACTGTTATAATGTTACCTGTTCATTCTAATCTTTCATCATTCACAACTCATTCCTCTCTTTTTATAAATTTTAGTTTTTAATTAAGAAATAAAAAGAACAACAACAATAAAGTCTCTTTCTATATTGCATTAGCTAAAAACTAAAATTATGTTGGAAATTGGAATCAACACTTATTCCGTATTTTCAACGGGCGAACGTAGAATTGATTTTAAAATAAAATTATTTTATAAAATAAATTTTAAGTAAATGATAAGTTTAAAATAACGTGTGATTTTTTTTAATAACATATATTAAAAATTGATTTATATATACAGTCGTTTGATAATTACTAAAAAAGTAGTTTTAATATTCATATATAATTTTCATGCAAACATTTTTTTTATGTAAGAGCAATGTGGTATCGCGGCAAAAAAAAAAAAAAAATAGCACTAGATGCACTTTCAAGCCACGAGAGAGAAAACAAAAAAGAAATCCAAGTTATAGAAAAAAGAGAAAAATAAATAAAATAGAAAAAGAAAGAAGAGTCATGTAGACCATGCAATACTATAGGAGATGAGAGCGGTGCAGCAGAATAAAGTGGGAGGTCACGAGAGAAGAACAAAAAATAGAAAATAAATATTCTTTAAACATAATATTCACTTAAAAGAAGGGTACAAATGAAAAAAAAAATAGTACACTTAAACTTAAAATCAATTTTGAATTGACGTAAAGGTTACTTTTAGCAAACTCAAATTTTTTTATTTTGATTCACGTTTTATGCCTCCAAACTTCGAACCAAACATATCCTTAATTTTATTTTTGAAAAATCCAATTTGACTAAATTTGTCACGCTTTTACTGCTATATCAAACATTACTTACTCGATCAAGTTAGATAACAAAAATGAATTCATTAATTACACTCTTCATATTATAAATGTGAAGTACACACATTGGATGTCTTACAGAACTAATTAAAAGGTTATAAGTTGAAAAGATAATTAGTAGTTAAAACTAATAGTTAAAAACTATTAAGTTAATTCAATGAACTATAAATGTTAATAAATATAAAAGGATAAAAATGTATATATTTATCTTATATTTTCATAGTGTTTGTATAAAAAAAATTGTACTAAAAAAATTGAAATATAATATTAAAAATAATAAAATAAATAATGTAAATAGAATAATAGTTAAAATAAACATTGTAATATAAAAATATTTTAAAAATAAAATAAATATATAATCTATTAATATCTTAAATTATAATGTTAAAATGATAAAATAAATAGTATAAATAGTATGATGGTTAAAATAAATAGTGTGATATAAAATATCCAATAATAATAATAAATAAATTTATTATTTATTATTATCAATATATTATGTAATAAAATGTTAGAAATAATAAAACTTTTTCATGTGAATTTAAGTGAAAAAAATATAAAATCTTGTCTTGTATGGAAAAGGATAAAAATTAATTTTAATAAATATTTTAAGAAAAAATAAATATAAATATAAAAAACTAGAAACTAAATTTTTAAAAATACTACATTAATTAGTATCTCAAAAAGTGTTACAATCTTCTAAAAAAAATACTTATTTACTAAATATTATTAATAATGTCAAACAAGTTTTTTTATTAGTAAAAAAAAAAAAAGTTAAAAATCACTTGGTTGAATAAAAATTTGTTTCATAATCATCATTATTGAGAAATTTTTTGGTCGATGCAAACTCAACCTTTCATCTTTAACACAATAAAAAGTTTATCATTTGTAAAATAAGATAAAAAAAATTAATCATTTATTAGATTTAATTTGACTACTTTTAATAAAGATATAACATAATTAGTTCCTTTAATGATAATTTGATTTTAAGAAAATATGATTAATATTTATGAAATACAAAATTTTCAATTTCCCTTTGTATCTTTTGTTTATGTAAAATACATAATCATTTGAGATACTTTAACTAGAACCATGTAATCGATTTAATAACGAGGAGTAACATGAATTGTCAAATTATTTTGATTATGTGTTATACAAAATGAAAATATTATAAATATATTTTCTATGATTTTTTAAATATTATATATTAAAAATTGAGACATATGTTATTGAATAATCTTAAATAAATTTAGATGTATTAAAAATGTTATGAAAATAATGTAAATAAAAACAAAATATATAAAATAGTAAAAAACAATAATTATGTTTTATCTCATTTAGATAAATAAAAGATAACATGAAAAATTAATTATTTTTTATTCTATAATTATATTATATTCTTAATAGAAGGGATCAAATTAAATATAATAAATATTGAATATTTTTTCTCTATTATGGATTATAGTTAATTGTGTGTAAGAATAAGGTGTTGAATTTGTATTCAATTTTTTTTTCTCTATATTCACATGGGTAGTTGTTAAATTATAGATTCAATAGAATTCTCTCATGTATTTACAAATATCTATAAATATTTTTTAAAATATAATTTTCTTAAAAAGTAAAAAATAAAATAATAAATAATTTTAAGTATATATATATATATATATATATATATATATATATATATATATATATTTATACTGAAAATAAATTCAGTAATATTCCTTTGTTTTAAAACTTAAATAACTTTTAGTTTGTAGGTTAATAATTTTAAAACTTTACTTTATATATACTTATTGTGGAAAATTGTATGCTCATGTACCTTATTATCCATGTCTATCCATATTAATACGTAGATAGAAAAAAAAAATTATAGTACTAGTTGAGATACTCAAATTAAATCTTTGGTAAATATATGTGGTACGAGTTCGTTGACTAGACACATTAAATTATTTTAGTCATTTTTTTAACTTATAACCCATAATTAGTTCCTAATAAACTCATTAATGACTCAAAATATGATTTCATAAAATGCCGATTTAAATGAAAAAAGAATTAAAGTGTTCTACATTTATAATTTTCGGAGACTATTTTGGTGACTTTATTTTTCTTTTTAGACGACAAATTAACATGTGTTTTCTAGATTTTTAACATATTTAAAATATTAAAAATTTATTTTTAATTTCCTGAATATCCTAAAAAGACAAGATGACACTTTTTTTTATTGAAGAGTGTTACTATGATATTATTAATAAAATAAGAATGAAAAATATTAATTAAAAAGTATAATGATTTGTTATATTGAAAATTTTAAATACGTATATTATTTTAAAATAACTTGAGTATTAAATATAAAAATATTAAATACTTTTTAATAGAAGAAATATCGATAAAGATTTGTGCTTTTTTTTTCAAGTTTATAAATCCTCATTTATATGTGGATCAGCCACTAGTTTTAATAATAATTTTTATTTAATATATAATATTTTGTATAATATAATATTATATTTATATTTATATTATTTATTTTAAATATATTATAAAATATACCTTAATTTAAATTTTATATTTTATAATTTAATTATACTTGATATATTATATTAATAAATTAAGTTCACTCCGTTTTATCTTGTATATCATCGCATCATGATCAACTCGAATTGATGTTAAATAAGCAACTTAATTAATATTTAAAGTTAAATAAAAATAAAGATAAATTTATTCCAAAAGCTCTACAAACATTCCTTCTGTCTTTCATTTGGACCAGCGGGTGGGATTGGCTTCATAATGGTGTGACTCATTTTTCACTGTTACGTGTTAATTGGATTCTTTAATGATTCACTTTCAAACTCATTGCTCTTTTTTTAAAAAAAAAAATGTTTTTAATTAAGAAAAAAAAGGAAGAAAGAAGAAAGTATGTCTGTATGTTTCTGTAGCAAGAAAACAAAAATAATGTTTGGAATGAACACTTAATTTGATTTTTGAAAAAATATATTGCTGGATGAAATTAGATTAGAAAAGTAAAATAACTAGACTCTTCAAATTATAAATGTAAGGCACATTTAAGAATGACAAAGGAGAAGTTTCTTAAAAAAAAAAAAAAAGAAAAGAATTACAAAGGAAAAGAGTCTGTACACAGTTCTTTCTCGTCTCTCGTTAGGGTGAATGAAAATCTTTTTCATATTTATCTATAACCTATACGAGTATCTATTAAATAGATAACTATTAATTTTATGAATATTTTTCTAGATATTTATAAATATCTATAACTATTTGTTAAAATATTATTTTTTTATAAAAAGTAAATAAATGAATTTTCTGATGTCTTTCTGTTTTTAAAACATAAATCTTGAACTAACTTTTAGTTTGTTCGTTAACAATTTTAAAACTATATAAAACTAAAAGCATTTAAATAATTTTAAATTGTGGATATCTACGGGCTTTATACATACTTATTCGTACAAAAAAGTTTTTTTATTTTTTATTTTTGTCTATATACTTGTTAATGTTAAGATATCTAAATCACATCAATAGTAGATATATACATGTACAAGTTCTTTGGCATCCCGAGACACATTAAATATGTAATCATTTCTTCTTTTCTTTTAACACGTGATTTTTATTTTTATTTTTATGACTAGGGTATCCAAAATAATGAAATCTATTTACCTTAGATTTGGATTGAGAATTTTGAAAGAATAATTAATTTTTTAATAAATTTGAAATATTTTATAGTGAAATATTATTTTAATTGAGAATTTAGAAATAAAATAAAATTCTAATAATTTATAAAAATTTTGATTATATAAAATTATAAAATTTAAATTCTAAAAATAAATTTAAAATTTTATTTTCATTTTTTTCCTCTTTTTTCTTCTCTCCTTAATCCTTTCTCTCTTATCCCTCTCTCAGTCATGACTATCTCTTCTCTGTATCCTTTTATCTAAGTCTCACATATTCCATTTTTTTCTCTCATATTCTTCTCTTTCATTTCTTTCATTTCTTCATTCTCTATATTAATATTGATTTAAGATTTGAATTATTAAATATTTAAAATTATTTGTGAGTTATTAAATATTATTTAACATTAAAATTATTTTTAAATTATTAAATATTTAAAATTTGGCTAATATTTATTTTTGATAATACTTGATATTAAAATTTTAAATTTTAAAAAATTTATTAAATTTTTTTTTGTATATTTTGAAAATTAAATCGTCCTATCCAAATTAGAAATTTAAAATTTAATAAATTTAAATTAAAACAATTCAAATTTTAAATATTTCAAATTTAAATTCCTCGTCCAAATGAAAGATTAAAGAATTAATATCTCTCAACAAATATTTTTCTATACAAACAAATGTGAGGATTGAAGTTCATACCATAGAACAAGGATATTTGATAATAATGTCATTACAAGATTTTTTTGATTTTGCTATTAATTTTAGCTACCATTTAAATTAGTAGTTAAATCCTAGTTAATTAACTAGAATATTATTTTTCCTAACTAAATTTAAGTTATATTCATTTATACTTTTTATTACTACAAATTAGCTAGAAAATAACTATAAATTTTAAAAATTTACTACAAATTAACTAAGATTATTTTTTTAGCTAATTTACTACTTATTTCATGCTACCACCAATATTATAGTAATTTTGTAGCTAATTATTTTTACTAGAAATTAACTACAAAATAACTACTGATTTTAAAATTTTGTAACAAATTTTAAATTTTCTAATAGTGTATCATGATATGTTGATACTTTTAACACATGATTATTCCTAAAAAGTTTATTAACAACTCAATTGATTTCTTAAAATACTAATTTAAATTAATAAAAGAATTAAAGTGTTCTATATTTATAATAAAATAAAGTTCGATAAAGATTTATGTTTTTTTTTTGTTAAAGTTCACACATGATGATCATCTATCTAGTTACAAGAGTCCCAAGAAGAGAGTTATTGACCATGATGACTAGATGGAATTTTCTTTCCTTGGAAATATGCAATCTCCTTTGCTCCACAAACCATTGAAAAGGCCGAAATATAACAATCTATTGGTTGAAGGAAACTAGATGTTCAGAGTGTTATATGTAATGTGGAAGGTAGTTCTAATCCTACCCTTAGTGGATTTGGAGGTCTTAACAAGACCATAAGACCAATGATAACTCTTGGCTTGAATTAGGTTTCTAAGTTAGGTCTAGATATTCTTTTCATCAAAATCTTGTCATGAAAAATGGGTCGTGGAAGGATCTTCACAAGACAGATTCTCTACAGGCTTTTGATCATAAATGAGTCCCTCTAATTGGAGTTGTTGTTGCTGATAATCATGAGCTTATTCACAAGTATTCATTAGTATTTATGGTTCATGTCCTAAGAGATGCTAACTAATGCAATACTTTTCAACTAAATTAGGTGTACAATCTCCCCATGTTACATTCAACTAAGTAATGATAAACAAACAAAAAAAATAATTTAATTTTAAGAAAATATGAATTGATCAAATTCACCTTCGATAAAAATATCATTTTATTAAGATTAATATTTGGTGAAATTTGATATGTCCTTGTATATATATATATATATTAGAAAAAAATTCAAAGAAAGTTTAATGAGTCAAACTTATTGTTCTATTTTTTTACAATCTCTTTTATTTGGTTTCTTTACAATCACCTATAAACTTACAAAGATAATTAAAAATCACTTATCATAATGGTTGTTTGACAACCTTATCAATTGAAAACCTCAATATCATGCTAAGGTAACTTATCACCAAACCAACTAAAGTGTCTGTTCCTAAGTTAAAAAACACCCTATAAATTTCTTTCTCCTAAAAGGCCTTTCAAACCAACCTGCCCTATGAGGTGATGAAACATACACCAATCTAAATCCTCAATGAAAGGTTTATTAGGAATATCCTCAAAGAAAGAGTAAAACCTAGAAATTTCAGAAGCAATGATTTCAATATCCCTAACAACACTAACATCCTCAAGCTCCAACATCTTGATTAAGCTCTTCCTCCGTCTCCTAGGAGACATTCTAAGAAACAACTTTGAATTAACATCCCCATCCTTAGCCCAATGAAGCCTCATTTTGTGTGTGTGCTTGACTTGTTTCTTCCCTGAGCACAACTTCATACCAAGTCTCAGCTTCTGCCTTCGAACACTATCATAAAATCTATCTTTTCAATCTATCCAGGGAATCTAACTACCTCTTTCACCCATCCAAAAATAGACTCATATCACTCTCATCTCTTCCTTGAGAATATGGATTTCCTCATGAATTTAAAAATGAGGATGGGAGAAGGGCCACACGTTTTCAAACCTAAACAGGGTGGGACCCAATTTCATCTTACTAGACTCCAAGACAATGTGGAAATTATCAAAAATTGGACAAGTCATATACTCTCTTGAACAAGATCAGCAAAAGCATGTTAAGTTTCTATACTTGGTTTTCTTGCCAAATAAAGTTGACACATGACCACCATCTAGTTCTCACTTTATGGTCATTTCGTATAAGTTTCGCTCAAGTTTAATAAGGTCACTCTAACCACATGGGAGGGAGATTTGCGTCACCTTCCCATTAGACTATATAGGAAAGTTGTCATATTAAAATTATATTTATCACTTAGTAATATTTACTCTATCATATTTGGCTCTCTCATGAAATTGTTTGTTTGCTCTGCAATACTTTATCAGATTTATCTTCATTATTATTATTATTATTTTGCCAATACACTTTGCTCAGCTGCTATTAATACTTTATATACTATATACTAAGTAAATAACTTTTCCCTGCGTAACGCAACCAACGTCAGTTAGTAACAACCTTCCTCTTGTTCAAGAGTACAATTAGGATTATTTGACAATTAAAGAAAATGAACGGTGCAAGTATGACTTAAAAACACCCTTAGAAAATCCATGGATAAAATTTGTCAAAAAAAAACTCCACAGCAAAATAAGACTGTTGCATAAAATGGTAAAAGAATATTGCTAAAATTTCTAGAATTGTGCTGTATCCAATATCCAAATACACTAGACTCTATGATAAGAAGACGAAAAAGATACAACATCATTTTTTTTAATCCTTGCTACTCTAAAAAACTTTAGTGAGTAGAGAAGAAAGCTGTCAGAGTAAACATTCATGAAGCTTGATGATGACAAAACATAACTTATTCAGAACAAGGGTAATAATCAATTGTTGCTTCTTCAAGCCCGTTACTTCAAAGAAAACTAAGTCGAACGGTTATCTATAAACTGATACATGATATTGGGTTTATGCCTAGAATAGAGAAATGAATGAAAAGGGATTAGAAATTTAGAGTTACATGGTGACATGCATGGAAACTTGGTGTAAAATCACTCTTGGTGGATATTCTGTATAGCTGTGGTCATATATACATTTACAATCATATTCCATGATCTTCATCCAGTTCTCGAAGTCTCCAATTTCCTACGAGTTCAGATGAAATTTTATAACAAGTTAACCACATTTTATAAAAGTAAATAATGAAACAATAGGTTAATCATATTATAAATTAATGTATGATGACCAATTCTATAATAGAGCCCATTGATCCGATAAATAACACCATGAATATAATACTCATACTCCACAGTTAGTTCTTGCACCCATATTTAATTTGACATATTGTCCCTATCTCATCTGATTTTCTCGTCCAACTATTTGGGTAGATTTTTTAGGGAGCTTCTTTTCACTTCTTTTGTTCTTTGTACCTCTCTTTTTTTTTTAAATTTCTAAGATTAGAGTTGAAATTATTTTTTATATTTCAAAAAACTAATTTCTGAAATATATATATAAAAAATGTAAGAGGTGCAAAGAGAAAAAAAATGCAAAAAGTAATCACCTCGATTTTATGGTGAATATAAGAAGTTGGGCTTAACCCATCCATGCTTCCCTCGAACTGGGTGGGTCCAGTGTTTTTTCCTCCTGTCGCTTGATGGGCTCAATCCATCTTACAAGGCTGTTCCATTTTTGTTCTAGTACTGGGCCCTAAATTTTTTTTCACATCATGTCACGATATCCGTTACAACTAATCCACGTACGACAATTTTTATAATTATTTAATATATATTATTTTTTATGTTTATTTTTCTCCATCATATCATTTATTATATTCTTTTATTTTTTTTCTCTCTCTTAGTTGTCAAATTTATTGTAAATATATCATTTTTTGTATAACAAATTGTTAAAAAAAAAAAACTGTATTACAGAGAAAAATAGAAAAAGTAATATTTTATAAATTGTTGTATAAATTGTTAAATATGAATAATATCATATTTATACTTTTTTTTCTTAGTCTAAAAATAAATTTTTTTCTCGAATCATATATATCAGATGGCATAAAATGAAGCGTTTTGATTGGTACTAACGATGTGGAATGATGTTAAACAGAATTAAGCGGGAAAAAAAGTGTGAATGGTGAAAGCGGGAAGAGAAGTAGGTTCAGTTGTAGACATGCAATATGACCAAATAATTGCGGTTACGTACCTTGTTGATTGCCCAAATCGATCCATTTGACCCACCTTAATCTTGGATTCTCATTTTCCACAATGATTGAACTTTGAACCAACATAAGCCTGGATGCAAGTTTGCCATGGATAGTCCTAACTAATTACCCCTCTTGCTGGACCACCACTACCTATTCTACGTCTTTCATTCTCAACCACCCATATTTCAAATTACAATATTTTAACATAAAAATTAACTATTATTTAATATCAAACTTAACTCTACAGAAATTCTAAATTTCCACGGTTCTTCCCATTTTGAGCTGGATTATATATATATATATATATTGAGAAAGGCAAAGTGATAAATATGGTATGTAACATAATTATGAAAAATATTAAAAAGAAAATGAAAAAGAATAGAACTGAGTTGTATAAAAGTGAAGTGTATGTTTATAAGGACTCTTATAATAATTTGTGAAAGAATTAACAGCATAATTAATTAGATACGTTGTTGAGGCTTCTCATACCATTTAAAGGAGAGCATTAAACAATTGATTTTTTTTATTCAAAATCAACATGACCTCCTTTTATATTGGCAACGAAGGACCCATTTTGATATTAAATGTACGTAACATGATTTTTGGATATATTATATACTACAAGACATCATTGTCTAGCTATTCTGGTTGTAGGCTGTAGCTAGTCCTCAACTAGGTCCTTGCTTAAGTCTATCATTGTCCTTGGTGAAGAAAGGATAATTTTACTCTCATAAATACTTTATTTTGCAATAATTTTTATAATTAGAAGAGAGATTTTAAAAAAATGAAAAATATAATTATGATTACTAATGTGAATAAGAGACAGAAAACAAAGAAAATAAATTATAAGAAAGTATTATAAAAAATTTACGCAACAAATTTCTCATGGTAAAATTTCATGCAGCCTTTTCTTTTTGTTAATCTTGAAAAGTTAGGATAAACAAACCAACCTCGTTATTAAGTACAATGCTCCAGAACAAATCAAACGAGATGAGACTTCAACTAAAATTTTCTTTATCTAAACAGCTGATTCAGTTGTCTAACTGTATTTTATAATAATATATAGTTACTTAAATGGCTAAAAAAATTTCGGTGATCATGACATGACATGTTTTGGAGACCATCTAGAGGCTACCAAGTTAGGGAGGAGTGTCCAACGTAACTAAAAAATTTTACCTGAGGGGAAGGGACAAAGTTTGGACGACGTGCATGCTTGAATGATTAGATGGAATCATGAGGCATAGGAAGGAATTGCTAACAAGGACAATAAAGGCGTGGCACCTAATTGGGGAAATCTTTTCAGATTTTGTGTCACCGATGTGAAAGGAACTAAGACAAACCCCCACCACACGAGAATACGAGATGAATGGAGTTCTCTAACTATACATGAGGTGGGGTTCAATTGGTTCTTAGACATAGTTAAGGAAAGAAAAGAAATCAAACTTTTTCTTTTGGCCTCCCCCATTTCATTACTTTCTTTCCCCTCTTTTTCTTTAGACCTCATAGTTCTTTGAATGAAAAGAAAGGAAGAGAAAAAAAAAAGTGATAGAGATTATAGGAAAAAGGAAAAAAAAATAGATCAAACAAAAAAGTGAGTAAATATTTATATTTATACATTAAAAATCTTATATCTTGTAAGTAATATAGTCAATAAATAAATATATATATAAATAAGTAAAGACAACTTTTACCATAAGCTTGATTTTGCAAATTTCAGTTAGTCTTATTCTAAATTCTAATACATTAGAATTTAAACCTCTCGTGGGTCTACAAAGAGATATGTAGGTGGGGTGTTAATTAATTCTCGAAACGTGTTTGTCCCTCCATTTTTGAATGCCTTTATGCACCACAAGTCCGGGCATGAGAGCAATTTCCAATGTGGAAGATGATGAATCACCTCGTCTCTTTCTCCAACTTCTGCCACAATGATCTTGCAATGCTCACTCTTAGAAGCCATGTTGTGCACAAACTTGCTCAAGGCCCTCACTAGCTTCCCAGAGACTGGCCCTTGTTGGTACACCCCATACATGAAGTAGAACCCAAAAGGAGTAAAGAAATTAGGCAAGGTGGGCAACTTCAAGCATGGGAAGATTCTATCAATCAAGCTCCAACTCTTTGTGAACAACAAGCAAGACAAAGGTGCTTTCCCTAGCCTTAGCTTGAAGATTTCCCCACTGTTCCATACACTAAGCATAGCCCAACTATTGGGGACTTGTGAATTACCAAAATCACCATCTCCTTTGAAATAAGCCACCCATGTTCCCAAGCTTAGCTTGTTCCTAAGTATATTCTCTATGTCACTAGGAAAGAACTCAGTGGATCCCATGAACCTTCTATAGAGGGATTCAGCCTTTTCAACCTTGACCTTGGCTATCTCTATGTTGGATGAGATTCCAAAAGGGTGATGATTCACTGGGTTTATGAGTATAGCTGGAGTCCTAAACTTGATGTAGCTAAACTTGTCCATGAAGAGATTGATTGAGGCATGGTTGTCTTTCTCTGTGGCCATGTATGCATAGTCCACATCATTAGAAGTGAACCATTCTTCTAGCCTTTGCACTAGGCTTGAACCAATGCCTTGTCTTCTACTATGGGGAGAAACTCTGAGGCCTAAGACATACCCCACCTTTGCCATATCCTTAGGAGGATGACTTTGAATTCTGACCATTTTTATTGAGCCTTGAATGACACCAACCAATTCATTGTCCACCTCTGCTACCTAACACCAAATTGACCAATAAGTGGTGTACATAACATGATCAGAGAAAAGGAAGATTATAAACATGAAGATTAATTACGTAATAAGTATAGTTATTATATACTGTTATATATGATATTGTATAGTATATATACCAGCATTATGTACACGGGACTGTTTCGAATCCTACACATGGGGTCACCCATAGTGTCTAACACGCTTTCTGATGGTCCTACCTTGCACCTTCTCTCAAGATCTTCTACCTGAGCTCTATCGGATTGGCACTCATAGCTTCGGATTGTGAACTCCTTGAATGCCATATTCATGAAACGTGATCTTGTGTTGAAGGAGATATGTTTGGAGCAATAAAGAAAAAAAACAATAAAGGGGAAGCTCACAGCCAAAGAAGATACATGTGGCAAATTAATCCAGCCAAGGAGAAGTACTATAACAGGAATGGTTGGGGAAACACTTCATACTCATAATCATTTATATGCACGAAAAACACACATCTTACTGCAATATATTTTTATAATATTCATTTTTTATCTTTACTTTTCTTTTTATCTCACTTATGTTTCTCTCCGTTTCTTTATTCCTATTCTTAGGAGAAAAAGTTTTAAAAAAACATGAGTAAGAACAAATAAGGGTTATTGATTAGAAATAAAAGTCCTTTTAAAAATAATATCATAAAATAAAATAAAATTAGTTAATATTTTTTTTTACAGAAACATGGATAACTTAACCCTACTTATAGTTTATTTAATATTTATTATGATTAATGTGTGATTTTGATTTTCTAATTTTTTTTATTTGATTTAATTCTTTATTTTTAAATTATTATAATTAAGTCCTTATATTAGTTTTTTTAATTTTTTTAAATTTCTATTTTTCATTTGAATTTTTTTTTATTTATAATAAGGTAAAGAAATACAATGACGAAACAAAACTCAAATCTAAAACTTTTTGCATATTACTCAAAGTGGTACTTTCCACCACTAAACCAACTCTAATAGTTCTATTTGAAATTTTTATGAATTTAATAGATTAAGCTATTTAAAGTTTTTTTTAAAACTACCAATTAAGATATTATATTTTATTTAAAACTATATATATATATATATATATATATATATATATATATATATATATATATATATATATATATATATATATATATATATATATATATATATATTTTCAAAATCCTAATTTTACATCTTACAAATTTCTTCAAAATTATACTTTTGAACCTTTCAAATTATTTCCTATTCCAAAAACTCTCAACTAGAAATAAGAAATTGAGGTTTCTACCTAAAAACACTGATAAATTAAATGTAATAATTTGAAAATTATATAAACTAAATTTGAACAAAATATTGAAGGACTAAAATCTTACCTTAATCATAATGAGAAATAAAAAAAATGTAATTAATAAAGTCTAATAGTAAATAAAATATAGATTAACAATGAAATGTGTTTTATTTTTCCTCTAGTTTTCTTGGTTCACACTTTTCATTTGTAAACTAAGTTTTATATAAAATCTTAATTTATATATCCACATTAGGTTAGGATTTGACTCTTCTAAAATAAATAATTTATTTAGAAAGTAAAGTAACAAATTTTAATTATTAACAAAAAAATAATAGTCAATATTATATACATATATATAATATCATGAATGTATTGAAATATTAATAATTATTTTTTTTATTAACGATGCGAATTCTTATTTTATTTATGTTCACTTTAGAGGTCCCGTTAGGTTAAGCTCGGTCTCACGCACGTACCTAAAGACTTGTGTTTCTGTCCTACCCTTGTTCTGTTGTTCATTAGCCAACCGATGATGAGAATATGCACAAAATATGGTGCATGAATTTGGGAAATAAATATAGAATGTACTTGGTAGCTAATAAACTTGATTGATCTAACTACAAGTACAAATTAATACAAGTGCCCCATTGCATATTTCCAAACCCACACTTCATCCGTACCAAATAGAGTCGGCAAGTCATTAAATATTTTCCAGCAACAGTAATCCAATCATGGATTAAGGATTAATTAATCAATTGTATTTACCAATCAAACATGTTGGCAGTGTTATAATGTGTTAGCGAACTGCAAAAGAATAGTGAAAGAATTATATGAGATTAACTTAGAATTATTACCACTAAAATTTTATATTATTATAGAAGAGCTTGTCTTTATTAATAGAAATTATTTTAAAATGTTCTTTCAATATGATCAACTTTAGATGTATAATAAAGAGTAGATTATATTCTTGTGATTTCTTAAAAGATGCTTAAATTATACTCTGTTGTTTACTATCAACTTTAGATATTAGAAGATGAAATAAAACTTTTAATTAGAAGACATTTTAAAGCAAATAAATGAGGCATTTAAAATTTATTCAACTTCTAAAATGCTAAAATCAATAATAGGTTGTTCAAAACTAGTCCTTAGTGATGTTGAAAATTGTAGAAAAAGATAAATATCATTGGAAACATATTTATAAATTCACCACTATTAAAAGATTTATTTATATTAAAAATAACTAAAGTGTAACTCTCATCTATTTAGAGAGAAGAGTATATATTTTAAAACAAGAGAAGAAGATAGTGTAATTTATTCATAATTCAAGAGAAGATAATACAGTTTTCTCTGTAAAAATTAAGTTACAATAATTAATTTTGCTTGTTTGCTTAAGAAGAAAATACCTGACTTTGTGAGAGAACTTTTTTAGAGCTTTCTGTCAGAAACTATTATTTTTAACTTTAAAAAAAAAACCTATATAAGTACTATAGGTTTCGTTAAACATAAATTTTAATTAAAAAATACTTATACTTTAATTATGAAAACGCAAATAAACGTACATATATAGGGTGCTCAGGGAAGAAAATTTCCAGTTTAATTAGGCTTTTAGAGTAGTAGAATGTCCTTATCTGATTAATAATAACAAAACTACAATAAAAACTTTTTTTTTTTTTTACTTTGTAACATATTTTAATGGAGAATGTTAACTAATATTTTTAGAATACTATATATTTATATATTAAGAAATTAAAATAAAACATTTTTATAAAAAAATATACAATATTTAATGTCATTAATGGATCTTGATGATAATTTTTATAACAGTATTTTATTTGATATACTTAACCAATATATCTCACCCGTACGTTAGAAGCTATTTTATTTATAATGATGGTGCATGTTGTGGCCCCTCCTCCACTCTTTAGAGTTTAGACACGAGATTCGAAAGTGAAACGTAAACCCCACTCACCCCTCTTTCTGCAAATTGTAAGTTTTATAATTAATTATGAGATTGCCTTAAATACCAAAACAAGGGCACGACTCTACCACTAACAAAGAGTCAGTATATGACAATTGTAAAAGTAACTTTGGTGGGGGAAAAAATAAAAAAAAACCTTCTTAGTTGGAAATCATGGCCAAATTGCTTGTTATAAATGGAGTTTATAAAATGTGAACAATATTATTTTAATTTAAACAAGTCAAGTATTTCCACAATTGATTTGAAAAATAGCATTATATAAAGAAGATTTTTTTTAATTATTAGTTGTAAAAACAAGACAAATATGAGTTGCCTTGTTTCATCAAATATGGAAACAAACATTGGGAAAAAAAAAAAAAAAAGTGGCGCCAGAAATGACCAGATAAACATTTGTTCTTAGTAAGCATAATAGAAACAAAGCATGTGTTTGGTTAGTATGTGAGGAAATAGAACTTAGCTAAGTCATCTGGTGTATCACCGTACTGAGAGAGTTATCGGTAATGTTTTAAAAATTGAACTTGTGTCCGAAATTTTTGGGTTTTTGGTATTCAATTAATTAAGTTCATGCTTAAATCATGATTGAATTATAATTAAAACTAAATAATATTTAAATAAAAACATATTTCATGATCCAGATTTCAAACAGTTTAATTCACCTTTCCATTCTGTTTTATTAATAAAACGGTTAAAAGAAAAAGAAAGTAAATTTATATTTTATCTAATAAGTGTTCCAGCATGCCTTTTTTTTTTCATTACTCATGAGTCGAGATTAAAAATAACTTATAGAAATTATATTATAATATATATATATATATATATATATATATATATATATATATATATATATATATATATATATATATATATATATATATATATATATATATATATATATCACAAAAAAGTTATATATATATTACTATCATAAAATTTATATATATATTTTTCATCAAGCATTACGTTATTATTAATGATAAAGTAACTTTACACTTCATTTAATAAATATAAAAAGTTGTATATTGTTTCTAATACTTTATAATTATTAACACACATACACACTTAAAATACACATTTAAATAAAAATAAAAAGCAAGGACACAACACTTTTTTTCGTTACAAATAAAAATAAAATAAAATAGAGAGTGACGTTTTCCTAAACGTTAACGACCATCACCTCCTGAACGAACACTCAGTCACAGACAGGATAGTGCGGCTTTGTTTTCGCACTATCTCGGAATCTACAATAGGAACCATGCTTCATATCAGGTTGAGTTTAACTTAGTCTTGTCCCAACTTAGATTTTTTTTGTCAAGGTAATTAATATTTAGGCTCGGAATATATATATATATGACAAAATAAGATTTTAAAAGAACCAATAAATTAAATATTAATTTAAATTAGAAAGTTGTATTATAGTTTTTGTAGAAAAAAATATGATAAAACTAAAATATTAAAAATATTGGACTAAATTGAGTTAATTCAAAATATAAGTCAAATTTCGGTTCAATATTTACGTACCTTTATGCATGCCGGACTGAGCTATCACCCAATTTAAGTATTGAACAGTCCTATATTGCACCTCTTGTCATTAACAAAAAAAGGAAAAGGGAGAGAAAGGGGTAGCATGGGTTTGTTGGGAGAGAATAGAAGATACAGAACTTTATATATATATATATATATAGTTCACAACTTTGAGGGAAGTGAAGATGAAAAATATTAGTGGAAGGAGATTCTTTGTGAAAGAGATCCAGTTCTGGTAGGAAAGTATAGATAGTGATATCTTGATAGATATAGAGAGGGAATAAGAGAGGGTTATATTTCGAAATGGGTCTTTTAGTTGGAAGGACTTTGAAAAATTAAATAAAGGTTCAGTGTGTCGTAGAAAGATAGTTGGGGGTGACGAAGGGTGTAAAGAGAAAGATTGGAGATGCATGAAAGAGATTTTGTTTCTGCACAATATTTGGGTTAAAATAGGTGATGTCAAATAATATATTGTTTCTTCTTTATCAAAACTAGGGGCAGAAAATAAAGTGGTCTTAAACATGTTCTATTTAATTAAATTTAAGCATAGATTAACAGTGGAATGAAAAAAATAATAATAATGAGTCAACTTGACTTAACAACGGTTAATTTGTAAACCATAACCTTTATAAAAAGTTAAAAAGTGCAAGTTTATTAAAACTTCATCTAACATAAATGGATCTTAATTTTCTAATGAATTAGTTTTGTAATAATAACTATATGTTGGTGGGTCAAAGTTGATTTATGAGTCACAATCCATTTGACGATTCTATAAAATATTTTAAATGTAACTAATTTAGTATAAAGAATTCATAACTAATTTTGAGACCTGGCAAACTAACTACCCCTACTTAAATTAATAGTTAAATGTAAATAAAAAAAAGCAGTTGCATATATTAATTAAGGTTATGTTAGTTTTGTTTGATTGCCTAGATCACCACTGATCCTTTTTTTTTTTCTCTTATATATATTTATTTGCTTTATATACCATTTAACCTTGTTAATTATGAGCGTGTACTTAAACGGGGTTGGGTCCAATCGCAAGGCTAAAAGAATAGGTATTGCATGTAGTGGGGGTTCCCTTTGAGTTTATGATTTTATACTTCACATCAAATAGCTACGATCTTTTTCTGTGTCACCTGTCTTTTTGCGTCTTTCTTTGCATGCATTATGTTGTCCTTCTCTATATAGCCTTTTGGATGGATACTTTTAAGATTTAATAATAACACTTCTAGAAAATTTAAAATTTGTTACAAAATAATTTTGTGATTAATTTTAAAAATTAATAATTATTTTATAGTTAATTTCTACTAAAATAGTTAGCTACAAAAATTACTATAACATTGAATGATAGGATGAAATAAGTAGCAAATTAGTTAAGAAAATAATCTTATATTAGTTAATTTGCAGTAAATTTTTTAAAATTTGTAGTTATTTTTTAACTAATTTGTAGTAATAAGAAGTATAAATAAATATAACTTCAATTTAGCTAGAAAAAATAATATTTTAGTTAATTAATAGTTAATTAGTTAGGATTTAGTTACTAATTTAAATGGTAGCTAAAATTAGTAGTAAAATCAAAAAATTCTTGTAGTGTAAGTCATCAATTTCATCACTGTAATATTACACTTTTCTTAAATAATTTTAAATAAATAAATTATATAAATAATTCTTCAAATATTAAAAATCATATTTAATTATTCTCTAAATATTAAAAAATTAAATTAATCTCTTAACATCAATAAAATATATCAACGTAACTAAATTTATAAATATTTAATATTTTAGAGACTTTAACTTTATGATTACTTTTTTATTTTTAATTTTTTCATTAATACACATATTCTAAAAAAATTAATAATGCATCAATTATTATGTTAATTAATATATTCTTATTAAAACAATTAAAATATAATTATAAATTATTATACATTTAAGTGTGATGATATCAATATAAATATGAGTATTATTAAAAGAAATAATTAATTTTTAAAGTGATAAATATTTCAAATTACTTCTTTCGTTTTTCTTTTATTTATTTGTTTTAGAAAATAACGTATAAATTGAGAAATATAAGTATTATCATTGCTTATATTTAATTTATTTTTAGCTTCCTAATATAACTTTCACCTTTATTTCTCTCATGATAAGAATATAAAATATTTAAAAATTAAATAAATATAAGGGTATAATTAAAAATAATAATTAATAATGTTATTTATAACTTCTAATATAATAAATTTCTTTCAAAATAGACAAATAAAATTAAAGATTCGTCATATTGATTGTCTCAGTAGAGAATACTTCTTGTCTCGTACCAAAAATATAAAAAAAACTTTTAAAATTAATTATTTTTTTTACCTTCTAAATTGATTTTGCATGTAAATGTAGAATTAGTCAATATAAAAAGTTACTACTTTCTAAATTAGTTTCATTGGGTTAGCTCACTATTAGAGGCCCTCAAAGCTTAGGGAGAATTAGAAAGTCCATTGACTCTTAACAATGTGTAACTTGATATGTATGAGTTAATTATGCCTATTTAAATAAATTTCCTCCCTTTAACTATATTTGTGATCCTTAGGAGTGTAAAGGATGTCTTTCCTATATTTGCATAGAGGATCTAGGAAGCTGTTATATTGGACCTATGTGTCAAACTTAAATATTAGGCTCATGAAGGTGTTGAGATGTGATGCCTATCTTTTTAAGTCACAACCTAAAACCTTGTTGACCACATCATTAGGTCTGCTCATATAACCTAGGTCAATTTGCATCACCTAGGTTAGCTCTTACAAGCCTCACCTGGCATATGCATATCTCTTCAACAAATGACTCACACAACATGTCCTTAAGGTTAGTCACATGTGATTTATCACTTTGTTAAACAATTTGCATCACCTTAATGTCGAGCCTAAGAAGGCATAGGTGCTAAGTAATTATTGTTGACCACCTTTGCTTGGATGCTCTATTGTGGTTTGTGGTTGACCACTTGATCAAATGATCCAATAATTATCATAAAAATTAAGTTCACTCTCTAGATTGCATGTGACCATGACTACTATAGAAATTTCTAGCTATATTAGTTATGGTCACAATTGATGTAGATTTTTTTTAAAGTACAAAAATACATTTGCATTGCTTTCTTAACATGCTATATATTATAATACGAAAACTACATATACAAGACCAATACCATATACAAAAACAATTCAACTTAACTTTGTTCCATTATTGTATATAGTACATCTCATATGTCAAAATACAAGTATAATTTTCCTATTATAATAACTAAACTAAAATCAGCTATAATTTGTTACATGTATTTTATTTTTGTTTGATTAAATAAAAATTTATTTTTTTTCTTCTAAGGTGGTTCTCCTTCCTTTTTTGTTTCACATTTTTGTTATTATAAACCTTTACTTAGATTATATTCAATTGTGTCCAACAAAGTTATACTACCTCCTTGTATACTTCAACATCCATTTTTTAACAACTTCTAGGTTTGATTCAATAGAAAATGAGTCTTAGGAGTGTATAATGCAGTGATGATAACTTTATCGTAGATGAATGAATATAAATCAAGAGAAATGTTTATAATAATAAAATTATCAATAAAAAAGGAATGAAAGATTCATTAGAAGAAAGAGTTGAATTTCTATTGAATTCAATGAAAATAAAAAGAAAGAAAATTATATATGCATATATTCTTTGTAGCACCCCTAAAATGTCCGGGCCAGAATGACGTCCCAGCCCTCCTCCCGAAGCCGGCCCAATTCCTTGGCCGAGTCCATCTCGCCGCCTGAAGCCGGCCCAATTCCTGGCATTTGGGCCATCTCGGCACAGTCCAAAGCTGAGACGGGTACAAGAGTCCACGTTTGACCCAGTCTTAGTTTGACTCAGTCTCCCCTGTGACTGAGTCTCCGCACATCCCAGTGGGCCCCAGGCGTCATGGGAGAAACTGAAAGAGAGAGAGAATAATATCTGAGAAAATCTTGGGATTCGGTTGTTATGCAGCCTCTCCCAGACCCTATATAAAGCCCAGGGAGAGAAGAGAAAAGGACATCAACAGAGAGAGAGAAAAAAGAGAGGACTAGCAGAGACCAAAGAGGAAGAGCAACCGGAGACAAACCGAGAGAGCTGACGACGACGCGCCAGAGATGGAAGGAGGACCCCAAGGGCCGGCAGAGAAGAAAAATCAAGCATTGGGCAAAGACAGGGAAGACATGTCCGCCTTCTACGAGCACCAGGTTAGTATTCTAATCCCCCTCTTACCTCAGTCCAAGTCAGATTCCCTACCACCCCTCTCAAACCCGAGTCCTTACCTACCTGGGCCGAGTCCATCTCGTCGCCTGGAACGCGGACCGACGCAGCCTTTAAACAGACCTTGACCCAGTCTTTTCCAAGCCGACTCGGTCTCGGCCATACCAGATGGCCGAGATGGCAAGGCCGAGCCGACATGGCAGGGCCGAGCCGACACGAGTCGGCCTGATCCCCACTACAAGCCATCATGCCTAATCCGACTTGGTTCCAGCGAAACCGAGACGGAACAGGTTATCCCTTATCCCCTTAGACTCACCTCCCACTAAAAGGAGAAACCAGTCAAACCTCCCCCAGCCAGAACTACGTGGACTTTGAATCCTCTAGAGCACTGGGGGGCACCCCTATCAAGTCAAACCTAAAAAACCAAAAAATCCAAAATGCCAAACACCGTCCCCTCCTCCCATATAGCTAGCCCGAGGTAACTATCAAGTGATAGGCATGCTGGGGGCCCCCACGCCCTTAGCGTGTAACCAACTCCCGAACCCACATGTCTGATTCGAGACCAGCCTTGCCAAAAGGTTTCCTGGCGTTCCACCTAAACTAAAACAGCTTGGCGACTCCTACCTGGCCGACTTCGGTTTGGCCGACTCAACTAACGTCACAATTTAGGTTGTGACGGATGGCGACTCCACTGGGGACGTATGCCGAGAGCTGAGCCTTGATAGGCTAGCGTGAAGGAGAGACCGGATGAGGCCAGCAGCCAGTTTTCCCTTTCTTTTTGTATTTTAGCTTACTTCACGCATGCTTGTTTCATTCTTTCCTATTATTGTCATCATAATACTGTGGGGTTCACGGGGGCAGAGCACAATGAGGTGTGAATGTGAGGGGCCTTATTCCTAGGCCTGTGAGTTAAGGAGAGGAATGTGTAGTGGTCTCCCCATACTAGAGGCGTCTCAAGATCGGGATCACGATAGTTCCACTTGGGGTCGACCATCCTGGGGGGTAATCATGTTCAGGGATATCTATCCCTGTCCATGGTACCGCCTCCCGGAGGTCTATAGACCCAAGAGCCTGTTGGTGAGAATGATTAGAAAAGCCCCAGAGAGAAGGGGGGAACATAGCCTATCCAACCATATGCCTGATTAAGGGACATCCAAGCAAAAACCGAATTGAATCTGGCTAGTGCAAACCGAGATGGAATCGGCAAAAAAAAAACCCTTATACCAACCCAAGCATGCATACATGCATCCCATACACCACATAAAAAAGAAAAGAGAGAAAAAACAAAACCATGCATCATGATACATTGATCACGGAAATTTCGGATAATGGAAGTAGGGTCACAATATTGGGCTAGATCACCTCAACCCGGCCCAGGCTAAAGCACCGAACGTCCTGCACTTTCGCTGCCGGGGCAATGCCTGAAAGGCCCATGGCGAAGACGCCGAGAAGCTCCATGGCAATCTTCTGAGCCTACTGGAGGTTGAAACTCAGCCAGCCGCATTGGAAGCCCTCGTCCAGTACTACGACTCACCAATACGGTGCTTCACTTTCAGAGACTTCCAAATGGCACCAACCTCGGAGGAAAAGATCCCAAGGGAAGTCCGAAAGGGGCACCCAAAGAAAAGGAGGCCGAAGAATTCCTCAAACTCATCCGCTACAGCGAGTACGAATTGTTGGACCATCTGAACAAGACCCCGGCACGCATCTCGCTTCTGTCACTGCTGCTGAGTTCGGAAAACCACCGCAACCTCCTGCTGAAAATCTTGAAAGAAGCCCACGTAGCCCCGGACATCACCGCGGAAAGATTTGGGGGCATTATTGGCGGTCTCACTAGCTCGGGACGGCTGACCTTCTCAGACGAGGAGATCCCGGCCGAAGGGAGACAGCATAACCAGCCCCTTCATATTGCTGTCAAATGCGGGACCTACATGATTACCAGAGTACTAATCGACAATGGCTCTTCCTCAACGCCCCGCCAAAGGGGCCACCATAGACAAGCCGGGTTCCACCCACGTGCAAATCAAGGCGAGCCCAAGTGATAGTGAGGGCATTCGACGGTTCAAGAAGGGGCGCCATGGGGAAATCACTCTCCCATCTACGTTGGGCCCTACCCCTGCTCCACATCCTCTTCCAAGTCATGGATATTCGCCCCGCACAGCTGCCTTTGGGAAGGCCTTGGATCCACGGTCGGAGCTGTACCTCCTCCCTTCACCGTAAGGTTAAATTTGTCGCCGACCAACAGTTGGTCGGGCGAATGGGGAACAAGAATTGATGATTAGCACCCCCACACCGATGGATACCTCGAGGAAGAGGAGGAGGCCCCTGGAAACCTCCTTCCAAGCACTCGAGATCGCCGCAAGCCCTAAGAGCCCCCGTCTGCATGCAGAAAACATGGCGTTTCATGCGTCATGATCAAAGAGGGGTACCAACTCGCAGTGGCTCTGGTCCTCTTCAGAGGAATCCCCGCCCAATTGAAATCCAGAAAATAAGGGGAGAGGCTGGACTCGGGTACCAAGCCGGCGACCAGGCAAGAGCACGCCCAACCCGGCATAGAGCCAACATTTTCGTTCGTGAAAAATGCGGCAATGGTAGGTAGTGGGCCCAGAAGTCAGCCCGGGGGAGTCTACGTTTTCGAGGGACAACTAGCTAATTGGATAACGGAGCCACTTGCGGACGAATACCTCTTTACAATGTAATTCCTTTTGTAACTCGCCTTTCGAGGCGACTTTCGAATTAATAAAACTTAGCATGCATTTCCATCCATTTCCAGTCACCTTCTTGCCTTTTTCTTTCTTTTCCTTTTCGCGTTTTTCATTTTCGCTAAAAAAAAACGGGAGGAAACTCCCTTTAAAAAAAACACACCACCAATAACGAACCTGTCCCCTAAACAATACATGTTTGCGTATCACGAGGACCCTAGTCCTATTGAGGAACCGGTAGGTGAGGAAGACGCAGAAACCGAAGCCCCGGCCGAGGTAGAAAAGGCAGATAGAACTGAAAGACCAATGTTTCAACCCCCAGCCGGGGAGTTAGAAAGCGTGAACCTAGGGGACGAGAGGAATAAGAAAGAAGTGCGAATAGGAGGTCGATGTCACAAGAATCGAGAAAGGCCCTCATAGAACTCTTACAAGAGTTCTCGCACATATTTGCGTGGTCATACCGAGACATGCCAGGCCTCGACCGTAGCATAGTGGAACATAGACTCCCCCCATGCTCCCAAAAGCAACCCCCGCTCGCCAACAGTTGCAGTAAGAATGAAACCCGACGTGGCCTTAAAAATCAAGGAAGAAGTAGAAAAGCAAAGGGGACGCCGGGTTCTTGGCCGATCTAACTATCCCCAATGGGTGGCAAACATCGCATCTGCACCCAAAAAAGGACGGAAAAGTACGCATGTGTGTCGACTATAGGGACCTAAACCGGGCCAGCCCCAAGGATAATTTTCCTTTGCCCCACATCGACATGCTCGTAGACAATACGGCATGTCACGCCTGCTTCTCCTTCATGGATGGTTTCTCGGGGTACAATCAAATTCTAATGGCGAAGGAAGATCAGGAGAAGACGACCTTCGTCACCTTATGGGGAACGTTTTGCTACAAGGTAATGCCATTTGGCCTCAAAAATGCCGGGGCAACCTACCAAAGAGCGATGGTAACCCTGTTCCACGACATGATGCATAGGGAAATCGAGGTGTATGTCGACGACATGATTGCAAAATCAAAAACTCTGGAACAACACCTCGAAGACTTACGGAAACTGTTCGGTAGGCTTCGCAAGTACAGGCTAAGGCTGAACCCGGCCAAATGCACCTTCGGGGTGACATCAGGAAAATTGTTGGGCTTTGTGGTAAGCGAAAGGGGTATCGAAATGGACCCAGATAAGGCAAAAGCTATCGTGAAATGCCCTCCCACAAATGCACTTTCGGAAGTCCGGGGCTTCCCCGGGACGAATAAATTTCATAGCGATTTATTTCCCAATTAACGGCAACATGCAACCCCATATTCAAACTCCTTCGAAACGACATAAGTTCGAATGGGATGCAGAATGTCAAGAAGCCTTTGAGAAAATCAAGCAAGACTTGGAATGTCCGGCCGGTCCTCATCCCCGCCGCCCTCGAAAACCTCGATCCTGTACCTTACGGTTGCTCGACGAGTCCATGGGTTGCATGCTAGGACAGCAAGATGAGGCTGGGAAAGAACGAGCAGCCTACTACCTCAAAGAAAAGGTTCACGATTGCGAGAAAAGATACTCGGCCCCTCGAACGAAACCTCCGTTGGCGTTGGTGCAGGCCGCCAAAAGGCTTCGACCATACATGTTGTCCCACTCAGTCCGGCTAGTAGCCAAGACTGACCCCATCAAATATATCCTGGAAAAGCCTGCACTTACAGGACGCATAGCACGTTGGCAAACGGCTCTATCCGAGTTTGACATCGCTTATGTGAACCGTCACGCTGTAAAAGGGAGCGCCCTAGCGGATCACCTGGCCTATCACCCACTGGCAGATCCACAACCCCTGGCTCACGAATTCCCAGACGAACACATCATGGCAACAGGAGATGAGTCCCGACCGAAGAACGAATGGACGATGTGGTTCGACGGGGCTTCTAACGTATTGGGAAATGGGATTGGCGTGGTCTTGGCCTCTCCAACCGACCATTACTTCCCTTTCGCTGCCAACCTGGGGTTCGATTGTACAAACAACATGGCGAAGAGCACGGCCTGCACTATGGGACTCGCCATGGCCTTGGAACACCAGTCAAGAGACTCAAGTCTCACGGAGACTCGGCCACAGTGATCTATCAGCTCCGTGGAGAATGGGAAACACGGGACAGCAAACTCATCCCGTACCACGACTACGCGAGGAAAATGACAGAAGCCTTCGACACCGTCACATTCCACCACGTGCCACGCGAAGAAAATCAAATGGCAGATGCCTTGGCGACCACAATGTCACCATGGTACGAGCAAATGACCAAGGAGATGACCATACATATCCCAAGCAACTCCCTCGTACAGCCTATTGCCACCACATGGGCCTCGGAGCACCCAAAACGGACCCAGAACCCTGGTACCTCGACATAAAAAGGTACTTGGAAAAAGGGGAATACCCTGAAGGGGCATCGGAAAATAGCAAAAGGACGTTGAGAAGGTCGGCCAGCTACCTCTTGAGCGGAAACGTGCTATACAAAAGGAACGCAGACATGACACTTCAAGTCGTGGATCGCCCGAGGCCGAACGGATAATAGAAGAGGTCCACGAAGGAACCTTCGGCACCCATGCAGTGGCCATACCCCGGCTCGCAAGATACTTCGTAGCAGTGGTATTATCGACTAAGTTGGAATCGATCGTCACCAACATGTCCAAGGTGTTTGAAATGCCAGGTCCACGCCGATCGTATCAATGTCGCTCCTTCCTCCCTACATAGTCTGGCTGCACCATGGCCGTTTTCTATGTGGGGCATAGATGTGATCGGGCCCATCGAGCCCAAGGCTTCCAACGGGCATAGGTTCATATTAGTGGCCATCGACTACTTCACCAAATGGGTAGAGGCAGCGTCGTATTCGGCCGTAACTCGTAGCGTAGTGGTCAAATTCCTCAAAAAGGACATCATTTGCCGTTACGGGATCCCATCCCACGTCATTATAGATAAATGGCGGCACCAATCAACAACAAGATGATGACGGAACTGTGTGAACAATTCCAGATCCGTCACCACAATTCTACTCCCTACCGCCCCCAGATGAACGGAGCGGTAGAGGCCGCCAACAAAAACATCAAGAAAATAATACGGAAAATGACGGTAACCTACAAAGATTGGCATGAAATGTTACCCTATGCACTACACGGATATAGGACCTCTATGCGAACCTCCACCGGAGCAACACCCTATTCCCTGGTCTATGGTACTGAAGCAGTCCTCCCAATAGAGATCGAAATACCCTCTTTAAGGGTCCTGGCCGAAGCGGAATTAGAAGACGCCGAATGGATCCAAAGGCGCCACGATCAGCTAAACCTGATCGAGGAAAAACGCCTCACGGCCCTATGCCACGGTCAGCTCTATCAAAGCAGAGTTAAAAGTGCCTTCGACAAAAAAAAAGAAACCCTGGGCGTTCCAAACAGGGACATGGTCCTCAAAAGGTACTACCAAACGCCTCGCAACCCGGGAGGAAAATGGGCACCCAACTATGAAGGGCCATATGTGGTAAAGCACGCCTTCTCGGGTGGGCGCTACTCCTAATCGACGCGCGCGACCAAACACCGTCGGCCAACTCGGACTCGGTCAAGAAGTTCTTCCCTTGAAATCTCACCTAGCAAAGCGTGGAAAGTCGTCTACATCCAACCGGAACCAAAATAGGATTAGGGAAACCAAGGGCGAGGCTGCCTCGTCGACCCTATCAAACAACCTATCCCGCGCAAGAATGCGCAAAACCATGTTTTCACTCTGTAAATCACGCATTATCAATAAAGCCCCGTTTCATTTTTATCTCCTTTGTCTTTTTTTTTTTTTTTTACATGCTAAGTCTTATTAATTCAACAAAAAGAATCTACATTGTTAAAGAATAATTCGCAATCAAAGGTACCGTCTCCGTTACGGACCCTCAAGATCATTGATGGCTCAATAGCGCGGCGATACCCTGGTCGAGGTGGCCAAACGCAGTCAAAAAATAATAATAAAAAAAATATAGAAACAAAAAAAAAACAACAACAACAGAAAATAATAACACTAAGTGCGCATTCCTAGGAAATAGGAGAAATTCTGCATTCTAAGTTTGCCCTAAGATGATTCCATCTCGGTTTGGCCAAGTCAATTAATTAGGTATCCACCTACTCAGCCATCCACACGTAGGCCGCCTCCATCCCAGCCATCCACACGTAGGCCGCCTCCATCTCAGCCAACCCCACGTAGGCTGTCTCAATCTCGGCCAGCCCCACGTAGGTCGTCTCCATCCAAGCCGGCCCCATGTAGGCCGACACCACCCCAGCCACCCATGCATAAGCTGACCCAGTCAAAACCACCTGCCAACCTATACCAACTCTTCACTCTCATCCGAGTGTGAAAGTCAACACACATCAAATCCGGAAACCGCCTTTCTCTTAGTCCCGAGTCACCATCCCTTAACAAATAATGGTCACCACCCACTCACTAATCCAAATTCAGAGGTCACCGCCCCTTACAGATGTTAATTCCATTAGCCCATAACCTTTTTTAAGTTGATTAAAACCTTTCCATTAAGCCGAGTACCGAGATTATATGAGCTAAACCTATCGACTCACTACCGTCTCCCATGTATATTATGACCAAACCCCAAGTCAAGACCAGTACCCCAATCCAACTAACACCAACAGAAAGCAAAATAAAAAAAAAAAAAAAAAAACAAATACACAAGGAAAGATGCAAAAAAAATCATTTCATTGATAAATAAGTTTGTACAATTACAAGTTTAATCCAAGAGGGAAATCAATTTCCCGTCTTTAACATCCTTAGCCATATCATATGGGCTGAGGTCGAAATCAGGGGCCAACAAAGCTATCTGCCTAAGGGCTTTGTTGAAACCATCTTCATGCTGCTCTACGATGGCTCCTTCCAAGCACTCCACCCTCTCGGCAAGACTAGCCTTCTCCTCCTTCAGCTTGGCCGCCTCCGCCTCTGCCGCCTTCAAAGCTTCCCCATTCGAAGCAAGAGAAGCCTCCGCCTCCACTACCCTTGACTGAGAATCAGCAAGTGTAGACTTCAGCGAAGACACTTCAGCCTCTGATGAGGAGACCTTTGTCTTTAGCAAAGAGGACTCGGCTTGAGAAGCAGCAAGTTGGGCCTTCAAATTCTCCACTTCAGCACAGGCCTTCTGACCAGCCTCCTTCATTTTTTCAACCTCAACCAACAATTCGGCCTTGGCCTTCTGAGCCTCCTCCAACTCTTTCTTTGAAATGGCCTCTTTGGCCACTATTTGTTCAGCCTTCCGCAGCATGCCTCTCCAAACTTCCACAGAGGCTATGGAGCGAGCCATATAGGCAGTCACCATATCAGCTACACCATCCACTCCAGCTGAGACCAGCAATCCACGATCATGAGGGGATAAGCGGCTAACAGGAAGCAAGCCACGCATGTCAAACCCGGGCCCCCACATGGAACCAACAGAAGGGGGGGCCACATAGCAAGGCAAGCCTCCAAGAGGCATGCCAGGCCCCGCCGTCACCACCACCCTGCCTTGAGACTGCGGAGACACGGGTGGAGAAGAAGGAACAGCAGCAGCCTTCCCCTTCTTAGCGGCCGCCTCCTCAGCCGAGACAGAGTCGACCTTTCGCTTCGCCGCCTCTTTGTCCTGGGCCGCCTGCTTCTCGGCCATTTGAGCCACCGAATCCTTCTCAGCCAACCTGATGACCGGCCTTCTTTCGGCAGTGGCCGCGGCAGTCCCGGCTCGGCCAGAACTCCTAGCGTCATTGACAAGGCGGGCCTTCTTTATCAGCTCAGCCATATCAACACCTTGTTTCTTCAACATACCTGCAAGGTAAAACACATAGAACATCAGCACACTCGGCGCAAGGCCGACTCCAAAAACAACCAAAAAAGAGAGGACTCACTCTTCAGACGCAAAGTAGCGTTGCTTGAGGACATCCAAGAGACGATGCCTCGGCAGTTCATCCCCCTTGGCAGATTGTCCAACAGTTGCAGATCAACCTTAGCCTCTAGGGGGAGTTGACTCCTCGCCAATCCTTTAAACTTTGGAGGCTCTTGCCAATACAGTGGCAGTGGCCGAGGGTCAAGGCAGAAGCAACCCACCTCAACCGCCTTGATCTTCACAAACCGGCTCTTGAAGCCTTTGTAGGAGGCGGTGTAGGAAGTGAAGAGGCCCGAGTTGGGCAAGGGAGTCAGCGAGACCCACCCAACGGATGGGCCGACTCTCGGCGTGTAGTGACTCAAGAAGACGGGGCGGGGGCACAATCCCTAACGCCAAACAGACTACCTTAAAGGCCCGAATAGCTGCCCACCGCTGGGATGCAGTTGAGAAGGGGCTATCCCCAAAGATCCGCAAGACATCCGCCTAAAGAACTCAAGGGGAGAACCACCCCAAATCCGCCAACACCGCCTCATACATATAGACGAACGGTGCCTCCCCTTCCTTGGCGGCGCCGCACACCCGCCTCGCCCCTACAACAAGACAATCTCCAAATGAGCCCACATGAGAATCACGGACCCATTCCCATCCAATCGCCAGAGACTCCACCTCGTAAGTGGGACATCTCCGACGCATTCTCCAAAGACGCCCTTATGGACCCACCTGAGGTCCCACCTGGGGCCCTGAAGGCATAGGGGTTGACGCAACCCCTCCCCCAGCAACGGCAACGGGCATGACTTCTAAAGCCTCACCCGAAGAAGACGAAGAAGATGAAGAAGAAGAGGAAAAAGAGGCGCAGGTCTTAGAAGTACCTGACATGGTATGAGGTAAAGAAAGCCTGGACTGATCTGGAAAAGCAAAAACGCAGGAGCAATAAAGAAATGAAGAGGAAGAAGCAAAACAAAAGAAGAGAAAAAGAAGGAGGCGCGAACAATGGAAAAGGGAAAATGAAGCGCCTCCCCCCTATTAACCCCCACGAAACTCCGCAAGACCCCTTGATCGCAGACGCACTCCCCTAGAACGGCGCAATGATGGCGCCACCTTCCCATCAATACTGCACGAGACACGAGGAGGCGTGTCCAAAAGGCGACTAAGCACGTTCCCCCCACGCGCACCCTTTCAGTTGCCTGAATTCAAAAAAAAAAATAAAATAAAATAAAATAAAATAAAATAAAATAATAATAATAATAATAAATTAATAATTTCAGTCAAATCCATCTCGGCCAACGTCAAGCCGACTCAGATAGCATTCAATCCATCTCGGCCAACGTCAAGCCGACTCAGACAGCATTCCATCCATCTCGGCCAACGTCAAGCCGACTCGGATAGCAATCCATCTCGCCAACGTCAAGCCGACAAAGATTCAACCCATCTCGCCAACGCTGCCGACTCGGATAACATTCAATCCACCTCGGCCAAATAAAAGACGACTTCGGCCAGCATTCCATCAAACCTAGGCGCCTAAAGGAAAGCCTAGCAAGTCATCCTCAGACACAAACAGCCCAATGACCGCCTTCAAATTTGGGCACCCAATGGAAAGCCCAATGGTCAACCAAGTCAAAGCAAGTTAGCAACACCATCAAACCTAGGCGCCAAACGGAAAGTCTAGTGATCACTTGAAAAAGTACCCCAAATGGCCATTTTTCAAACCTGAGCACCTAAAGGAAAGCTCAAAGGCCAACCCAATTAGGACATTTCAACAAAGACCATCAAACCTCAAACCTTGAAAAAGCCCCAATGGCCATTTTTCAAAGCCTAAAGGAATCACCAACCCAATTAGGACAATTCAGCAGCACCATCAAACCTTAGTAATCACTTGAGAGCAACCATTCTGATGGCTTCTCCAAATGTGGGCACCCAATGGAAAGCCCAACAGCCACTTACTCCATAGTAGCTCACTACTCAGTCCTGGGACCACCCCATCAGTCGGTCCCCAGGAAGGCTCAGAGTCTTTATTCGCATTCACAAACCCAATACTGAATGCAAATAAAGAGGGGCAATCAGAAGCACCCCTAAAATGTCCGGGCGAATGACGTCCCCAGCCTCCTCCCGGCCGGCCCACCTCCTGGCCGAGTCCATCCGCCGCCTGGCCAGGCCCACCTCCCGCATTTGGGCCATCTCAAGCACAAATCCCAAAGCCGAGACGGGTACAAGAGTCCACGTTTGACCCAGTCTTAGTTTGACTCCGCCTCCCCCCGTGATCGAAGTCTCCGCACATCCCAAAGGGCCCCAAAGGCCATGGGAGAAACCGAAAGATAGAGAGAATAATATCTGAGAAAATCTTGGGATTCGGTTGTTATGCAGCCTCTCCCAGACCCCTATATAAAGCCCAGGCAGAGAAGAGAAAAGGACATCAACAGAGAGAGAAAAAAGAGAGGACTAGCAGAGACCAAAGAGGAAGAGCAACCGGAGACAAACCGAGAGAGCTGACGACGACGCGCCAGAGACGGAAGGAGGACCCCAAGGGCCGGCAGAGAAGAAAAATCAAGCATTGGGCAAAGACAGGGAAGACACGTCCGCCTTCTACGAGCACCAGGTTAGTATTCTAATCCCCCTCTTACCTCAGTCCAAGTCAGGTTCCCTACCACCCCTCTCAAACCCGAGTCCTTACCTACCTGGGCCGAGTCCATCTCGTCGCCTGGAACGCGGACCGACGCAGCCTTTAAACAGACCTTGACCCAGTCTTTTCCAAGCCGACTCGGTCTCGGCCATACCAGATGGCCGAGATGGCAAGGCCGAGCCGACATGGCAGGCCGAGCCAACACGAGTCGGCCTGATCCCCACTACAAACCATCATGCCTAATCCGACTTGGTTCCAAATGAAACCGAGACGGAACAGGTTATCCCTTATCCCCTTAGACTCACCTCCCACTAAAAGGAGAAACCAGTCAAACCTCCCCCAGCCAGAACTACGTGGACTTTGAATCCTCTAGAGCCTAGGGGGCACACCCCTATCAAGTCAAACCTAAAAAAACCAAAAAAATCCAAAATGCCAAACACCGTCCCTCCTCCCATATAGCTAGCCTGAGGTAACTATCAAGTGATAGGCATCTTTGGGGCCCCCCACGCCCTTTAGCGTGTAACCAACTCCCGAACCCACATGTCTGATTCGAGACCAGCCTTGCCAAAAGGTTTCCTGGCGTTCCCTAAACCAAAACGCCGGTGGCGACTCCTACCTGGCCGACTCGGTTTCGGCCGACTCCGCCCAACGTCACAATTTAGGTTGTGACATTCTTAGTTATTATAACAATTAAGTTTCTTGCCTTAACAAAACAATACAAGATACACAACCATAATTCTTTTTTATTTTTCAAGAATGCTCTACTTCTTGTACCTTGTTAACAACAACGTTGTAGAGTGAACATTGTCATAGTTGAAATAGTGGTAAGTGAGAATGAACATTGTCATAGTTGAAATAGTGGTAAGTGAGATCCATAACATCTTGAGTTGACAACACTCATTATCTTGAATTAAGTTGTTTGATTTGGTCTGAAGTCTTTAAAGTTCTCAAGTTTCTTCCAACTTTGAATGTCTTAAGCTTTAAATACATTGTCATGGTTGTCGAATAAGTTTAATTACTTGACTAGTTTTTACCTTTAACAAAGCACACAGAGTACATGTCATCAATAAAGCAAGGTAAGAAATAGAACCAAAGAAGAATCCATAATTAGAGAGATAACATGTTGAAGCAAATTAAAAAGAACCAGAGGTTTTGTGATAAATCAACACATTGAAAATAAAATAGAAAATGAAGAAAAAGAACATTAAAAAAAAGAAGACGAAGGTGAGAGAGTAGAAAGAGTGTATTCAATGTTATTGTCCTTAAATCATCTTCAATGTTATCGAGACAAAGAAACAAAGATTTCAAAATTAGAACAAAAATGAAAATATGAGCACATATATGAAAATAAAAAACTTATATTAAACTATCTAGATTGATATTATTAATATATCTAGAAAAGACTTTTTAGTTTGGTTTTTAGAACAACTAATCTAAAAAAAATTATGAGAAATTTCAACACTTGTAAACGACATTAATATTTTAGACTAGTTGATAAAAAATTACATTGTAAATTGATTCTTAGTATAAATAATATAAAAGTTTTGTCAAAATTTTCAAAAATTATAAAAGATGACAACATTCTAGAACGATTTTCAGTTTAACTAATCTATAAATTAAGTTTTGTCAAGAATGTAAAAAGTTACCAACGACGTCAAAATTCTATGTCAATCTCTAGATCGATTCGTTTCAATATTACAAACATATAATTCTTTTACGTATTACATCAGTTTTATAACAACCAGTGTAAATATTTGTTGTAAAATGCAATTTTTTTAACTAGTGATTCTTAAAGTAATTGCTAATATATAATGAAGATGATAACATTGATGATTATCTATGGGAACAGGTCTTAGGGAGTTACAGCCCGTGTTTGTTTTATTTTTGGAGACTTCAATTCATCATCTTTATTGATCACTTTCACGAGATCCAATACTCGTTCCTTAATTTTCTACCAAATAATGATTGTGGGGATGCTGTTTCGTAATACATATTCCGAAACACTTTATATCCACCACTCAATTCATCATCTTTATCCACTTTTTTCTCAAATTTTCTACACGACATTGAATATTGCTACCTACCTATACATGCCCACGAGAGTAGTTTACTTAAAGGTGTCAAAAAGCATCACGATACGATCAATCGAGATTGTTTATAGATGGGGACCCTTTATTCAACTAAATCTCATAAGTTTATTTGTCTTGGTGATTCCTTTTCCACTTCTACCAACCGTGTCACACCTGGGAAGAATTCGATTATAGATGAGAAGATAATTAGGATATCTAATTAGCGCAATTGAAATTTCAGAAATAAAAAATATATAATTATGATATTTAGAGATTAAAAAAATATAATTAAGTAAAAAATATCATATTAACCACATTTAAAACCATGGTTAAAAGCTTAAACCGGCAGCAAAATCGAGCAAAAGTAAGGTGTAAAGAGATTCAGTGATACGAGAAAAAACATAGAAGTTTAATGATACTAAAAAAGGTGTAAGAAAATAAGATAAAAAAAAGTGTAAAACTATAAGAAGATGATTTTTCTATATTATAATTTCAACCCATTTATTTAATATTTTTTATAAAAATTATGTGATAAATTTTAACAGGGCAATTTCAAGCAGTGTACCGACGTACCCATGCACCATTACACGACTTTCTCGTCCTCCTCCACCATAGACCTACCTTGACCTTCACCCAATTTTACTCAAAACTCATGTCCTCCGTCTTAGGCAAAGATTACATATGAAGTTATGAACCCAATACACGCAGCAATGATGAAGAATACATGCATGACAAGAAAGTAGCTGCATGAAGAAGGTGATGCATGTACTTACACATGCCTGCAAAACTAGTCAAGGAGATGATATTCAAAGGCCATTAAAGCAACTTTAGGGCTCAGACCACTATAACGCGTGTGATATAGTGTTATAGTGGCTTCTACATTTGTTTTATTCAATTAAGCTTCTTAATTACACTTTTAGTTAATTGTACTTTTAGTTCGTGTGTTTTAGTTTATACGAGCGATTTTGTTCTCCTAGAGTTTTAACTACTAACATTTAATCTATATAGTTTTTCAATTGTTCAAAGTAAATAATTTCTCCAAAAGATTCATCTAATAATTAATAAAAATATAATAGGAGTGTGATATATTACTAATCTGTACATGGGGATGGGGAAAATGAGAAAAACTAATAATTATTGTTGTAAAGCCTTGGAAAAAGTTGCAAGATTTTAAACTTTTAACTTGTAAAAAAATGAATAAAGAAAAACTAAAATTGTGAGAGTTGGAGAAATTTCATTGATGAAAGAAGATTACAAAAGACTTAATGTAATTGTCATTACTAACGGAAGATTTTTTTTGTGTGTGTGAAAATTAACTAAAGATAAGAGTGTGTTTGTTTTGTTAAAATAATACAAAGGATTTAAATAACAGAAAATTACTTGTTTTATGTTGGACTTAAAAAATATATAATTTCAAGATAAAGTAAAATAAAAGAGAATATACTAACAAAAATTAAATAGAGAGTAAACCAACCTAGTGTAACACAACTAAAAAATAATCATGTTTTTAAGTATTATTGGGAGAGATTTAATTTTTGGTCTCATATGTGTGAAAAAAATATTTATTAGAAGAGATAGATTTTTAAAGGAATTTCAATATCTTAATATTAATGGTTAACTTTCGATTTAAAAATATTATGAGTTCACCTAAAAAATAAGAGTAAATTAGCCTCAATTAAATATTCTAAAGTTACATAGTCACCATATAAAATTTTCAAAAAGTTTTGTGACCAAATTTAATTTATCGAGTATTTTTTTTACATTACTTTAGTTCTTAAGCGATTTTACCACCAATTTAATTTATTGCCAAATTAGTTCCTTGAATATTGTTTTTGTAACTTCTTTAGCTCTGCATTTTAGTTTGTCAAGACACTAATTTGGTGACAAAAATTAAAACTTTAAGAAATTATTACGGTGACAAAATCTTTAAAAAATTAATATGGTAACTCTTAATCTTTAAGAGAATAATGTGGTTACTAATATTTTTAAAATACTTCTGTAATTAAGGATTTACTCTTCAATAAACTATAAGACAGCTAGCTTTTTATCCCTACCCTAATTAACATACCCATCAATTTATTCAAACCCTTCAATTACATGAAAGCACCTTAAGAAAATAGTGATTAATATCAGAATGAAACATATATGCATGTTTGACGAAGGGGAGGTACTGCATCGCATAAAGAGGGGCGACATTTTCTACTTCCATATCAGCCCTTATTTTGCGTGTTCAAAATAATTTGTCTTACAAAGATTTCAATCACTTTCATACTTAATTATCTAATTACTTTTTGACGACATCCTTCTACATAATTGATTCCAAAAGGAGGCCAAGATCATTACTAGAAAAGAAAAGTTGAATTTGATCATGCAAGAGCACTTGAGGCACATACCTGTGAAAACAAAAATTGGTTTTGCTGGTAAATTCACTATGTATAATCTTATAACGAAGACTAAAATTAAAAAAAAAAAAAAGATAATTGTTGAGTTTCTTAATCGCAATAATGCTTGATATTTTGTTTCATGCGTAAGAGTGTGATAATAGATTAAGAAAAAAAATATCATAGCTAATATATATTAACAACCATTGTAATAAGAAAAATTAGAATATATTTATATAGCTCATTATTATTAGAAAGAACGGGTACGGAATGGGTACGGAACCACTGTAACAAGTAACCACTGAGTTTTTAACCTTCTATTCTGCCAAAAGAACTTTGCTTCTTTTTTTCTTTTGCATTAATTTCATTTTCATATAAAAGCAACCTGAGCCTTTTCATTTTATCAACTTGGTCACGATAAGAACCATATTATTTTTCATAAAGATATGAGTTGGAATTTAGTTTGAATTTTGTTATTATAAGAATCCTGATAATATAGATAGAAGTATTATTTAAATTTTGAAGTTTGTAATTCATCAGTTTGGAAATTTAACACGTCTAAACTTTTTGATATAAATTTTTTTTTTTTTTCTTTTAGTCAACATTTTTTCATATTTTTAATTCTTTTATTAACAAAAATTTAGATGAATTAAATATAAACAATTCAATCAAATAAAAATATGTGTCAAAATTTAAAGTACGTTTATAGATTATATAATAATAATAAAATTTAAACTTATATTCTTAAGAGATAATATAAATAGTTATTAATTGAACCAACATTTATTCCCCGTAGTCTTTTAGTTGATGATAGGTGGCCGTTGAAATTAATTATAGTGATATTCACAAACCATTAACGAATTGAAGAAAGCAAAAGAGAAAAGACAAACAATCAAGGATTGATTGGTAGGATAACATTAACTATATGCTTTTTTGGTTAGATTCATATATTGTTTACACATATATATTTAGGTCATGATAATAATTAATTCGACCGAATAGATTACTTGGTGATGACAATTACTTAATTAACTTTGTGATGTTGAAAATGGGAGAGTCTGCCATAATTCGATAGCGAAGTGTCTCGACGAAACAAAGACATTCATCACTGGCACTTCGAAATCTTTCCTATCAACGAGGAAGCAGAATTGCAAATGATTTTGTAATCCTTTTGATTGTTGTCCATTATTGATTAATGAAAAAGATCTATTGGATTTTATATCTTTTTCCCCTTCTTTTGGGGTCAAGATTTCAGCTTTATCGATCAATGAAAAAGATCTATTGAATTTTATATATGTATACCATGTTTTGTTTGTGAGTCTTCTTAATAAAATTGATTTAGTTTTCCACGTTGGCAACAAACCAATTCTTTTTCATTTTAAATTTTTTTTTTATGCTGTGTCTTATTACACATGCGTAGTCCTGGATAAACATGGCTAGTTAGTTGGTTAGAAATAATTAGTTCCAATAGGTTCTATAAATAAAGAATTTGCATTTTTTTTCACTTTTTTTAAACAATTAAAGAATGTAATTTTATAGTAAAAGATATTAAAAAATATGTAGATGTTTTTAGAATTAATTATTTCTAACAAACTTATAAAAACCAATTAATATTTTTAATCCACTAATTACTTTTAACAATGAAAATGAAACTAAAAAACAAATCATGTGTATGTTATTATTTTGTTGTTGTATGTCAAATTAATTACGTGCACATGTGATGTTATTGTGACCGCGATGGCGCGATGTCTCGTAGTTCTCTGAACAGAGGGTTGTGCAGTTCATATTTCTCTGAGATGCATCTATCTTTTTCGTCTCACATTTTATTTTTATTTCATGTTTAAATAAATCAAGTGATGACTATTCTATACAAATGAAAAGATAACTATAAAAAATCCAGATTCAAGTGATGACTATTCTTTCCTTTTCTTGTCAAGCTTGGCTAGCACGATTACCAAATAATTAATATAAAATTCATTTTCATTAATCTTACTGCTAAATAATCATTTTTAATATTTTGATTTTGCATTTAAATTAATTTAAAATACATTGGACATAAGTATTTAAACAAATTAACTTATTTTTTCACGGCATGATTTAACAATTATTTTACCTTGGTAATAAGTAATAACCATTTATTAAATATAGATAACATTAATAAAAAATTCTTCACAAATGATATTAGCTAAATATATGTATAATCTCAACCCAACGACTTACACTTCATATGCATATATAATGTTTATTAAAAACAAAAATTCATAATACATAAAATGGGTGAGAAAAAAAAAGAAAAGCAAATAGGTAGGGAAAATTTGTGACGAGCAAAAAATATTAATGAGAAAAAATAATTTCAAATAAGTAGGAAAAAATGATATAAGTTAGCCAAAAAATATTAAAATGTGCAGGAAAAACAATAATACAAATGAATGAAAAAAAAAAACACGTAAACAAGAGGGAAATGAGGAAAATAAGCGAAAGAAATAGTGCAAAAATTCTTTATATGAGAGGGAAAAATCATGCAAATGGTTCGAAAAATATGGGAGGAAAAAGACATTCAAATGAATATGAGAAAACTATGAAAATGAAAAGTAAAGGAGCTGAAAAAATATATGAATGGGTGAAAAATGGGCAAACAAATTAAATAAGCAAAGTGACAGGGAAATGACCAAGCAAACAGACAAATTTTTTGTTTAGAAGAAATGGATGAGAATTGATGGGAAAATGGTAAGAAAAATAATTCAAATTGATAGGAAAAAATATGTTACTTATAACATATATAGAAAATAAACAATAATAAAACATTTTATATAAATAATAACAAACTATTTATTTTTATTTTTTAATTCACAAACTGTAAATAATATAAAATGTTATTATATTATGATTAATATTATTAATTTATTATTACAATAAAATATTTATAAATAATATATGGTATGCTATTTTTTAAAAGAAAAGATTATGTTTTATAAAAATCCTTAATTATAATAAATTTAGATAATTATTCATTATATATTTTGAAATTATGTTAAAGTCTTGTACTGATATAAAATTATTCTATCCTATTTTTTATTAAAAATTATAAGATAAGTATAATCTCAAATGAGTGATGTGAATGAGAGAGATTATTAATATAAATATAGATATAAATCTTTTGTAGATAAATCTCTACGTAAATACTTATAAGAAATAAAAGTGAAAAAATAAAATAAATTAAACTTCTTTTCTAAATTAAAATTAATCTATGCACTTCAATTTTTGGAGAATTATTTTTTGGTAAACATAGATTTGAAAAACTTAAATAAGAGAATTCCTATAAAAGTTAAGCATGTAAAAATTAATTTTAGTTTATAAAAATTATTATTTTATTTTTTATTTTCTTATCTATAAATATATATGAAAAAGTATATTTAAACATAAATACTTATAAAAAAAGTGAATTCAATTTTTCTCATTAACTAAAATCAATTTTTCTTATAAATTAAAATCAACTTATCTATTTGATTTCAGTTTGGAGATTTTCTTTTTTTAATAAACAATTTTTGAAAAATTAAATAAAAAACTCCTATAATGTAATTGATTTAGCTATTAATGTTTATAAAAGAATATCTAAACATAACAAGTTATATACTCACACTTGTCGACCTTTGAATAATTACTAAGGACATGGGTAGTTGGAAAGGGAATGAGATTTGTACAAGCAAATCCACTCCATGATCGCTTGTTGGATACTTTGGCCCAGGTTTGACAATATGGACAATTTTGGGTTAGCCCAATCCAAACCTATGTAAAAACATATAATTAGGCAATTGAATTGAATAGAAAAAAATAAAAATAACTATCGGAATAATTCAAAATTTTATCAAATTGTTTTAAGTGAATCAAATAAAAATAAAACATATACATATAAAAACATAAAAAAATATATAAACAAATAACTTATTTCAAATTTTGGAATACTTCTTTACAAACCGCGTGAGAAAGTATGTTAAAAATATGATCTTTATTGTCATATATAAATATTTAGAAATTGATACAAGGAAAGAAGAAGCAAAATGTATATTAGTAACTGTTCACATCAAAAAAATTCTCGAAGAAATTAGTAGAGTAAAACTAAAAAAGATTACTCAAATTTAACTAAAAACATAAGATTGGGGAAAAAACACTTAGTAATTAATTTGAAAACAATCTTCCAAAATATTAGTCTTTAAGCACCTGATTCTTTCTTAATGTTGACATGCTTTGGACTTTTTCTATTTGATGTTCATGCTCAGTCATCGTCAATGCAGAAAATATGTCAATATTTTCAAGTATCCTCTTCCAAAATACTTGCTTAGTGGAGTTTGCTCAACATGATGAGATTGAATATCCTAAAATAAATTTCAAATATATAACCAATATTCACAAATTATAAATAAAATTCATACGATCTCATATAACATTGTCTTTCATGTCATTACTAAGAATAAATTTTAATTTTAATATAAAACTAAATGATACAAACAATTATAAAGTATATATATTAGTAGTTATTTATTTAAAATAAGAATCATAAAGTTAATTTAAAACCATATCACGTAAGTATCATCCATCTGGAGAGAGCTATCAACTTTAATATCATAGTCAATTTGTTTCAAATAGGTCTGTTTGTACTACCAAGAAATAGTCAAATATTTGTCACAAATTGATTATAAATACCGTAATATACTACGAAATTAAAACTTATTAGATAGCGAATCATAATAACTAGACACTAACATTCATATTATCATCTACTTGTAAAGAAACATTTTCTTTAAACTTTGCATCATCTACTAACACAATTAATCAAACACATAAATTACATTGAATTATATAAACAAATCTTAAGCATTAGCCAAAATCATTAAAAGCCTTTATTTACATAGTTTTAAGATAGCTATAACAACAGTATTTAAATCAGTTGTGTTGAGACAACATGTTGAATATAACTAATTAAAAGATTCAAGTATTTAATAATTTAAAAAATTATGCAACAATATTTCAATTTTAAAAGAAGCTAGGAACTTACTCCAAATCCGCAACGACAATGTCAATCAGTTCACTTTTTCCCCCATTTCTTCGTTCTCTTTGATATTAACTTTCCATACCACATGCCTAAACATCTGAACACAAATATGAAGAAGATGCACTTAAAAAACTTAAAATTTTTTAAAATAACCTTTAATTCTAAAATATCTGCATGTAATACTATATAAAAAGTTCTAACCTATTAAGCGATCATCACTCTGGCCATTTAATATATCAACAAACTACACAAAATCAAAACAATTAATAAGAATATTGTCGGCCGAAGTTTCAGAAACTTCGGTGATATACATAAATTAAGCTTATATTTGTGCTTAGTAGTCCTAAATTATGATTCAGCCATTCAGACTACTCCACTAATTCATTTTCTATAATATAAGCTAATCCTTGTTCAATGTATTCCTAAAACTATTCCAAGTAATTGTGGTTGATCGCAGCATGAATCATATCACCCTAAAAATATAATATAATAATTCTTAATTACAAAATTGGTAAGAAATGAGTAAATAACTAATTATGAAAATATCCTTACCTTTTATCAACAAAAAAAAAATCATTTCCATGCTGTTAACTTGACTTTGTTTGTTAAATTTAGTCCACAAATGAATAATACAAACTATTTTAACTTCAAATAAATTTTTGGAGATATAATATTGATATGAGTATATTGAGTATTACATAAGTGATCAAGATTCACAAACCTAATACCTTAAGATTTTGAATTAGACGTGGTGTCAAGTTCACTTGTGTGATTTATTTGTGATCCATTAACAAAATTCTCTCTGATATTTTACTTATCAAATTTCCAATGCTACTACATTGTTTAGTTGGAAAGGTGTGAGATTGGGTTTAATACGATTGACTTTCTACACCAGTTGTATAAAGAACTAATCTTGAAATTGATTTTTAGATTGGTTTCTCGTTAATAAATCTACAACATATTTTTTACATTTTCAATGCATTAACATGATGAATATTGTGAGAAAATAACTCATGTACATGTTTAAAATAATTTAAATGGAAAAAATGTATGAATACACTAATTTTCTTGAATTTTTCATGTAAAAAAAATAACAATAGTAAGAAGCTTCAAATAGTTCATACTTAGATTTTGACTTTTCTTCCTTACTTAAATCATAACTTGAAGTCTAGATATGTGATAAAAAAAAATATAGTCTCTGAAAAGGTTAAACATAGATCTAAAATTTTTATAAAGAGAATTTGATCAGACTGAAAATAAATCATAAATCTTGACAAACTGACACAAGTAGTTTAGCTTATAGAAAGCAATTGTTGTGCTTAGCACAAATAGCTTTTGTAGATGAACACTGGATGGGCTATAATTGGCGGTAAGTGCAGGGCGGAGAACGAACCAACGTCAGGCGCCAAACGCCAAGAGGGGAACAAATTGGTGCCCAAGGTTGAGGCGTCAACTGTTTTTTGAAAAATGGCGCATAACGCCATTTTGGCATTGGTTGAGAATCCATCACTCTCGATTTCTCTCATTTTTAATTATAAACTCAGCTTAGTGTCCTTTTACGGTCTAAAAAGTGCAAATTTTCTATTTATTTGAAAAACTTGTCTAATTAAATTAATTTACATAAAATTGATTCATGTTCAAATAAAAAATTATAAATAAAATAAAAATAATGTAAAAAATGATTTTTATTGGTAAACAAAAAACTGAAAATCTATATCAATTTTTTTCAATAGTTCAAGTCACTTTTTGTGTGATCTTCACTTTATTTATGACTTTTTTATTTTAACATTAATTAAGTTTTATAGTTTAAGTGTAAATCAATTTAATACTATAAATTTTATGTTTTGAATCATTAAAAAAATAGGTTTAAAGTTATGTTTCAAAATAAAAAATGATTTTTGTTTCGAAATAATAATATTAGCTAAAATTTAAAAATTTAAGGTTCAAAATGAAAATTTTAATAAATAAATAAATAAAACGAATTTTTATGATATAATAAATGATCAAAATATATTTTAATTTTTATTTTATCTTATTTTGTTAATTTTTATGATAAAATGTCATTTTATTCCTTGAAAATGTTAAATATATAATGTTGTTATATCAAACTAAGAAAATTAAAAAAAATGTCAAAATACAATTTATCAATCACGTTAATCTAATCAATACATGTATAAATGCGTGATTTAAATTATAATATTAACATATATTTAATTAAATATTAAAATAATCATAAGTGTTTGAGTTGATAAACTATAAGAACTTAATCCAATTTTTCTTAGTTTTAGGGACATGAATGAGAATGTGTCATAAGAATGAGTGAGAATGTGTCATAAGAATGACATTATTAAATTCAAAATGCTGGGTGACGTAAGAATGTCTGCATGTGCATGATGTTCCTCCAAAGCTTGGTTCCATCGGCGCAGGCGAATTGGCGTGTAGCAATAATGTTGGCACAGCAGTTGAATTTTACGGAATGTTGAATAGGCTTAATTAATAAACAATTTGTGGTGTGGCGTTGTACTAAAACTTGCAGTTTCCAAAGACGTGTTCAGTTGAATACTTGAATTAGAAGCTGATCTTGTTTTCCACGTCTCTGTCGGCTCCTACGAGAACACCACCGAAGGCAGTACTAGTACCCCCTACTAGTTATGATTCAACAACAAGAAATAAGGATAATGACTTTAATTAAGACTATGTTGTTGAATGAAATGATTATTGCATGTGTTACTTTACTAGGCTCAGTAGCACGGTATACTTTTGTACCAACTCGACTTTTTTTTTTTTGAGTTGTAACTTGTAACCGAGCAACTGGTGTTTTTGCAAAAGACAGTTGGGGGGTCCCTGTCCTGAACCACTTTTGTTTGCTTACTCCAGCGTCTTCTTTTCCTATTCTGATACTTCTCTTGCTTCTCTCAGTTATCTCCACCTTCCTCTTTCTTTTTCCTATTGCTATATTTTACCAATTTCACTGTTGGCAATGAAAAGATCAGATTCAAAAGGTGCAGCTAATGATGATGGGGTTAAGGGGAGTATAGATTGGGAGCTCAGACCTGGTGGCATGCTTGTTCAGAAGAGACAACCCATTGAGTCCTCTTCTAGTCCCATGATCAAAATCAAGGTCTCTCATGGTTCTTACCACCATGACCTAACTGTTCCTGCACAATCCACTTTTGGTAAGCATGGAAGGATGTTATGGGATCATTTCCTCATTTACCTCCTTGGGTTTCTAGCACGAAGAGGGCAATGCTTGTTATAATTTATGACATGTTTTGAAATCATCAAAAGTGAACTTTATAGGGGTTTTATCTCATAATTGGGCAATTTCTTTTATGGTCCATTAGGTGGTGTTGGAATTAGTACTTCACGTGTAATTAATAATTCTTGTGGAGAAATTCGCAATTGCTATTGGTCTTGAGAATATTTCATTTTCATCAACCCCTTCTTCTTCCCTTTTATCTTTGATCTTTATTTGACCTTGCCCTTGCTGAAAGCATACGTTGTTTTGGCCCGCACCCTTGTGTATTATCATCATTACTATTATTATTGCACTATTTATTGTTAGGTTGGTAAGAGTTGTTAGAATTTGGCTTCATTGGTTGGAGAATTTGATTTTGAGTTTTGGTATTAGAATAGGTATATTGTTCCAATATAAGTAGTTACATTCTGAAATTGATGCATAAGTGTTCTGTTTTGGCTCAATGGAAGGGCATCTAAAAAGGGTGCTTACATCCGAGACTGGTCTTGAGCCTAAGGAGCAAAGGTTAATATTTAGAGGGAAAGAGAAGGAGGATGAGGAATGCTTGCATATGGTGGGAGTGAAAGAAATGTCTAAGGTTATATTGCTGGAGGATCCAGCCAGCAAAGAGAGAAAGCTTGAGGAGATGCAGAAAAGTCAAGATATCTTGAAGGCATGTGACGCCATTTCCAATGTCAGAACAGAAGTTGACAAGCTATATCAAAAGGTGGTCTTCCTTGTCACCAAAATTGAAACACTTCACTAAAAATAAGGCTAACTAATGTTTGATGATTGTTAGGTGGTTGCTTTGGAGACAACTGTTTGTGGTGGTACTAAGGTTGAAGACAAAGAATTTGCTATCTTGACAGAATTGCTAATGGTTCAATTGCTTAAATTGGACTCCGTTGCTGCTGAGGGAGAAGCCAAAGTGCAGAGAAGAGTTGAGGTCAGTGATAACATGTATTTTTTTAGTTATCATGTCATTGGGGTGAAGAATTTATTTGCTTTGTCGAATGATTAATCTTTGTCTAAAGAATTAGGCTAATTTTCTTTCTCAATTATATTTTTTTATACATAAAACTCGAATTCAAATCCTTCTTTAAAAATTTTAAGTTCAATTTTACTTAAACTAACTTAATATTGGTCAGCGTGTATTTAAATAATAATAAAACGGGTTAACAAATTCATTGTTATTTTATTTTAATGTTATCTTGCGTTTTTCATTAGTTTTGTCTATAGAATACAAGAATTACTCTTTTGCTGATTAATAGATGATCCAAAATTAGTTCCCATCAGTTTCTTATTTGATGGAGATTCGAAATTGATAGTGAAAGGTGCTCACATTGAAGTGGTTGTTGTAACAGGTTCGTCGTGTACAGAGTTATGTGGACACAATTGACAACCTGAAGGGAAGAAATTGTGCTGCATTTAGCAATGGTGGTAACAATGGAGTCCCTGTGATTTGGGAGGCCTTTGAATCAGGAGTAGGAAGCTTGAAGCCACCAACTTCATTTCCAACATCTACAGTGATCACTCAAAACTGGGAGCATTTTGAATAAATGGAAGTTCAGTCCACTCATTGACTTTGTTTATTTCTAGAAGAGGCTTCTATGACACTTGGTCTTTGTAATGCCAAGTTGGTTTCAGTAGGGAAGGGTTATGCTTGTACAAATTAATACCTCTGCATGTTACTTCTGTGTCAAAATAAACAGTTGATTTTGCCTACATAATAATTATAATTATAATTATAATAAGTCACCTCTACATTATAAATTTGAGTTTTCATTCTTAAATATATGAGAGGAGTTTTAAGAATTATTTTTTTACTAAGCCACATAATTTCTCTTTCGTTGAGCATTTAATTTTTTTATTTATAATTTTAATCCTTTTAAATTGTATTATCTAATTTAATTTAAAATTAAATTTGACTTGATATACTATATTAAATTAAAGATATCATTCTTTTGATAAATTAAATTTTAATGTTATTATAATCTTAATTTGAATTTTTTTGTAAAGTTTGAATTTTGACATACCAATTAATAAAAATGATTTGTTTTGATTTAAGTAATTTATTTTTATATTTTAAATTTTTATTTATTTTATTTTAATATAATAAAGTATTCATTATTAATCACAATAACCATTTCTGTCATTAATTTATTTTTATTTTTTAAAATTCAAAAATACTCGTGGGAATCTTATTATTATTATTATTATTATTATCTCGATATTAAAACAAATAGTGTGCAGCTTTCTCTTTGAGATTACAGAAGCACACAAATTAGTAGATAAAATTGATGCTGGATTTCAGAGGAGTAGCAATTAAAGTTTAACTTCAATATGTAGGGCAATACTCAAAATATGAGAAAATAAAAAATAAAAAAAGATCTGTTGAAACTAGTAATTCAAAGTTCAAACCTCTAGCTGAAATCTAAATTCAACCTTTCGCTTGATACGTATGCCACTTTTTAAGGATAAAAAAATTCGATAATTAATTTTTAATGGATACCAAATTTAATCCCGGATTCATTATTTTCATTTTCAGAATCTGATTCATGATTTCATCAACTCCACTGTGAATTCACGTGAGGACGATAATGATATGCAGAGAGAAGAATAATATTTTGAATAGTTAATACAAAAAAGGAAGAAGAAAAAAAAAGCAACCAATACATAAACATTCACCTCATGAGTGGAAAAAAAAATAAAAAGGAAAGGAAATTTGAAAAAAAAAGGAAAATAAAAATATTTTATTTTAAAATTTATTTTTCCTTTTATTTTATTTATAATTAAATAAAAATATATAATTATCCATATTTTTCTTGTCACTTTTTTTTCAGGTTGATAAAAAAAGTCACAGATAAAGTAATTTGTGACGCGATATAAATAATGTGCAACTGAACTAAATAAATAAAAATAAGCACACAAATTTTAACATAAAAAACTCTTTTGGAAAAAAAAAAAATAACAGACAGAGGAGAAAGAAACAATTCACTGTATCAGAGATTAATACAAGATAAATACAAAAGGAGTGGCTATAGCAAGTTAGCAACAGTATTATATTAATGCAATAATGCATATAAAACCTTATCCTAAAACCTATGAACCCGAAAAACTAAAAAAAATCTCAAAATAGTTTTTCAGCAAATTAATGACACTGTAAGTTATTCGAAGCTGGTTAATAATTCATGTCACAAACACTAGTACGAAGAGATGAAACTATGAAAGGGACTTTAGAGACAACACGTGGAGATTGTTGTTGCCATCATTTGAACAAAACAGCTGGTGTGTTTTTGCTTCCTCTTTTTCTTGCCTTTTCTATCTTGTTTTGTTTTCTACGACATGTGTTCTTTGGATCTTTGTAAGCACTCACCAATTTATGTACGGGGATGTTAAGATTGGGTTTCTTTCAAGGATTATGAAGTTTTAATAATTAACTAGTATTTTAATTTTGTAGATCACACATCATAAATATTTCTTTTTGTATAATTAAAATTTATAATAAATAAATACTTTTGAATATATAAATTATATTTTAAATTTATAATACATAATTTAACTTGTATTATAACTATAGTTATTTATAACTATTTATTATATCTTAACAAAATTATTGAAATTCTCATTTAGTTAGAGATAAAATAGAGTTGATAGAAAAGAATAGACTATTAAAATGATAAAGTATATAAATAAAGATTTATTAAAAAAAATATTTCAAGATGAATGAAAAATAAATAAACTAATTAGTTACGAGAGGTGTGTAAAATACATATTTAAACAAAAAAAAAAGGAAGATAATGTTTAATTGAGCTAAAGGAGAGAGCCAAAGTTTGAATTTTCAAATTATGTGTTTTGATTTATTATATAGGAGTATATGTTTTATTTTATTAAATAGTATAAATTAATGAGATAAAACTCTTAAAATATAAAAATCATTATGAAAATAAATTATTTAAATGAGACACTTCATTCAAGGATATGGTGTGTTAAAAAGTTAAAGTTTAAAAATATATTCAAATTAAAATTGATTAAGATTACATTAATCTTAAAATACAATTTAATTTATTTAGAAAATTTTAATATAATATATCACATTAAAAATTTAAAATTTTAATTAAATTGATATATAACTTTATTGTTTAATATATATATATATATAGTTGAGGAATTTAATATTTTTGGGATTTCCGTATCTTTATTTTTCTTTCTCATGACAGGGTTACCTTCGTATTCCATTAAAATTTAAAGTTGTTATATAACCTATCTATTAACTTTTACATTTATTCTCACTATTTTCTTATCATTCAAGTTTTGAACAATAATTTTGCAAATATATATTAAAATGTAACCAAGCTTTTTATTTTAAATTTACCCTAATCAAAATTCTCATAGTATTGCTAAATATGTCTTAGAAAATGAAAAAAAAAAAGAGTATTTAATCTCCTTAAACGTTACTCTTTGTATAAATACACAGTTCCAACCTTTTTTATCCTAGTTAATCTATAAACTTTACATAATATGCCAAAAGTCCATTTTCTTATAATTGAAGGAGAGAAACAATAAAATATAGGAAATTCTACAAGGGTTACTTACTGCACCCCCTCTCCCTCTCACATCTTCAAGAAACCATAGGCCCAACATGGTAGAAATCGTGTCTAGAGTTCTCGAGTTTTGAAATTCAATTAGACCGTCCAAGCAAAAATGATAAGTGTTTTTTGTATAATACGAACTTAATTTAAAAATTAAAAATTTTAAAATAATAATAATAACAGTTTATTACATATGATATGAGAATTACTAGAGATAGCTGTGTTTCGTCAGAGACGGAGGTTGGAAAGAAGGAAATGAGTATGCTAACGAGGGAGAAGTGAGCAAACGTATATACCCCGCAAAAGGTAGGAAGCTCAATAGTCCATTTTGTAAGATTAAATTACAAACAAAAATAAATCACCAATTTAATTTAAATCCAACTCATTAATTTTTTTTCTTAAATATGTTTTTAATTTTAGTAAAATAAGCAAATTTTAATTTTAGTTCCATAAATTTTTTTATCAATTTTTATTTTTCTAAAATTTGTAATAATTAATTTTGATTCTTATAAAATGAGAAAATTTTAATTTTAATCTCTGTAAAATATTTTTATTTAATTTTTATTTGTCTAAAATTTGAAATAATTATTTTTAATCCTTAATTTTCATTTTTAAGATAGATAAATAATATTTATTTTAGAAATTTAGTTTTTTAGTCTCTAATTTTTATTTTAAGAAATAATTTTTTTTAAAATATCTTATGTTAACGTAGTAAAGACAAAAACAGATATTTAAATTTTAGAAGAATGAAAATTAATCAAACAATTTTATAAAAACTAAAATAAAAATTAGTTATTTTATATAAACTAAAAACATATTTAAAATATTATTTTTTATTTTTATACATCATATCATTAACTAAAATTAATTTCCAATTAAAAAGACGACAGCAATAATATAAAATAAACAAGCATGCATCAGTGAGTGGGTTGCTTCTTTCCCAGGCTCCGCATCAAATCAAATTTGTAACTGTAGTAATTGATAGTTCTGTGTTAGGGTACCATGTTTTACTCTCTTTTTTCCTTGATGTCTTTTCCAATGGAAATATGAAAGGATATTTTTAACTTTTCTATTAACATCTATTTTTACTCTCACTTTTGTCTTATATTTTATTTTATAAAATATTAAATTGTAACTAAATATATTTTGAATTAATATCATTTTTAGTCATGTTATTCTTTTGTCATTTTTAAAAATATATCAGAGAAAATAATATTTAGATTTTTTTCTTATAAACAAATATTTTTTAATTTTAATTAATCATTAAATACCTCATATAAAACTATTAGAAATCATAAATATACCAATAATCTTATGGTCATTGGAAAAAATATCAATGTATGAAAGGTCAAACTTGAATTGATACTTGACACAATAAAGACAATTTCTAGTAAGCTATGTAAGAAGGAATATGATGACATCACAATGATAAAAAAGAAATTTAATGCTTAAGTCAATATCTACAAGAGGTATATGAGAAATGAAGAGTTTAAATTATACCTAAATGCAAAGACACCTTTTATACATTGTTGCTGGGAAAGTTGATGACGATTATTGCAAATCACGAATCAAGAGACAAGATAATTACAGTTACGCAAGACACATGATGAGATCAAAGTTATACAAAGGACCTAAGAGGTTGGTAGTATACATTGATTCAATGCATATCGATCATAATCCAAGGTTGACTAATCTTCCAAGAATCAAAAAAGCATTGTAGGTGCAAAGGTTGTGAATTCACATCCACAAGCAACCTATACATTAATAGAGTGGCAAAACTCAACAGACGAGAGGCTGGTCCAAGCCAATGAAAACTCAATTTGCACAAACTTTTTGCAAGTTAAACCTAGATTGGGTTAAAAAAAAAAACTAGATTTAATTTGTACAAAAAATTTAAAGCTCCAACATAACATTTCATTGAGTAAGTTTGAGTGAAGTTAGTTGCAGGTTATAGCAGGTCAAGAAAAAAGACCCAAATTCAATTCAAGCTTTTAAAATAAAGCTTAAACCAAATTTATATAGACCTTTTATAGGCTAAGCCTAGATCAGGCTAAAAAGACCTAAATTTAATTCATACTCAAAATTTAAAGTCAAAGCGGGTTATAGAATATAGGTTTATTTGGGTAAACTTTTCTATAAAAAAATAGTAAGAAAAAATGAAATAAACTTTTTCATAAGCTAATTTGTAAAAACTCTCTCATATTAGTCTTTTCAAACATAGTTTATGGAGAAATTTATTATATTTTCCTTCTTATTTTTTTCTCCTATAAGTGTTTGTTGTACCCTAAAACTGTCCGGGACTGAGTCTTCCCAAGACTGAGTCTTCCCGGGACCCACCTTTACTCATAAATAATATCTTGGAAAGTAGTTGCAACTGACTTAGCACCACCTACCAGGAGAGAATCAAGGGATATGGGGGCCACCACTAGCCCAATCCCAAGCCTATAAAAAGCCTCAAAATGAAGAGGTGAAAGGAGAGCAATTTTTCCGGGCAGAAACTCTAAGCCAAATCTCTCAAACCTCTCCCAAGCCTCCCAAGCCTCCCAAATCTCTCGAACCTCTCCCATAGCAAAGCTGGTATTGACCCGGCCTCACCCTTTCTAGCAACATCCTCACCCGTAACTACGTAGACTTTGACCCTCTAAAGCCGAGGTACGTAGCCTGAGGCATACCTCTATCAAGTCAAAAACCTCAAAAAACCTCAAATCTTAAATCCCAAAACCCAAGCACACCTTACCCGAACCTCCCCTTCCCAAGACTTAGACCAAAAAACACAACCCAAATACAAGCACCATCCCTCTTCCCATATAGCTAGCTAAGGGTAACTATCAAGTGATAGACATCTTTGGGGGCCCTTATGCCCTCTAGCGTGTAACCAACTCCCGAACCCATATTCCCCGATTCAAGACCAGCCTTCCGTTAGGTTTCCGCGGCGTTCCCTTAAACCAAAACGCCGGGGCGATTCCTTTGTGGCCGACTTAGTGTCGGCCTACCACTTTCTTACCGTCACAATCTAGGTTGTGACAGATGGCGACTCCAATTTGGGACCTGTTTTATTGAGAGTTGAGCCCTATCGTAAGTTTTAAGATTCAATTTTATTTTATTTTTTTTAATTTTCTTAAGAAATGCCTATATTGAATGTTTAATTATACCTCAAATATGATTTTTGAAAGAAAAACAAAAATTTCTAGAAAAATATATAAAATTTTCATTACTTGAAATGTATTTTGCACGAGAATTAAGGTTGTGGGGGCAAACCTCTGAGGTTGGGTCCTGTGTTTCCATTTGTCTTTGTTAATTGGTGCATGTGTTGTAATTTGAATTTGATGTTTGTATACTACTTATACAAAATCATAGGGTAGACAATAATATCTTGTTATTATATTGGGCGGGTGCACATGGGGCGATCTTTCAAAACAAGAAAAAAAAGGGGGTAGAGTGCAAATATATCCATGAGCGCAAATCCCTATTCCCTGACCCGAGAGTTGGGAGTGCGGGGCGTGTAGCGGTACCCCTACCGGAGATTTCTCCGGGTGACTGATAGTTCCACCTGGGGGGCGATGACTGAGGAGCCAAAGAACATCCGGGAAATTGATCCCGATCGTGCTGAGACCTCAGGGAGTCCATAGACCTGTGAGCCTAATGGTGAGGAAGTTTAAAAATTCAAATGGTGAGAACCTCTGGGGATCCTTCTAGAAACTTATTGGATAAACCTTAACTAGAGTCTACCAAGTAAACCTTAACCAGAGTCTGCCTAGTAAACCTTAACCCGAGCCTACCAAACAAACCTTAACCCGAGCCTGCCAAACAAACCCTAGTCCGAGCCTGCCAAACAAACCCTAGTCCGAGCCTACCAAACAAACCCTAGTATGAGCCTACCAACTAAACCCTAGTCCGAGCCAACCAACCAAACCCTAGTCCGAGTCGACCAACCAAACCCTAGTCCGAGTCGACCAACCAAACCCTAGTCCGAGTCGACCAACCAAACCCTAGTCCGAGTCGACCAATCAAACTATAGTCCGAGTCGACCAATCAAACCCTAGTCCGAGTCGACCAATCAAACCCTAGTCCGAGCCGGCCAATCAAACCCTAGTCCGAGCCGGCCAATCAAACCCTAGTCTGAGCCGGCCAACTAAACCTTGGTCTGAGCCGGCCAAGCAAAACCCTGGTCTGAGCCGGCCAAGCAAACCCTGGTCCGAGCCGGCCAAGCAAACCCTGGTCCGAGCCGACCAAGCAAACCCTAGTCCAAGTCAGCCAACTAAACACTGGTTCGAGCCAGCCAACTAAACCCTAGTCCGAGCCGGCCAACCAAACCCTAATCCGAGTCGGCCAATCAAACCCTAATCCGAGTCGGCCAAGTAAACCCTAGTCCGAGCCGGCATAGTCTGAGTCGGCCAAGTAAACCCTAGTCTGAGCCGGCCAAGTAAACCCTAGTCCGAGCCTACTAAGTAAACCCTAGTCCCAGCCTGGCAAAAACCCTAGTATGAGCCGGCCAATCAAACCCTGGTCCGAGCCGGCCAACTAAACCCTGGTCCGAGCCGGCCCACTAGACTCTGGTCCAAGCCGGTCAACTAAACCCTAGTCCGAGCCGGCCAAGCAAACCCTAGTCTGAGCCGGCCAATCAAACTCTAGTCCGAAAGGCTAATCAAACCCTAGTTCGACTCGCCAAGTAAACCCTAGTCCGAGCCGGCCAAGTAAACCCTAGTCTGAGCCAGCCAAGTGAACCTCAACTTGCGGCCGACCCATAAACGCCAAATACCCGAGCCTAAGTCGGCCAAGACACTTGAGCCCGAAGTCGCCTAGTACACCCTGTGTCAATCTGAGCTCGTCTTTGTGTCATCCCCATTTAACCGATTTCATCTTGGCCCCTATGTCGATTCCAATCCGAATCCAACTCTACGCTATTTATCCAACTGAAATCCTACCCTAGCATCAATTCCAGGTCGCATCTAGTCCCGTGTCACTCTCTTATTTAAGATGGCTCTCTTCCATCTCCCCAATTTTGTTCTACCCCACGGCATTTCCATGGATGGCTCATCCCATTTTCACTTCAATTCCAACCTTGTAAAAAAAAAAAAAAAAGAAAAAAAAAAAAAAAAAAGAAAAAAGCAAAATAACATGCATCATATTCCACATTCATCTCCACCATGCATTTCAGATTAGGTGTTGCATTTCATCACATTTACATTTCATTCCCCACCCGACTAGCTCACCAAGACCAATAACAAGGCAAGGATCAAGTTTCGAAAAACCTTTACAGGGCGCTTCCCAAGGCAAAACGGATGGACACGGCTATAAGGGATCTAGCAAAACAACAAGAAGTGCTAAAAAATGATGTTGGCCAATTAAAGGCATAAATAGGTCAAATCCTGGAAATGCTGAAGTATATGCAAAACCAAGGGACATCTCAAACCATTTCCCGCCATACCATCACAAGATCACAAAACCGGAGGTGGCGCCAAAGCCCCTACCAAGCCCAACACCAAACACCACACCCCTTACCTCCGACCATCCCCATCCCAACCTTGCAATATAACATTTCATGGAAAAGAAAGAACCCTAGGGTTCTAACACTTTTACCAATATCATATACCGAACTTCCGTCGCACCTGCTTTAGCATGCCATTGTGACCACAGTCCTCGTTGAAACTTGTTCAATCCCCTATCCCAAAAACTATGATCCAATAAGAAAAGTTCGCTATTTCAGAGTCCCTAATCCTTTTCAAATCGATTGTAATGCTCTTTCTTAATAAAGTATACTTTGACTCTTCATGATTCCCTTTTTCTTCCCACGCCTAAACCAAGTCAAAAATACCAATAAAATAAAATTCATCCCTGGTGCTAATATCTCATGTTCAAATTTTGATTATTCCATTAATCAAACCGGCAAGGATAATAAGGATAACCTATAAAGCCCCAAGCATCTAGCCTGGCTACCTGTCCTCCAAACCAAGAAGGAAAGATGGTTTACCACATTAAACTTTACTATGCTTAAAACTCTCATTGGCTCAATGCCCCCAAGAAAAAAATGGAATAAAAAAGACAAAGAAAAAAAAAAGCGGCTCATTAGGTTGAAACCTCAAAATAACAACCTAGGCAAAAGTTAGAAAAAAAAAATCAAATAAGAGTTCACCGAGACTAAAAAGTAGTCTAAGCGAAAATGCAATACTGGGGCAAACCACCAACATAGGGAGTTGAAGCGAACCCTCAAGAAAAGTTAGCTAGAAGAAGCCCATAGAGACACCTAAATTATCCTTAAAGCCGCTGGTTGATGGACTCTTCAAAATTGCATACATGAGGATAACACACACCCCTCCCCGTAGACCCTTCCGCAGGAACAACATAAACACAATCCTTTCCATTCCTCCATAAACCAAAAATAAAAGAAACAAAAGGAGCATTACAGTTGAAATGAAAAAGTTGAAGACCACTCAAAGTAGTGAGCTTTTGACTAGTCTTACTTAACAATAACAAGGTAACAACACCCAAGATGTCTTTGACACCAAAGTTGGAACGAAAGAAGCTCAATTGCCTACACCATGAGTCTTGGGATAGCAAACTAAAGACTTGTCCTTGCTAAACACACACCCCTTGTACTCGATCCAACTCCACATCTTGCCATTACCCATACCTTGCAAACTAAAGACTTGTCCTTGCTAAACACACACCCCTTTGCACTCGATCCAACTCCACATCTTGCCATTACCCATACCTTGCAATCCATGCATCTCGCAACCCATGGCAAACCTCCATACATCCATATAGCCAGACATCCGACATTCCACGCCAAATATCCATGCAATCCACATACATTTCAAACATTCAGGCATCCTGCATCTGCACATGACATGCATTCCGAGCACCCAAATATTCGCCCTCCCACCAAAATAAAATCTTAATTAGTTTTGCATACATGCATAAATGCATACACATAGCATGCACGCATCCCATGGTTATTCCAACACCATACCAACTCTATGTTAAATCCTTCGCCCACTCCGGCCTTGGGTTAACTTTGTGTGAGTCTCTTTGTCAAACTCCGTGTCGAGTCTCTACCAGCTCCATGTCAAGTCTCTTCACCAACTTCATGTCAACTCTCTCTATTAACTTCATGCTGAGTCTCTTTGTCAACCTCGTGTCAAGTCTCCATTTTGACTCCATGTTAAGCCCACCACCCTATGTCGAGTCTCTCCGTCGATTCTGTGTCGAATCTCTATCGACCTCGTGTCGAGTCTCCATGCCAACACGATTACTTTGACCCGAGTTGGTTTGTCCCTAAGTTAGTCATTCAGGTCCTAACTTAGGCATTCATGGCTTAGTGCCAACTTTTTCAATTTGTTGTCTCATCTTGACCCCCAAGTCACTTGTCTCTTCAAGATAGTCAATTTGGTTTCATGCCACATTTTTCAACCCCAAGTCAAGAAGGGACACAAGTTTCCCATCTATGACTTCTGTTGGGGATGGAAGCCGAAGATGGGGGCCAACGAATCCAAAGTCTAGGATCATCCAAACCAGTTCTAAACCTCCCAATCAACTCATTCACTCATACATACTTAAGTCAACATTCCCTTGTTCAAACTATGCATACCCATAGAGTCACATTGATTAACCCAACTCTAGAGAATGACTCGCCTTAAGATCCCAAACGGCCGTCAAACCGACTTTACCTCAAAGCCTAATGACACCTTGATATCGGAGGACCAAGTAGCCCTCGGCTCTTGGGAAACCAAGTGGTATTCAGACGTCAAAAGGTCGAGTGTCTCCCCTTGACCAACTCTCGATCCCGAAAAGGACGACGTCCTCGCTACCCACCCTTTAAGCACTCCCAAGCCAGATAAATAGCCGAGATAGACCATTCAAATCCCTAACCAGTCCATAACCCAAGTTATCTTGGCTACCCAATCTTCGGAAGGATAGCTAAAACTAAGCCACCATTCCCTTTACATTTCCTTCCATTAAGCCTTTATACCCTAGCATTGAGTCTAGAAGCCATCATTTACCTTAGTATTATCTCCATTCCCTTAAGTGTTAATCCCATTAAGCCCAAATATTGAGTCCAAAAACCCTGTCCCCAAACCCCGAGTCTACACTAAGGCCATCATTCCCAACCTAATTGATACCATTAACCCAACAAAGATCCTCTGCCTTTTAACAGAAAAAATCCAAAAAAAAAAACACAAAGAAAAATCTCTTTCATTAATAAGTAAGGTGTTACAAGTTTCAAAGAGAGTCTAAGAGGGAAACCAGTTTCCCATCTTGGACCTCCTTAATCATGTCGCATGGGACTAAGGTCGAAATCGGGGGCTAGCGTAACTATTTGTCTAAGGGCCTCGTTGAGTCCATCCTTGTACTTGATCTACAATGGCCCCTTCCAAGCAAGCCACCCTTTCGGCAAGACCAGTGTTTTCTTCTTTCAACTTGCTCACCTCCGACTCAACGGACGCGGTCTTCGCCCGGCAGCCCTTCAAAGCCTCTTTATCCGAAGCAAGAATGGACTCCACTTCCACCACCCTTGACTGAGATTCAGCAAGCACCGACTTTAGTCGCCAGCAAGGAGGACTCAGCTTGAGAAGCAGCAAGTTGGGCCTTCAGGTCTTCAACCTCAGCGCAGGCTTTCTGACTAGCCTCCTTCATCCTTTCAACCTCAGCTAAAGACTCGGCCCTAGCCTTTTGGGCCTTCTCCAACTCCTTCTAGGACACAGCTTCCTTGGCCATTATCTGCTCAAATTTTTACCCAAGCATCCCACACCAAGTCTCCAAAGTGGCAATTGAGCGCGCCATCATGTCAATAGAGCTGGCAGCACCGGCTGACACCAATCGTCCCCGATCGTGTTGAGGTATCTTGTTGGTGGGAAACAGGCTGCGCATATTAAACCCTGGGCCCCACAAGGAACTGATGGTGGGAGGGGCCACGTAGCTGAACAAGCTACCAAGCGGCAAATCCGGCCTCGAAGTCACGACCACGTTGCCTTTTGGTTGGACAAACAGAGGCGGAGAAGGAGGAATAGAATAGAGGCCTTTCCTTTTTTGGCAGTCGTCTCCTCTGCCGCCATAGCATCGGCTTTCTGCTTACCTGCCTCCTTGCCGGACAAAGTTGCCGGCTTCTCGACGGCCTGGGTCGAGTCCTTCTCAACCATAGGAGCCGAGTCCTTCTTGGCGGCAATTGGAGCAGTCTCGGCACTAGAGGCCTTTCGGCCTGAGCTCTTGGCGTCATTCGTCAAACGAGCCTTCTTAATCAGCGCGGCCATATCAACGCCTTGTTTCTTCAAAGATAGGCCAATTTGGTCTCAGAGCTCTTATTTCACCCCACCACTGTCTTGAGCTGACTTATAAGCCGCCTCCGTCTCAACATCCCTCAATTACCCGCCTCCATCTCGGCCGACTCCGCATAGCCAATTCGGCCTCGGCAACTCTTCCACTGGCCACCTCCATCTCAGTCATTCACGCACAAGCCGCCTCTATTTCCACACCTTCCTTGGGCCGCCTCAGTCCTAGTCATCCCCGCCCAGACCATCCCTGTCTCAATCACCCGCATAGGTCGCTTCAGTCTCAATCATCCCCACACAGACCGCCTTTGTCTTAGTCACCCCCATGGATCGCTTCAATCTCAATCATCCTTGCACAAGCCTCCTTCCACGGGCCGCCTAGCCTCAACCATACTTGCGCAAGCGCCTATATTCCCACACCTTCCTTCCTCCGCCTTTTAGTCTCAGTCATCCTTGCGCAGCCACCTCTATTTCCACACCTTCCTTGGGCTGCCTCTGGCCCTAGTCATCCCCGCACAGACCGCCTCTACCTCAATCACCCGCATAGGTCACTTCGGCCTCAATCATCCCCGCATTGCACCGCCTCCGCCTCGCCACCCCCTACGGGCCGCCTGGGTCTCAATCATCCTTGCACAAGCCACCTCTATTTCCAAACCTTCCTTGGGCCCCTTTAGTACTAAGCCATCCCCCACAAGAAGCCACTTCTACCTCGACCAATCATGGGCCACCCCAAGCTTGATCATCCTCGACATGTCGTTGTCTCTGTCTCGGCCAGAGGAACTTCGTTATCTCCTCGACCCGACCTTAGAAAACGCACGCGGCAAATGTTGCCATCTCCAGAAGAGCCCATAAAAGCCTTTGCTCCTACACTCAACAAAAAAAAAACACAAAAAGGAAAAAAAAAGAAAAAAATAATAATAAATAAAGGGGGCCCAGGTACCCTCGGCCCATTACTTCACCCAATTCAGAGTCACTCTTAAGTCGCCTCCATTCCGGCCCCGCCTATGGTCGCCTCAATCTCGATGCGCCTACACAAGCCGCTTCCATTCCAGCCAGCCTGTGGCGCCTCAATCTCAATCTCCCCACGCACAAGCTGCCTCCATTCCAGCCAGCCTTTCAGGGTCGCCTCCCATTTCAGTATGCTGCCTGCACAAGTCGCCTCCATTCCAGCAAGTCCATGGCCGCCTCAGTCTCAACCTGCCTTGTCACGGTAGCCGCTTCCATTCCGGCCAGCCTGTGGCTGCCTCAATCTCGATCTGTCCTACACAAGCCGCCTCCATTCTAGCCAGCTTGTGGCCGCCTCAATCTCAGTCGCCTTGCACAAGCCGCCTCTATTCCAGCCAACCTATGGTTGCCTTAGTCTCGATCAGCTGCCTCCATTCCAACCACCTGTGGCGCCTCGATCTTAGTCTGCCTGCACAAGTCGCCTCCATTCCAACCATCATGTGGCCATCTCGGTCTCGATCCGGCCATGAAGCCCTCTATTTCAAAGAAGCCTATGGCCGCCTCAGTCTCAATCTGCCTTGTCACGGCCGCTCCATTCCAGCCGACCTCAACCTCCTCTCAACCTCGCGTAGGCCGTCTTCATCTTAGTCATCCCCGCAGTGGGCCGTCTCCATCCCAGCCAGCCCACGTAGAGAACACGGCCAGCTCCACGTAGGCCGAATCAATCACGGCCAGCCCCACAGACCGAATCCACCACGGCCAGCTCCATCGTGACCGAATCAATCACGACCAGCTCCACGTGACCGACTCCATCCCAGCCACCCCCACGTAGGCCGTCCCATTCCAGCCATCCGCCACAAGCCGTCTCTATCCCCGCCACCCCGACACGCAATATCAGCCACCCACGCATAAGCCGCCCAAATATAACCCCATATCCCATTCACCTCGCCAAAGCCTAAAAATTGCCACCATCACAAAAATATAATAACAAACTCAAAAACACTTTGTGAAACTTGGAGGGTTTGAGCACCAGCCAGGCGTGTGCCTTGCCTTGTCTTTGCTGCCAAGTACTGCGGAAACTTGAGGGTTTGAGCACCAGCCAGTGTGTGCCTTACCCGCCGCCAAGCACTGTGAAACTTGGAGGGTTTGAGCACCAGCCAGTGTGTGCCTTGCCTGCTGCCAAGTACTCTGTGAAACTTGGAGGGTTTGAGCACCAGCCAGTGTGTGCCTTGCCTGCTGCCAAGTACTCTGTGAAACTTGGAGGGTTTGAGCACCAGCCAGTGTGTGCCTTTGCCTGCCAAGTACTCTGTGAAACTTGGAGGGTTTGAGCACCAGCCAGTGTGTGCCTTGCCTCAACTGCCAAGTACTCTGTGAAACTTGGAGGGTTTGAGCACCAGCCAGTGTGTGCCTTTGCCTGCGCCAAGTACTCTGTGAAACTTGGAGGGTTTGAGCACCAGCCAGTGTGTGCCTTACCTGCTGCCAAGTACTCTGTGAAACTTGGAGGGTTTGAGCACCAGCCGGTGTGTGCCTTGCCTGTTTGCCAAGTACTGTGTGAAACTTGGAGGGTTTGAGCACCGACCCGATGTGTGCCTTGCCTGCTTGCCAAGTACTCTGTGAAACTTGGAGGTTTGAGCACCAGCCAGGTGTGTGCCTTGCTGCCCAGTACTCGTGAAACTTGGAGGGTTTGAGCACCAGCCAGTGTGTGCCTTGCCCGCTGCCAAGTACTTTGTGAAACTTGGAGGGTTTGAGCACCAGCCAGTGTGTGCCTTGCCTGCTGCCAAGTACTTTGTGAAACTTGGAGGGTTTGAGCACCAGCCAGTGTGTGCCCTGCCTGCTGCCAAGTACTTTGTGAAACTTGGAGGGTTTGAGCACCAGCCAGTGTGTGCCTTGCCTGCTGCCAAGTACCTTTTGAAATTCGAAGGGCTTGAGTACCAGCCAGTGAGTACCTTGCCCGCTACCAAATGTTCATCGAAACATCAACCAACCCCCCTTCTGCCACCACCAGGGCCCAGTCCCCATCCTCACCTCTATCTTTATTTACGCTTATCCAAGAAAAGGATTACATCCTTTTCTGGAAAAACCTAAATAAAGAGGGGGCCACTGTTGTACCCTAAAAACTGTCCTGATCGAGTCTTCCCAAGACCGAGTCTTCCTGGACCTACCTTTACTCATAAAATAATATCTTGGAAAGTAGTTGCAACTGACTTAGCACCTACCAGGAGAGAATCAAGGGATATGGGGGCCACCACTAGCCCAATCCCAAGCCTATAAAAAGCCTCAAAATGAAGAGGTGAAAGGAGAGCAATTTTTCCGGGCAGAAACTCTAAGCCAAATCTCTCAAACCTCTCCCAAGCCTCCCAAGCCTCCCAAATCTCTCGAACCTCTCCCATAGCAAAGCTGGTATTGACCGGCCTCACCCTTTCTAGCAACATCCTCACCCAGAACTACGTAGACTTTGACCCTCTAAAGCCGAGGTACGTAGGCCTAGAGGGCATACCTCTATCAAGTCAAAAACCTCAAAAAACCTCAAATCTTAAATCCCAAAACCCAAGCACACCTTACCTGAACCTCCCCCTTCCCAAGACTTAGACCAAAAACACAACCCAAATACAAGCACCATCCCTCTTCCCATATAGCTAGCTAAGGGTAACTATCAAGTGATAGACATGCTGGGGGCCCTTATGCCCCTAGCGTGTAACCAACTCCCGAACTCATATTCCTGATTCAAGACCAGCCTTTCCGTTAGGTTTCCTGGCGTTCCCTAAACCAAAACGCCGGTGGCGACTCCTTTGTGGCCGACTTAGTGTCGGCCTACCCAGCTTACCGTCACAATCTAGGTTGTGACAGTGTTTATGAAAAACATATTCAAACAAACTCTATAACAAGTTGAGCCAAAAACACTATATTCAAATTGGACTTCTAAAATGATGTTCAAGTTGAGTAAAAGCCTAATTTATACAAATTTTTTTAGGCTAAGCTCACTAAAATGCCAAAATTTAATTTGTGCTCAAAATTTTAATCCCAAGCCCAACATTCATTAGGTGGGTTCAATTGGCCAATTGGCTTAACCCATTTGTCACCTCTAGTAAAGACTGGTAGGGAGATAAAAAAGACTAGGCAAAGAATATAGAATGGTGAAGGAAAGTATTAAAAGAGATATAACAACTTCTAAAAATTTAAAATTAGAACTAAAAATATATTTTATTTTCTATTTTCGAAAGTGAGTTAAAATGATTTTGAAATTTATTGAAAAATCATTTCAACCCTTTTTTATCCAAACATGTTTGTTTTTAAATTTAAGTTTGAAAAGAAAAAATAAAAAACTTATGATCACTCCAAACAAGACCTAAAGAAATGAAGATATAGTCAAAATAAATGTTGATAAATGGTCAAAGTTAACACTTAACACCATCAATAATGAAACTCATGGTGTCACTCGTTATCACTTAACAAATAAGATGTATTAGTTGTTAGAATTATTAGATTAGAAGAAAATGAATGAAAATGATGAAGAATAACTCTCTTAGAACACACACATAACACCATCAATAGTGAAACTCATGGTGTCTCACTCATTAACACTTAACATATAAGATGTGTCACTTGTTAGGACCATTAGATTAAAAGAAAATGAATTATGAAAATGAAGAATAACTTTCTTAGAAAACACAAACACAATGTTACATGTTAGAACTATTAGATTAAAAGAAAATAAATGATGAGGATGAAGAATAACTATCTTAGAACACACATGACATTGTTACTCAGTAGAACCATTAGATTAGAAAAAATAAAGAATGATGAGAATGAAGAATAACTCTCTTAAAACACACACAAATTATTAATAGAACTAACCTAAACATATTTGATTTTTTTTTTGCCTAATTTTTTTTATTGCTCTTTGAAAACCTAGTCTAGTCCAATGTACCAACAAGGTTAAGCTAAATAAGCCCATTTTTTTTTAGATATGTAATTTAAGAATCCAACTCAACCTAATTTTAGGTTGATCAAATCGGTTCATCAAACTAGACACAAATGGTCAACTCTATCATTAACATGGTTGTTGACGTAATTAATGACATGACAATCTTGCTAGTGTGGCAAAGGAGTAAGGTTGACAAATTTTAATTTAGGATAAATTCTTAAGATTTAAATATGTTTTAAGTTTTTATAAATATAATTCTGTTTGGTTTTAGTCATTGTAAATTTTTTTGTTATTTTTACATCTCTAACATTTTCATAGTGTGTTTTTATTTCTTATCACTAATTCTAATTAATTTAGTACTCACATGATTAACAAAATAAATAATAAATAATATTAAGATAATTAAAGCAGTGAAAAATATTTTAAATTAAGATAATTAAATTATTTTTAGGCATGTAATTCATTTAAGTAATGTATTTATTATTTTATATAAATAAGGTAAGTACATATTCCATATAATTTACTTTTATAACTTATCTTTAATATATTATGAAGAATGATTTTATTGTTTTAAATTCACCAATTTATTTTTAACATTGTATTTTTAAAAAATATATATAATTTATTTAAATATTTATAATTTAATTTTAATATATTATTTTTATATTTTATTTTATTAATTTTGACTGATGGTAATATAATTTATCTTTAATATATGATATTTTAATTTATTTTATCTTTATATTACAAAAAGTTAAAATGAATAAATTAAAATGTAAAAATAACATCAAAAGTAATATATTAAAATTAAATTATAAAGATAAATCAGTTAGTTGAAAAGTAAGAATAATAATAAAAGTAATAATAACCACTACTAATAATAAATTGAAAATAAATAATATATAATTATCTTATTTATATAAAATAATAACTACATTACTTAACTAAATTATATACCTAAAAATAATTTAATTATCTTTATTCAAAATATTTTTATTATTTTATTTATTTTAATTAATATTTTTTATTTTGTTAGTCATGTCAGTACTAAAATAATTAGAATTAATGATAAAAGTTAAAAAGAATACTATGAAAATATCAATGATCTAAAAATAAATAAATTACAAGGATTAAAATAAAATAAAATCATATGTGTAGTGCAAGAACTTAAAACATATTTAAGTATAATTGAATTATGCATATAAAAATAATATAATTATCTTTATTTGAAATATTTTTCATTATTTTATCTATCTTAGTTAATATTTTTATTTTATAAATCATGTCAGCATTAAATTAACTAAAGTTAATAATAAAGACTAAAAAAAACACTATGAAAATATTATAATCTAAAAATAATAAAAAAAATTGCAGAGAATAAAATCAAATAAAATCATATGAGTAGTACATATAATTAAAGCATGTTTAAATAAAAAAATTACAAAATAAATTTTAATAAAAAAACACTAATTGAAAATTCAAAATTCAAAATCAAATAACTAATCATTATAATCTTAATCAAAACTGTATCACTGTATTATTATATTATTTTCAGTACTAAGACATAATCAAATAAAATTCAGTCAAAATTTAATCTAAGAGTTCAGTAACAACTTTCTATAACAAATTAATTAATTTTAGTTGGATGAACTATTTCCTTTTTTTTCCTCTTACCTTTACTTTTTTTTTAATACTCTAACAATATTTGTTTGGTTGAAAAGAATACTACTTACTTCTTTGTTCTTAAAAAAAAAAATGAATAACAACAAACTAGTATCAAATTAATGTGTAAATATTTTTTTTAAAATTTATAAATTGCTCTTTTCCCTGTACTTCTTTAATTCAACCCAATATAACTATATAAGTGTGATTTTTTTGGTCTAGCAAAATAAAAAAAAAAACTCAATTAGTTAAAAATTCTCAATTAAAATTTAGGCAAATTTTGATTATATTTATTTTAATTACACTAACCTTCCATTTTGTTTAAAAATTAAATATTTCCCTTGTATTTTTTCAATTGTGCGTAAGATCGTATAATTGGATATTATTAATTAATCAACAATTCTTCAAGATTAGCACTAAATGTCAAATTAATTGGTTGGCAATACCTCAAGTTTAGTATAAAATATATATCTTGACAAATACGGGGATCTAAATTATTAAGATGTAAGATCTCTTGGAATCTAATTTAGAAAGAAATTAATTCCTTATTATCAAAAAATGAAAATGACTCAAATCACATGAACAATGACACATAATTGCATGTCTCACTTGGTCGTAGTTCACGAATGAAGCAGCACTAATTAATTATAAGGGAACCACATGCAATACATGTATTTATCATCTTAATTGTTTCAACCTCCATATTTGTTATAAAAGTGATTGTTAGATATATTAATTCTATACTCTTGAAACATACCTAGCCACCTCATCACCGTAAAATTCATCAGTGAATTAGGAAAAGACCAGCTTGCCATAAATAAATTTGTTCAATAGACTGTGTATTGGTCAATAGTCATATATGGTCATTGATGCATTCATATCTGCATAGAAGATTCTAGTGATTTTTTTCCTAAATTGTGTTGGTGCCTTAATTACTGTTTGAGAATCAACTTACCTAGTTCATGCAACTACAATCAAAATTCCCATCAAGGTGGCATGAAATTGACAAAACTGACCCAATCCAACAATCAAACTTACCATATTCTTCCCACATAATACAATATAGAAATTCTTTTCAAAAGGTACATTTGGTAAATACATGTAAATCTTTTTTGTGTTAATAAAGTGATATAAATATATTCATCTCACCAAATTAATTAATTAAATCCTACATACACAAGTTTTGAATTTTATCATTAACTTCGTCACTTTTCCTTTTACATCCATTTACTTTTTTCTCTCACCCCTCTCAATTTGACACATTAATTATAAAGGGTGTAAAGAAAACGTGAAACAAAATATATATGAGAAGATGTACATATATACAAAGTCCATTTTCTAGCATAGATTTTGTGTGATTTATGCAAATCTAAGTCTATATATTCTTGCAAACTCCTCTCAATTAGTCATTCCTCCTTAATTCTTGTTTTGTAGAGACAAAAGAAATGAGGAAAATGGGAGACCTTAAGATTAGAGGCGAGTTAGTAGAAGAGCAATTATGGCCAAAGAAATCCACTCTTATTAAACCTATTCCTCGGAGAGCTCAATCTAATGTACCTATAGGTGCTGGTTCATCCTTTCAACCGTGGCCAAAACCATGTAAGCTTGCCACGGTTCCAGAAAACGACAACCTTCTTACGGAGGAAAACGCCGCTAATGGAAGTGGCGCAACTTTTGGTGCTGCTAATGATCACAACACTGCCTATGAAACCCTACCAAACATTGACCAAGAAACGGAGAAGAGGAACAAACGGTATATATATATATGTTATTTTTACTTGCATGCATAATTAATATACATATACTATAAGAAAAATTAAAATTAGTAACAATAATTCATGTGTAATTTCTAAAAAATTTGTCACTAAATTTTTTGTGATTCCAATATTAATGATGAAAACGTAATTTTGGTCACTAAATTTAGTTCCTAATTGTTTGATTTTTTATGTAGTGTGTACAACTATGAAAATTATTGCATGATGCGTGTGTCTAATATATATGTTGTGGTTTTGTATTTTTTTTTTCTTCTGGTGACTACAGAATCGTTTCGAACCGATATTCTGCACGAAGATCGAGATTGAAGAAACTTGCGTACATGGAGGATTTGGAAAACATTGTGAAATCTTACAAGGTGATTATTGATTAGGATTCATCATTGACACAATCATTTTTATGTTTTTCCTTGTCCATGTATATGTGTATTTGCGTATCTGAAGCGGTAAAAGGAGTTGATAGAATAATTCAAAAAGAAGAAGAAAAAAACGCGTAAATGAAAAATTAGGAGATTAAATTTCCATAATATGCTTGTACCAAGTCATTTTTGTTAGTGAAAATTCTAAAGTCCCTTTTGAGAATGTAAAATTGAGAACATAAAAATTCGGTTGGTTTTAAAAAAATATTTTTTTTAATTATAAAAATGTTATCTTATTTTTATTTTATTTCTTATTTTAAAATTTTACATAAAAATAATAAAAACAGAAAATAAAAGTAAAATATTTTCTAAGTCAAAAAACACGTTAGATTGTCATGTTTCATATTTGTTATAAATTTTAAAAAATATATTTTCAAGTATGGTTCTAAAACAATGTAATGATTATCATAAGTTATTTTTGTTTTAATTTAATGATTATACGTAGACAATAAAGACTACTATTTAATCAAAAATTAACAAATATGATAAGTTTATTTTTTTATAATAATTATTTTAAAATTCATAACAATAATAATTTTTATTAGTTAATCATATAATTTTTTTATATTATTTGTGCGTAAAAATTAAACTCATCATTAAATTTTTATTTTCATTCTCATTTTTATTCTATCATTTAATTTTAAAAATAAAAATATTAAAATCAAACAAAACCAAATTTACATTTTAAAACTTATTCAAGAATACTATTGCATGTCTGGTTACTTAAATGAGTGATAAGGTCCTATTTGAAATAACTTTTACACAACTTATTTTAACTTTCCTTATGATAGAAGTATTTGTGACTTATAAAAAATTTTATGATTAATTCATAATATGTTTTTTACTTATTTTCATAAGCTTTCCAAGATAGCTTATAAAAATAATTTATGCAAAACTTATAAAAAAATTTACTTTCATATTTTGATAGAGTTAAATATATATAGTGTGTGTATTTTTTTCTTTTGATTATTCATATAAATTAATATAAATATTTAGTAAATAATAATTATTTGTTGGCAGTAAATTTTTTAATTTTTTAATTTTTATTTTCTTTTTCATTATAAAATATAATTTAATTAAATAAATTATTTGTATACGTTACTGGTAAAAAAAATTATATGTTTTTTTCTACAATTGTGTAGATTGAATTTTTATAATGATTTATTATTTTTATACACTTATATTTATTTAATATGAATGGTGAATTTTTTTAAGTTTATCTAATAAATTTTAAGGTATATATATTATGATTTCAATTTTAACACCTTAATCTATATTTTAATCATATTTTAATTATTAAATATTTTAATTTTTAAAATGATTGATAGGTGTTTGGTAAAATTATGTCACATTTAAAAAAAAATTATACTACTTAAATTTTTGTTTCTTTAAAAACTAAAAAAAAAGTAAATGTAGTTTTTATTTTAATATATATATATATAATATAATATAATATAATATAATATGTTAATATAACAAGTTAGTTAATTTTAATTGTGATTTGATTTTAATTTTTCTAAAATAAATAATATTTTATAAATACTCGTATAATAATACATTCGAATATTTTAAAATTATATAAAGAACGATCAACATGTATTTAAATATAAAGAACTTATTGAATTTTAAATATTTATAACATAAATTTTTATATAATAAGAATTTATTTAATAAAAAAATTAATTAAAATATATTTTTAAAACGGGCGAAATTGATTAAGAAGGAAATAACAAATTTTGATCTCATCTCCTGTAAAAACTTAGTTTAGAGGAATAAAATTGGTGAGAAAAATACTGAGATGTTTTGGTGGGCAGGAGAAGATAGCCTTCCTCAATCGACAAATTCAAGGCCAACAAGATGAGCAGCGCTTGTTGCGAATTGAGCGTCATTCTTTGAAATTCCACATGGCTGCTTCTGAGAAGCATAGAATACTTCAACAAGGTTACCTCATTTCAATTTCAAATGCTTCTTTTTAGTCACGTTTATCCACATTAAATATAACTCATTTTATCTTTATAAATAATTGTGACCATATGAATAGTACATATTTTATGTTATGTAAGTCATTCTGTATAAAAATTAAAGTTGTTTTTACAGTTGAGATTGAGAAGAACAGAGCAGAAGCAGATAGGCTGCGAGAAGTAGAGAGGAAATTAGCAGGTGAAGCGCAGGCAAGTAGAATGCTTAATTTAACTTGTTTGCAACTCACCACCAATTCCAACTTAAACCCTTTGGATCGCAGAAACTGACATTACGTGGACTTGTCTTTTGTTTAGGTATTAGAAATTTATCTTATTAAGTAATGACTATGTATTGTTCGCGTCTTTTGTTACTTAGAGACGTGGTGGATGTACAATGTTTTTTGCTTTTGTCGATATTTAAATGCTTAAACTCAAATTATAACCAAATTCGTCTATAAGTTAGCCCAACGATAGCCCATCTTGGTTTTTTTGGGCCCATTTAGTTTATATATTATACCACATGATGATTTTTTCAGATAAATGTAATTATTTTTACACAGCTTTTAATAGTGTAAAAGTGAACTCGATTCAATTACAGCATTTATAATTATTGCACGTTGCTCTTACTATTAGTTAGTATTTGGGATATGGAAACCATTCCTTATTACAAGAAATTTGCCTATTGAATTGTATCCACAATGGTGGAGCATATAGACTACCCGATCGACAGTCTCAATTCAAGCAAATGCATGTTTTATTTTTTCGCCTTTCTTAATTTATGGGAACCTTAATTTATTCTGTTTGTTAGTGGTTAAGAAATTAACATTTCCACCTATTAAGCTCGTTTTGAGAATTTATTCGCAGTTTATTTTAATTTAAATTATGATATAATTATTTGTACAAATGTTCATAAGAGTTTATGAAAATAATTTATAATATTACGTTGATAAGTAATTCTCAACTTGTTTTTAATAACCTATCCATGAAATACATTACCATTTATATAAAAACAATTTAATTCTAAATAAGAGAAGAAATCTAAATATTATAAAATATAAATATTTTATTTACTAAAAATAAAAAATATCCTAACAATATCAACAAACTTAAGGATGAAATATTGAAATTAGAATGAAGGCTTAGGCCATTCTTACCTCTTAATTTCAATTGGAAGGCTTGGTATGATATGTTAAAAAAGTCTTATATTACTCAGGAGTGTAACTTAATATTGCGACAAACTACTAATTCTAAAGCAAAGCTTGGTATAATATACTAAGAAAGTCTCATATTATTCAAGAATATAACTTAATATTGTGACAATTCACTAACTCTAAAGTATATAATACCTCAAAGCATATTGAATTAAATTTTGTTATATATATATAAGTCTCACATTACTCAAGAGTATAACTTAATATTGTGACAATCTACTAGTTTTAAAGCAAAGCTTGGTATAATATGCTAAAAAAATCTCATATTACTCAAGAATATAACTTAATATTGTGACAATCCACTACCTCTTAAGCGTATAATACCTCAAAGCATATTCAATTAAATTATATACATATACATATATATCTTCTCATTCGTTACTCTCAATCACCTCACAACAGTAGAACGAATTTAATCTATCCTTATGATAAGATTAATTTTGTAAAGTTAGTTTGACTAGTCGTATCTTAATTAATAATGAAAAATTTACATATTATTATGTGTAACTAAGTGATTTAATTTTGAAGTTAAGATCTAAATTAAGTAATATTTTATAATATAATTATCACAATAAAATAATATAAATATATTAATTTAAATAAATAAATTTTATTATTTTTTGGTCAAGAGCAAAAAAAATTAGTAAAAAATTTTAATTTTACATACATAAAATATACAATTTTTTTAATATACTATATATGCTTAATATTTTATAAATAAAAAATATATTAATATATTGAGTTTATACTATCTTTGATAATCTATATAAGAAAAAAATGCATTTATTTTTCTAATCGTAAAAAAGATAGACTTATTTTCAAATATATAATCATGTATTTTCTTTTATATATATATATATATTCTTAATTTATTATGAAGTCTACTAATGAAACATTTTTTTATGCAAGTGAATATATTCATTGACATATTAACAATTTAAATTACACTTATTAGTGTAAAAAATCATTCATTCAATTATGAGTAATATCATTGAGTACAACCACTACTTGAACCATTTAATTTTATATTGTTGATCTTGATGAATTAGTTATTTATTTTTTGCATATAGGATCAAAGGTGGTACATGAGAAAAGAAATAAATTAGATGGATGAAAAGAAATAAATTAGATGGATAAAATAATTTTGAGTAATTACATGAGAACACCTCTACATCTCTAACATTCCATTAAAATTTATAATTTTTCTTTATCTCTTTCTTCCTATTACAATATATTACCTATCATACCTACATTTCTCTCTCTCTCTTTTTTTTTTCTAAGTATCAACTAGCATGGTAATTTTCATGTATCATTTTTCAATAATTTTTTTTAAAATTTTAGGGAACTATAAAGTTATTTTTATAATAATTTAAACACACTTACAAATTTTTAGGGGGACCATGGCCCCTATAGGTTCTCCCTTGCCTCTGCTCATGTCGAGTTGGGTTGAGCAAACTACACTTATAACCTCAACCAAATATGGAAATATATTAATTTTTAAAATCATCTCATTTCAATTAACTCAAGTAAAGATGAATTATAATATCGAAACATGTCTTCTTAAAATTTAAGTTTTGTCCTATATCAATCTTAAAAGATAGTTCAAAATAAAATAATTGCTACTCATTTATATATATTATTTTGTTCATATTATTATTAAATATGAGATATCTAACATCTCTTATGTCAAAAATTGGACACCTTAAGCACAAAATTTATAAGATTTAACATTTATAAGTATAGTTTGATAACAACTGGATAATGAGTAGTCCAATAAACCTAATAACAATTGATAAAATAATCTATAATATTTTTTCATATTAATTTTAAGTTTGTCTATCTCACTTATCTAATACTATTTTAATCATATCATTAATTAAGGTCACGTCTTACCATATCTTAATTATATATTCATGATATAAAATATATGGTGGAACTTTGAATTTTCTTGTAATTAATTATTAAGTCAACATGACGCAGATGAGCTTGGAAAATCTATTTGAGAATGAAATGATTGCATTACTTGAATGAAATGATACATCATTTTTATACATGAGATTAATTGCAGACGTAATTAATTGAATAACTAACTAATTAACTATCATAACTGTTAGTTAATATACATTTTAACATGAGATTAATTGCAGACGTAATTAATTGAATAACTAACTAGTTAACTATCATAACTGTTAGTTAATATACATTTTAACACCTCTAAAGATGGAGAATGTATATCCAACTCTTCTTTCTCCCCTGGAAAGAAAAAATGAAAAGGTTGTTGGCTCAAGTGGCTTAGTAAAGAAATTTGCCAACTGATGTGACGATGAGACCAAAAGAAGATGAAACAAATGAGACTATAGCTTCATTTGTAAGCCTAAACTGTTTGAATTCCTTCATTGAAGTTTATTCGACTAAGTTAGTTATATTATGTTCTCCATTTTCAATGACATTTAGTCCCATGTTTCACTGGAAAACAAGATTTTGTGGAGAATGGTGTTAACTTTTGAGGATTTACTTATAAGAATTTAAGATTATATTTAATTAAAATTTTAAACTATAAGGACCTAGCTAGTAAAGAATATAATAAAATTATAAGAATTTACAAAAAAAAAAAAGTGCTGGGTGCTACATTAATTACATCTTGAAGCTTTTAATTCATAACTATAATTTGGATTTGTTTATAATAAGTACTTATAATAAGCGATTTTATGAACTATCTTTAACAACATTTAATTAAGTGCATGTTTGAATTTCAACTAAGAGAGCTTAAAAATATTTTTATTTTTAAAATGATGAATTTTCTTTTCTTCATTTTATACATTAAAATCTGTAAAAAGTATTTTTTCAACTTTTATCCGAACATATTCATAGTTTATACACATGAAAATCTTTCCCTCTTATAATCTCTGTTTGCAAATATAAATTATGCCAAAAATCAATGTAGTAGCATTTGGAGAATTTACCTAGGAACATAGCGCACACAAAAATGTGTTTGGTGCCGCACGTTTTGTTGTCTATCATCAAATCGCAACCAATACGAAGCATGGATGGATCCAAAAGCACTTGAGGAATCGTTTTCCAAAAGCCAGTTTGAGTCACTTCGCACAAGTTGGATAAGCATGCATGTATGGGTGGTGGGACATTCAGCACAAAATATAAAGAAAGAACATGCTTCAGTGGTGTCACATGGTGATTGTAGGGACATGATCCTTTTTCTTGTCATTTTCCAATCTCGAAATGGGTATATATTCACGATCACCTTGTTTCTTTGACATGAAACTCCAACTTGTGTTGATGCGCAGAAATTATTCTTTTGCATGTACATCTAATTATTGACGCAATTATATTGTACAAGTGCCACTTTACATGGTTCTCGATGGTTCAAAACCATAAACAAATTTATAAAAAGGAATTGCTAGATCTAATTGCTTTCTGGCTCCCCAATAATTAGCTCCATCACTACTCCTCCTTCGCTTCAACGTCGATATTTTATTTGTTTTTAGCACTTTATTTAGAGAAGGTCAAGCATATCCAGGCAAATTCACGTGTTCTGGTTTTGCACGTATTCTTATATTTTTTTATTAAGATTAAATGGATTATTTACTTTACATGAACATATAAAAGAATTGTTAGTAAAATTTAACTCTAAATTATCTGATAAAATCAACATAAAATTTTATTATATAATGAAATTTATTTTAAAAAATACTAGTAATAAAATAGTATGTTGCTCACATCGGTATTAGTATAACGGGACAAGATCAAGTATCAAAATTCGTAAAATGATTACAAAAGTCAAAATTATCAATAAACTGTTAAATTAAAAAAATATATAGATTAAGTTTACCAAATTTTATGTAATTTAAAAATAATTAACATTTCACTACATTATTTTATTTTATTTTAATGTATAACCTTCATTTTCGCCGTTCAATTTTTTTCTATCTAAAGATTATAACAAATAATTTGTATTTGACTATTAAGTTAAAAATAAAATAAATAGTGAAAATGTAAAATAATTTTTAAAGTTACTCTTAAAAAACTTGAACATTTTTTAGGATTATATTTAAAATATAAGTAAATTTTACCGTGCATATTTTAAAAATATTTAAAGAAAAATGTGAGAAACATACTTTTCGAGATATTCTTTTAAATATTTTTTTTATTAATTGAAGTTTTGTTAAAAATTAATTTTTTTAGGCTCTGCTTCCTTTTTAACAAACTTCTATTAAGATAGTAGAATCTTCAATAATTTTTAACTAATAAAAAATTGGTACATTAAAGATATGTGTTGTTAATCTTCGTGGTTTCTAAATTATATAAAATTATAATTTAATGATTACTTTTATAAAATTTAATTTCTGTGAAATGGTTTTAAAATTATTTTATTGTATAAAAAGTATTATTTTATTAAATTTAATATAATATAACTTTATCTAGTAACTAGTATAAATATAATAGATATGATTACATATTGAATTTATAAGAGGAAATGGGGTTGCTCCGTTACCGATCATATACTATTGGCCTCTACCAAAAGCAAAAAATGAATAAAGGGGCCATGTATGATTTAGACACTCAACCAATATTCACAAATTCATTTATTGCATTTGTGATCCCCACTAGAACAAAAGTTGACTTGGCAATTGCTTTCGTTTGAGAAAAATAATAGTAAAAAAGAAACCGGAATTTCAAAGCCCTTTTTTATTTGAGAAGTGGAGAAAAACATTGAAAATGTTATGACCTGTTTGGTAGTGATAAGACTGCTTAACCTCATAATAATTGGAATGGTTACACAACTTACTCCACCTTAGCCACCTTTGCTTCTCATGCAATTCCATCCCAACCCAAAATTTGCGGTTTAGTCAATCCAAATGAATTCAACCAAACATGCGTAGCTACCTAAGAAAAATATGATAGTTTCGCTGTCACGGTGTTCGGATCTCTTCATGAAAATTGAGTTCCAAATTTTGTCGTAATTAAAAGAGAAATTTTTAATTAAATTTTTTAATAAAAATTAATCATCAATAAAATTAAGAATATTTGATACTGCAACGAGACGATAAAACAAAAAAATAAAAAAAAAATGATAATGGAAGGAGTTGACCAAACTTAGGTTGATTGGAGTGGTTTCTTGGGTGGCCCACCTCCTTCCTCTATTTCCGTGAGCGCAAAATTGGAGTCGTAAATATTATTACTGTCTCAGCACAGCAATCCAATATGCTAAACGACAAAATACTTTGTTTGCCTCCATACACACAGAAATTTTATTTAATATTTAAGTCATCTCGATTATAATTAATTTCTAATTCAGATGAATATACATTAATGTAATTAAGAATCTTTTTTTTGAGAAATTTAATTAATGCAATTGAAATTGAGAGTGATTAAATAGCTGGGTCTAACTAGTTAAGTAATCATGCCAATGTTATAATTTTTTTAATATTATAATTTGAATTTATATTTACGTAATATATAAATATCTAAAAAATATTAGCCACAAATTTTTATTTATTCTTTTGAATATATTTTTTATTATGAACTTAAATTTATTAAGAATTATAATTTTTTTGAGCATTATGTTTTATCTAATAAGTTTATTCTATTGTTATAGTTTTTAATAGATTTTAATTAATAATATGCTTAAACTAACTTTTGCTTCCAAAATTTTATATGCTCGTAAATTTTGTTTCCAAAAATACTTTTGTGAATTTTAACCTCAATTTACAAAATATAATGAAATTTTTCTCAAGATAAAAAAAATTGTTACAAATAAAATAATTTTGTAATGATTTTTTCTTTAAATTATCACAGTTAAGACAAATCGTGAATTTTCATAAATTAGAAAACAAAATTCGAAAAAAAACATTGAAAATAAAATTTATGAGATTGTAAAATTTTGAATAAATAATTAAAATCTTACAAATAAAATCGGTATTAAAAAAAATAATGTTAGAAGGTGCTGGTAGTGGTATCTATTTTGTAGAGATTACTTAATACCATAAAGACTTAATAATTTGCCTGGTATGAGTGGTGATATAAAGCCTTAAATGAAGAGCTTTTTAAGATGCCAAGTTGTTTAAGGCCACTTTCCTTCCCTGCAATGCAAAAAGTAAAACAGCAGTAGCAAAGCAAAAAAGCATTCTTTTTCAGCTATAAGCTTGGTTGTGTTGGGTACTGCAAACTCCCTCTCTCTCTCTCTCATTCTCTTTCCAATGGGTTTTGGAAGTTTACTGAAAGGTTCACACTTGACACCCCTAGCTGAAGGGCATGTCCCAAGTGCCTGAAGACAAGAGCGTGTGAGTCCACTGAAAAAACAAGAGAACAAAAATGCGTGGCTTGAAGCTCAGCGAACGGTTCAAGAGCACCCAAGTCCACGCCCTGAGTTCTTCTGAAACACCTGGAAGAAGAAACAAGGCCACTATAAGATCATTGGTGTCAAAGTCCAAATCAAATGCCACAACAGCCTCAGTCGTTGTGCCTCTTCAGCTTCCTTCTGCTCACACTCTCGAACCTTCCCTTGAGCCTTACCTTAAACCCCCCGACCTCGTTGAGGCCTTGGCAGAGCTTTACCAGAGGCTGGAGTTTTGCCTTCAGTCTGAGAAAGCGTCACTGTGTGTGGAACAGTTCACGCTTTTGCGCAGCCTCGGAGACCAGAGGCTTCTGAGGAGGTGTCTCAGGACAGCGCGCCAGAACGCCGAGGATGTTCTTTCCAAGGTTGTGCTTTCGGCGTGGTTGAGGTTTGAGAGGAGGGAGGATGAGCTTGAGGGTGTGTCTTCCATGGACTGTGGTGGTTGTGTTCTTGAATGTCCAAGGATGAATTTGGTGCACGGGTTTAGTCCTTGTTTGATCAATGATAGGTGTCAGTGCCAAGGGACTAAACAGGAAACTAGCATGTGTTTGTGTTTGCCAGATGAGGAAAAAGATGTTTCTTTTTGCATTGGGAGTGAGGAGATTGATTGTGTTAGGTGGAGAATTGCAGCACTATCTGAGCCTTTTAAGGCTATGTTGGATGGTGGCTTTGCTGAGTCCAGGATGAGGAAGATTGGTTTCAGCCAGAATGGCATATGTGCAAAGGGTATGAGGGCTGTGGAGTTGTACAGCAGGGCTAAGAGGTTGGACCTTTTCTGCCCCGTCACTGTTTTGGAGCTTCTTTCCTTTGCCGGTAGGTTTTGTTGTGAGGAGATGAAGGCTGCTTGTGATGCTCATTTGGCTTCATGTGTTGGAAGTGTTGATGATGCATTGGTGCTTATTGACTATGGTTTGGAAGAGGGAGCACCCTTTCTTGTGGCTTCCTGCTTGCAGGTGTTGCTTAGGGAGCTTCCAAATTCTTTGCATGATTCAAAGGTGATGAGTGTCTTTTGTAGTTCTGAGGCTAGGAGAAGGTTGGCCTTGGTGGGGTATGATTCTTTCTTACTGTACTATTTCCTTAGCCAGGTGGCTATGGAGGAAAGCATGGTGTCGAAAACTACAATGATGTTGCTGGAAAGGTTGGGGGAGTGTGCTACTCAAAGGTGGCAGAAGGCCCTTGCATTCCATCAATTGGGGTGTGTGCTGCTTGAGAGGAGGGAATATAAAGATGCTCAGCATAGTTTTGAGGCAGCAGCTGAAGCAGGTCATGTGTATTCTGTGGCTGGTGTGGCCAGAACCAAGTACAAGCAGGGTCAACCATATTCTGCCTATAAGTTAATTAGTTCTCTCATGTTTGAACACAAACCTGCTGGGTGGATGTATCAGGAGCGCGCTCTTTACAACATGGGAAAGGAAAAAAGTTTTGATTTGGATGTTGCAACTGAATTGGATCCCTCCCTTTCATTTCCATATAAATATAGAGCCCTGGCAAAGGTGGAGGAGAAGCAGATAAGGGCTGGAATTTTAGAGCTTGATAAGATTATTGGATTTAAGCTCTCTCCTGATTGCTTAGAATTGCGGGCTAGGTTGTTTATTGCTCTTAAGGATTATGACAGTGCCATAAGAGATATAAGGGCATTGTTAACTTTAGAACCAAATTATATATCTTCAAATGAAAAGATCTCTGGGAAATACTTGGTTCATCTACTTAGCCACGTGGTTCAGCAAAAGAGTCAAGCTGAATGCTGGATGCAATTATATGAACAATGGTCTTCTGTAGATGATGTTGGTTCTTTGGCTATTATACATCAGATGCTGGAGAACGAGCCTGGAAAGAGCCTGCTGGAGTTTCGTCAGTCTCTACTTCTCTTGAGGTAAGCAAACCTGTAAATCAAAACTATAGGCACTGCCACAGTGTTTCTCTTCTTCAACTTTCAATTGTTATGGTATTTATTGTACATTGTTCTGGAGGCCATGAGTCAGTATTTGATAAGCTTATTACATTGTTTATTTTCTATAATGCACTTTCCGGTATATCTAGAGATTTGGTTTCTTTCGAGTGTGTCAATGGTTTTTGGTTTGTGTACACAATTCAAGTCAGTTAATAAAATTACAATATCAAGAGAATTCCTCACATTTATGAGTTTCATAGGTTAAACTGTCAAAAGGCTGCATTGCGCAGTTTGAGGATGGCCAGAAACCATTCTAGCTCAATGCAAGAAAGGTTAATTTATGAAGGATGGATTTTATATGATACTGGTTATCGAGATGAAGCGCTGGCTAGGGCTGATAGGTCCATTGCAATTCAGAGATCATTTGAAGCCTATTTTCTAAAAGCATACGTGTTAGCAGATACAAGTCTGGATCCTGAATCTGCTTCTTGCGTTATCGAACTTCTGGAAGAAGCACTTAAATGTCCTTCAGATGGTCTTCGCAAAGGACAAGTTAGTGATTGCTTCCACTATCCCTATTATTGATTAAGTCTGTTTTCTGCAGTTTTTTGATTGTCTTCTGCAATATTTTGTAGGCACTAAATAACTTAGGGAGTATTTATGTAGATTGTGGTAAGCTTGATCTTGCAAAAGCATGTTACGAGAATGCCCTTGCAATTAGGCACACAAGAGCTCATCAAGGTCTAGCACGAGTTTATCATCAGAAAAATCAACGAAAAGCTGCATATGATGAGATGACCAAGCTAATTGAGAAGGCAGAGAGCAATGCCTCAGCATATGAGAAACGATCAGAATACTGTGACCGTGAGATGGCGAAAGTTGATCTTGATGTAGCAACCCAACTAGATCCTTTAAGAACATATCCATATAGATACAGGGCAGCAGGTACTAAACTTCTCTTTCATTCTTTACCATCTTCCATGTGCTTTTTAATTGGAGACATGGATTTAGTTAATATTATGTTTGTCCTGAGTCTTGACATACTAATCTACAGTTATTTATTAAACTTGCTTTCAGTTACGAAAAATTTACTTGGTAAACATGAAGTACTTTTAGTTTGAAACTTGATGTTCTGATTCAGTGATTCATAAACCTATTGAATTTGTTGGCATGGCCAAGCCCTGAAGCCTAGAAATATGTGACTAAGTTCTGTGTGTAGTTTGATTTGTACTTCAGTTGGCCATCTACATTTAAATTCATAAGTTGTTTAAGCATTTGTCTTGTTTGGGTGGTCCTCAATCTTTGAAGTTGTCATGATTGCACCCCACTGCTATTGTGGCTAAATATTGATCGAGACCCTTTGCAAGTTTTTACAAGGGATGGAGTAATATTTTCAATAGAAAAATATAAATTTAATGCATATTATTATGATGCTTCATGGTTAAACCTTGTTTCTATTTTTGATAATTTAATGGTGAGTTTGTCTTCATTTAAGTATATTATTTTACACACCCGTTAATAAGTGTGTTGCAGCACCACATGTAAGTTGTTGATTTATGCACACTAGTCCTCTCTTTGATGCTTGCATCTTGATGGATCCTAGTTACTCATCATAATGAAATATATTAATAGCTACACCTGACACTAGGAAGTAGAAATTGAAAAAGTCAGATAAATTTGTTTTCAAAGTATTACCTTTTAGTATAGCATCAAGATTTTTGGTCACTGTCTTTATGGTGAAGAGGATAATTAATGCATAGCTTTAAATTTAATGGCTAGATTAGAGACCCACACCACTTGTTAAACTGAATTTTACTCACATAAAATGTGACATATAACCAGTGATGATGGATGAGCAAAAGGAAACTGAAGCTGTAGAAGAGCTCACCAAGGCCATAAATTTCAAACCTGACCTGCAAATGCTTCATCTCCGAGGAGCATTTTATGAGGCGACAGGGGACCTATCTTCAGCTCTTCAAGATTGTCAGGCAGCCCTATGCTTAGACCCTAACCATACTGACACTCTTGATCTGTATCAAAGGGCACGAAAACCAAGCTTCTAATCATAAACGACATGCACATTAAAAGGCCAAAATGGTGGATCTTGGTTAGGAAATTGCTGGAGCATCCCAACCTTGTTAAAACACAAGGAGAAGACATATATTGTCCAACAGTTGAAGCAATGCCAAAAAACCCCCCAAGAAGCAATTCTTGGATGATTCGAGGAAAAGATGGAGTCATGTGTTTCACATGATCAAATAGGAGGATTATTGAGGTGTACTTACATCAGAAGATGTTCAGAGTAGTAACTCCATTGATATGATATAGATTCTTGTGAGCCTTGTGCACATAATTTATCTCACACTATTCACACATTTGTACAGTGACAGGGTTGTGATTTATAGAGATTCATACGGTTGTTTCCTACTATGTGTAATTTATAGTTCTTGCCGAAAGGTTTTATTTTTCTGCATCTTGCGAAAGAAAATGATAAATGATGTGTTTCTAGCTCTCATCAAACAATAATAATTGATGTTGATGATGAGCTACTGGATTTCCTTCAGGAAAAGTAGACCTTGCAAATAGGAATTCATGTGTCTATCAAGTGCCAAAAGAAACGTAAAGGTTCCTTTGAATAACCATCTTCTCATTTTACCTTTTTTTTTATGTATACACACTACTAGTAAGATGATACGGTCGTAAGTTATAACAATTAACATAAACTCACATATAGACTTACAAGATGTAAAAATGCATTGTGTTTATTTGGTTTCTTTCCCAATCTTCGTCTTCTCCCACGTTTGGCTGAATATAGACTTCCTTAAAATAGAGGTGGGAGAAATTCTAAAAGGTTTTTGAAGCTTTACATTTAGATCTGTAAATTCCATCTTAAAACCAATTAACATTAAGTGGAGTCGTTTAACAACATATAAGTTGCATCCGTCATATATGTATGCATGAACAAACGGTGTCTTTTAGAATAGGTGATACATGGAGATAAGGTATAAATTCTGATATTAAGTTATATTTTATCTTAACATTAATTGATATTAAATAAAATTGCCCATAATGGACAATTTTCAACATAGATTGTATAGCCACAGCGAGCATTTCCATGTCTAGCATTTTAGAAACAAGGAAACACTCGTATGTCAACTATGTATTCACAGTACAAAATGATTATGTTTCCTTCCCATAGTAGGCAAACATAAGACGGCCCTTTCCCCTGCCCCAAAAGCCATTTCCCAAAACATATTCGAAAGGGTATAATTAAGGAAGCACTCTGTCTCTCCAAACATTAACAAGAAATAAATTCCTCTACAACAAGACAAAAGTTATTTGTTCTTTACATCCTATTCCTGTCAGCTCGAAAAGATTAGTATAAAAAACATTGGTATAAACATAAATATTTCAAAAGTACATGAATTCCAAATTTAGAGTAACTGCACATATTATCATTCCACTTTTATTTGGGTTATAATGATAATGTCTCAACTTGAATCGGTGGAGGTAATTGCCATTTCTGCCCACCAAAGTGGTGATCCTTTAGGATTTGCTCCATCAGGTCCCATAGCTGTGATTTCCTTGAGTCTAGCTGTAACTTCTTTCATACTTGGCCGTTTCTCTGGATCTGGATGCACACAATTTCTTATCACTTCAGACCATTCCTCAATCTCTTCTTCTTGCAAAGAGTTTAGTCTTGGATCCACAACATCTCTTAGGGATTTCCCCCACCTTACATATTCTGCTGCCCAATCTGCCAGAAGGTTATTGTCCCCAGCATGGGGAATTCTCCCTGTAATCAACTCAAACAATACTATTCCAAAGCCGTAAACATTGTCCTTGGTATCTGCTGATGGTGTTTCCAAGAGTTGTGTGGTTGCTGACCCATTCTTAGTAGCACACATGTCATTCCAAAAACTAATATCTGATATTTTAGCAGCATAATCTTCAGTAAGGTATATAAAGGAAGATTGCAGGTTTCTATGGGCAATGGGTGGTTTCAGTTCATGCATATACTCTAGACAGTAGGCTATTCCCATAGCTATCCTCATTCTCATTGTCCAATTTAGTTCTTCTGCTTCTCTAACTGCAGCATATGCAAGAATAAAGTCAAAATCCAACAACTTTAATTGCCAGTGCATATTGCACAACTTTCAAGATGTCAAGGAACTAAACCTGTTTGGATAAACTTTTTCTTAAATACTTGGAGAAAAAGACAATAAGAATGTAATTGAATTAAACTTCTCTTGTAAGTTAAAATTAACTTTATGTACTTAACTTTTGTAAAAGTCCTTCCTCACTTTTTCAAAAGTTGAGATGCATAAGTTGATTTTAACTATAAGAGAAATTTAATTATTTTACTTTCCTATTTTCTTCTTTTATAAATGCTTATAGAGAAATTTATTTAAATATGGCTTATTAATAAGTTTTTGCTACAAATACAAGCCCTCCTCACAGCCTGGTTGAAGAAAAAGTTAGGTTGTTCTGAGCCTGTAATAATCAAAGGATACGGTTGTGGATGTAAGTAAATTTTGAACAAAATGTCACTCACTGTGTAGATGCTCAAAGAGTGTTCCATTTGGAGCGTACTCTAAAACCATCATTCTTGAGAATGGCTTATTCTCTTCGCAATACCCAATCAGATTAACAAAATTCTTATGGTTCACTCTAGATAATGTTGCAATCTGCAATCATTGCAAAGATAAGAAGTAGGTTCAAGATGATAAATGTGGTACATTTGCTACATTTGTTGCTAGCATACCTTCTTTCGGAATTGAGCTTCCATACTTTTTGACCAGTTTTGAGCTGCCATCACTGCAAAGGATGCTACAGCTATCTCAACTCCACTGGAGAGAGTCCCCTTATACACAGTACCATCAGGAAGAGAACCAATGATGTTGCTGAAATATTCACAAGCTGCTTCAAGTTCTGGTCGTTTGAGATTTGGCACACCTAAATCACACATGCTCAATCAGTAACTAAATCTCACATAAAAAAAAGTAGTTGCAAAGGGTGGAAGTCCTAGAAAACTAACTTCATTCTTTGCATTTACCATGCATTTTGGAGTTTGAATCTATTGTTAATCTTCTAAATGAAGTGAATAAGATCCAGAATGACCTATTGCAAGCACAAGTTACCTTTCACAAAAGCTTTCTGCAGCTGGCCACTCAACCCTGTGGACCAAGGATTAACAGACACAACCTTCCTGCTTCGAAAGCAAGCAAAAGTAATGGTCGACACCAAAATCAACAAGGAGAAGCCGCCAACTGCAGACCAGATTATCACTGAATGATGCATTGGATTGGAACTGTATGTACTCCCTTGGTTAGAAAATGGAGAAGGGCTAGGTGCTGAATCCAAATTAAACTCTGGTGGTGTAGATACAGTGAGAGGTGTGTTTGCTGAGGGTGATATATCTGGAGTTGGTGACATTACAGGTGAAGGAGAGGGTGAAGGAGTGAAAAAAATACTGGAGGGAGATGGTGATGGCGAATATGATAATGGAGCTGATCCTGGTGAGTATGAAGGACTTTCTGATGGTGATGATGAGAAAGGCTCAAAATCTGGTGGTAATGAGAAGGGAAAATGTGGTGCTGATTGTTTAAGTGACCCTTGGTTAACATCCCCTTGGATTCTGGGTGCATTAGCAGCATTTGCTACCTTGAGAAGTTTCCTTCTGTATGCTCTATCCCCATGTTGGCCAATGTGCCTGAGACAAAAATGTCACAAGCAAATAATTTCAAACTTGATCTGATAATGAACTTCACAATGGATGAGCACACTTTAAGCAATATTGGGCTGAATATTACTTTCATGTCAGAGCTATGTTATGGTAAAAAAAAAAAAGATGTAATTCAACCATTTACTGAGAAACGATTCATCAAATCTGAATTTTACTATTGATGAACTCAGAAATCTGTTTCATGCAATCCATCATTATATGCTTACCATAAACTACATCTGCCAACAAATGCTTCTCTAGTGGTGGCACCAGTTAGTTGTTCTTCATTGGCATGAAATTCAGAATTCATCTTGAGCTTATCCAGTTCTGGAGTTAAGTTGGCTAGATAGTAATTGTTGTCCAATAAACTGCAGTGTAAATTTGATGACATTAGTCAACCAAAGAACAGACTAGAAGAAAATAATATTTGGCATGAAAAGATTAACTTACAGAGTGGTCAGGGATGGCATATTGCCATGGTCAAATGGAAGTGATCCACTAAAGTTGTTATGTCCCAAGTCAAGGACCTCCAACTCCTCTAAGTGTAGAATCTCCTTGGGAATTTCTCCAAAGAAAGAATTGTTACGCAAAATGCTGCGGAGAATACAAAGTGTTAAAAGTTTGTTAAGGAATATTTATTTCTAAAACATATGCATTGGCATGTCCATCATCTTACATTGATTTTATGTGAACCAGCTTTCCAATTTCTGGTGCTAGTGTTCCTTCAAGACAAAGATCTTTTAAATTCCTGCAAGTTGAATATTCCTAACCAGTGTTCATTGAATATTCCTAACAAGTGTTCTTTGTATATTTTATGCACTAACGGACACAACTATCAAAAGACCACACCTCTATGTATTTGGATAGAAGAATAATAAAATGCTAATAAATATTAACATAAGTCCAAATATTTCAACTTAGGTGTAATAGAAAAACATATAAATATAAATAATAAATAATAATATGAAATTATTAAAACTCACTCATTTGATTTTATCAATGAGTATTAATAAGTTTGCTTTTGCTAACACCATTAATTTATTTTGAACCAAACATTGCCTTTTAAAATACATATCCCTCAAAACAGGTATACTTTAACAAACAGAAGAAAATTATGCAAGAAGTTAGGACATTAATAAATTTTTTGAAAGATAACGAAGGCCATTTTTTGGATACAATAACAAAGTCCATATTCAATTTCATAATTTTTTCACAAAAATATTTGGATACAAGCGACACACAAAAAATTATGTGACTGAACAAAAACTAAGCAGTCAAACTTTTTCCTATTCTCATTTCTCACCAACAAAATTCAAAATAAAATTTACTTTCTTTCTTTAGAAATTTACTTAATACTACCTATAATACACAGTTCAATGTAATTTTTTCTAAATTATACTTTAATTATAACATTTCTTCATAAAAAAAATTTAATTTATATTCTAAAATGAGATTACTTTGCCATTTTGACTCAGGTTAATTATTTGTAATATAAAAATTATAATATACTATAGTTATTTACCAAAAATAATCCAAAAAATAATTAAATAACAGGGTTTAACAATTATTAAGCACGAAATTCAGTAAACCTCCATTTTTTATATTGTAATTATTATTCATTTTAGTCTGATTTTATAAAAAAAAAATCAGCTGAATTTTTATGTTTTTAAATTGTTTCAAATTTTCATTTGCTTTAGTGCCTTTTTACTGACTTTAAGAACTAAAATAAGATCTAGTATGAAAAAATTATAAAATTAAGAATCAAAGTAAAAAAAAAAAGTTTAAACTGTGAAATTAATCAAATGGGTTAGTCCAATAGTCCAAAGGCTTATTCTAGGTTAAATATGCACGAAACCGAAATTAAAATTTTACTAAAGAAAGAAATTCCAACCCAAATAAAAAGACTGCGCTCTACTTTTCATTCTAGTTAAGTGCTAGGTAATCTTGATTTCTATGATTTTAATTGAATAAAAAAATAGACAACTAACTTATTATATATTTTTAAAAAGACATATCAAAGTCAATTATTTTTTAAAAATTGAATTAATTTATGATATCTAAATTTTTTATGTGATATTAATTATTTATTTTTTATAAATTAAATTAGTTAATATAAAATTAAATAATTAATGTCACATAAGATATTTATGCATCATAAATTATTTTATTAGAAAAAAAATTGACTAAATTTATCGCATCATTATGACTTTATCTAATAATATGATTAAAATTGTTGTTTTTAAATAAATAGAACAAAATCAAACAATTAAAATTATAAATCTTATTTTTTAAGATAATATTATAAAAACTAAAATTGTTTGCACATCAAACAAAAATACAATCAAACCTAAAATAAATGAAAACTCGAAAAATTCGGACATAGCGGGTAAGTAAACCTTTATTTATTTTGTTTTGGACGTTGAAAGTATTAATTCGACATTAGTTACTGTGTATAGAAGTTTTGTTCTTGTCAATATTGCTAATGGATGGGTTATTTTTCATTTTAATGGATGGGTTATTTTTCATTTTAATGGTTATCATTGTGTGGATGCCTTTAGTGATGGTGTTCATTGGCCTGAATGACAATGATGGAAGGAAGATATGCCAAATAACTTATAAAGATGAAGGGAGTCCAAAAACAAAATACGGTAAAATCATAGGAATCAACTAGGATGCAAAAGGAGTACTAGGGGATACTTTAACGCATTCCTTCTAATATACTATTTGTTATTTGATATTGATTAAAATAAGTAGTACGAATTAAACACTTTTCTTATTTTTAATAATTTTTAATTAATAATAAATAATGTGTTTAAAAAAGTATATTTGAGAATATATTACTATCAAATCTCAAGTAAAAAAATGTGTAGGGACCGATTCTATGACCCAAATATTGACATTGTAGTTTAATGTGATGAAGATGTTGTAGAACCTCTTTGATGATGATTATGTATTGTGAATATTCTAAATATTATAACATATGGAGAATGAACAAAAAATATTTTTATATTGGAATTTAAATCATGTCATGCACCAACATATTAACAATAACATCATCAATCATACAAAATGGTAATCCACAAAATACTGATTCATCGAATGATAATATCAAATCATAATCATAAAGCAAAAAAGAGTAGAATCTAAGTATCCCATTTAGTAAATAACTACATAAAACAAACCCAAATTACACAAAAACTACCAAGACAAAAAGTTAATTTCCGTCTTGGCTTTTAGCATGATTTGTTGCCTTTTCATGTTCCTCTTATATTCTCCACTTCAACCTTATTGAGTTTGATTATTTTTTTTAGTCTTAAATGCAAAAAGAACTTCTGTTAGACCGAAATATAGCTCTATTGGTTTACAATCCTCAATTGGTTTACAATCCCCTCTGGTACCATATTAATTTCCACCGGATAAAATAAAACGAAGAACTTTTGTTGGGTCCACATTATAAACGCAGTTATTGACAAGCGTAACGCAGTTATTGAGAGGGTGTAATGCAATAATTCAGTTTAAAAAGAAGTTATATATTATTTTTCATTTTCATTATTAAAAAATATTTTTCCCAGTGGTAGGGGAGAGGGAATTTGCCGGCTGCCACTTTAAGTGGAAAATCAAATTCTAATATTGAAGCCCTGTTGCTTGAGTAGACCAGTCAAAATCGATTCAACGTGGCTTCAAATGTCAAAAACAATTCAATGACATGTTTCAATAATTCAAACGTTGCGTGACATCTCTCAATACCCTCACCAATTTAATTTATTATCATTTCTTATCCCATTCATATCCAAATTAAATTAAATTAAATTATTATATTTTTATCTTTTGTTTTGCTAATCTTGCCAAATGAAATATTTGATAATCATATCCGAGAACAAAAGAAATATTCGCTATTCTACATTTCTATCTAAAAAATAAACAATTGTTACAGAAGTGATTTAACCAGTTACTTCAGTCAATGAGTGAATTTCCCACAACATGATATAGTTCATAATGTAAAATTTCAATTAGCTCTTACAGACTTTAACCATCCAACTCAATTTCATTCAGAACACTAACAAATGTTAACAAATCCAATTCCATGTGACCGAAAAAAAAAATAGTTATATGTCAATTTATAATATTTTTAGTTTAATTTTAATATATTTATTTTATCAATCAATTAAAAACATTTTATATACGATTTTTGAAAATTATTATAAAAGTTAATAATTTTGAATTATATGATAATACTATATAACAACGTAAAATTTTTACATTATATTTTAATTAAACTCTAATTTTTAAATAGATTTGAAATGGTAAAAAATGTAAATTAAGAATAAAAAAATACTTTGACATGTCCAAGAGTTGTCTACACAAAGAGAGATAAGAAAATAAATACTTGATATGATGAACAATATAACGTGACTCGAAGAAAAAAAAAAGGCAGAAATAGATAATATTAATTATGTGTATATTAATATATACCTAAAAAGAAAAAAAATAAAAAATATTGATAAAATATATGATATATAATGGTATCTATATATTATTATGAAAACAATTAATTACACTTAATTAATGATAGATAAAGAAGAGTGGAAATCATAATTTTGCATACTATCTAATAAATATTTTTCACTGAAAAGAAAATGTTGAAATGATTAGAAAATAGTAGGGAAAAGAAAGAGGAAGGAGAGAGAAGAGGTTACTTACAAGGTCACAACATTACCGTGGAAACACTCTACACCGAACCAAGCGCATGGATCAATGTCTCCATCTCCGCCACTCCAGCTTGATAAAGCCCCCTGCGGGTCACTCACTACCCTCTCCCTCAACGCCAGCAGCGCCAAACCTGTGTTATCCAAAACGAACTTAACCAAAACCCGCTTTCCAAGTATTGAAATTAAAACTCGCTTAAAACAAACACAAAACGAACGAACCACTGAACACCGTCGTTTCCGTAAATCGTAACCATTACCTTCGCTCTTCAGCGTCGAACAGAGACTCTGTTTCTGGCTCAATGCAAAAAACAGAGTCAGCACCGCCGGCAACAAGAACTTCAACGGTGTCCACGGTTGTGCCATCGCGAGATGAAGGAAATTCCCTGTTTTGGCTAAGGGAAAGAGAAGCGACTTAGAGAGAGAAAATCAGTGTGTTATCTATATATAGACCCCATACTCTCATTAATACAATATTATAATTCAGTTACTAATCACGCTATATTGCTCCATTTTAATTTCAATCGGTTCCCCTATCTTATCAAACATGTTTTATGACAATTATTTAATACATATTTTCAAGTAAAACGTCCAATTTTGTCATTAGACTATTTGCTCAATTAATCTATTTATAGAATTAATTCTTGTTAATGTTGTTCTATATATTATTAAATCAATCAATTTGAAATGTAAATTTGATCATTATTTGTTTTAGTATAAACATTGTATGTTTCACATGAGAATTTTATTTAAGACAGGTACGTTAGTTGATCAATTGGGTAACAAAATTCTTTTTCAAATATTTAACGCAGTTTAATATTCGATACTCAAAAATTGAAAACTACTTGTTAAACGGTCAAAACAACCATATTAGTTGTTATACATACTCTATAATAATTTTGATGATTATTTTTAATGTTAAGAATCAAATTAATTAATATACACTGAACCAAAAATTAAATTGGGTGATAATTATTAAGCTTATGGATTAAAAAATTATAATATTAAGAACTGAATTAATTAATAATAATTAAAGTAAAAATTAAATCCAAGGTATCTTCTACTCATAGACTTCAAATACTGATACTCATTTTAAGGACAGATATCTCCCAAGAGAAATCCTTCTATATACACGAATTCCGTTCATATATTTAAAAAATATTATTATCTTTCAATCATATCACATCATTGATAAATCAAGAATGATACTATTTTAAGAAACTAAGCTAATATTTTATTTTATATTGTTCAACAATTTTAATCTATATTTTTTATTGGAAAAATAAGTAATCTTAATTAATTGACATTAATTTTTATTTTTAAACGAAGTTTGTATTATTAGGTTAATAATTTATTTTATACACCACATCTCAATGATATTTGTATCGTATTATTTTTAAGATTATTTTATTTACATGTCAGCATCGTATTATATGTGTCTGTACTGTACTATTTCGAAGCTCCAAAGTGATGCATAAAATTAAATTACATAGGTTGATGGCTACAAAGTCTACCTAGGTTGAACCCATCAATGGGTTTAGTCACCGGTTTGTTAGTTCGACCAACTGTCTAATAAACAAAACTATTATTGTACCAAAAGTAAGACAAATTAAGCAATTTAAGAAAAAATGTCATGCTGCTTAACATAGATAATGACTTCACAATTTTGTTAGAGTACAAACTTTAAAGAGTACAATCTAACGAAAATCTTTACCTTATTTTTATTTGAAGATAAGGTGAGAAGTGTTAGTCAGAAGCAATCAAACAACGAACTAGCAGCACAACAGGCTTTTCTCAACAACCCAAGGTATCAAAATGACTGAGGGTGAAGAAGAAAGGTATGCACCCAAGAAACACACAGAAAGAATAAAAAATATAACGTAAAGAAGAGCGTAAAAAATGGGAAAACCATTTTTGACATTTACGAAATGAGCATAAAATGATTTTACGAAAGAATTGAGGTCACTCAAATTAAATTTGAATGTATCAATCGATCTATACAATTAGACACTGTCTATGAAGGGAGATGATTACTAAATAGCAAATAACATTTATAAATGAAAACGATAAATCAAACTAAATGTGGGAAAAATATTTTAAAAAGTTAACTTCGGGTAATCAAATCAATATAACAGTACAAACGTGCCTTAAATAGCATTTAAGGCTTAATTGATTCACAACCATATTATCATGCATAAAAAGGGCAACCACAAATTGAATCAGTAGCTTGTTTATAAGCCTGAAATACAAGTTATTATATATGGCAAACACTTTAAAATTACAATAGCAAACAATATGGGACATTCAACTTTTGAAATACTTAAAAATAACGAGAAACGACTCAATTTAAGATAGAAAAATTGTTAGACTCAAAATAATATTTACAAAGAAATTATATCTTTATCTTCACTAAAATAATTCAGTCCAAAAAAAAATCTTGATTAAAATAAGGTAGTAAAAGATAACGTTTTCTTACTTAAAATAAAGACATACTTAATATTATCTAATTTTTTTTATCCAAAATTGAGTAATATATACCCGATACTAAGTTATAGCTAGCTTTGATATCGTTATTTTTTTTTCCTTTTCTAAAAAAAAAATAATTTGATCAAAAATTGATTTGTTAACCTAATGAATAATAAAATAAAAATAGTTCCATTTGATAGCGTTGAATGCACAATTTATGCCTCACTTGACAACTTTTCATATCCTATTAAGAATTAAAATTATATTTTCTTAAATTATACAACATTATTGTTTTTTCAAACTGAGAGGGACTTATTGTATGTCAACTATTATCATCAATATAATTCTATTTTCTCTAATTCTATTACATCCAAAAAAAATAATTACTACTCTTTATCATTTTAATACATGACAGTAAATTAAATTAATAGATAATAAATAATATTTTGATTAAAATTAAATTAAATTCTAATAATATTAATTTGTATTCAAGGGTTTTTTGAGGTCCACCTTGATCTCAATTAGTCCTCATGTAACATTTTAAAATTTATTTAATTATTTTTAGAAATAAATTTCATTATTATTATTATTATTATCAATTTTATTTTAATTATTAATTGTTATAGGAAATTATTTTATTAAATAATTGCATTTTGAAACTGAAATGTTATTATTATTATTATTCTTAATGATGACAGAAAATTAATTTAGTACTTAAATATTTACATTTAATTTTATTTTAATAGAGGAGTTAATGATTTTATAAACTGATGAAGCATTAATCTGAATTATTTTCATTTATTAATTTAATTAATTGAATTAATGGGGGCTGACGGGTAGGTCAGGGTTGACCCGATCCAGGTAGAATATTAGACAAGGGTAATCAGTTTACCCCAATTTGTGTTTTGCGCGTCAAATGGCCAGCCCTAGAAGAGAGAGAACGCAGATCTGCAAGGAGGAGGAGTTAGAGTATTTAGATCGTCACAGAGTTGCATCAGATCATCACTGCTCTTCGCATGTAAGGTACAGGAGAGATGAGTTCGATTATATGTGAATGCGAGAGTGCACGGGTTGTGAGGGAAATTCCTAAGTCCATGTAGGATCTAAATTCTCAAATTTGTTTGGTTATTATGTTCTAAAAATGTTTTAGTCGGTAGAAAAGATTCGTCAATGTGTACCATAGTTTTGATTGACTTAATCGATAATGTAATTGATTGCCTTTAGTATGAAGGAAAAACTTATAGAGGGAATCCCCAAAGGAACAAGAAGAATTACTTTGATGAACATGTTTTCTTCATTATGCTTACTTCCAAGTATGCAGAAATGTCAGCTCTATCTCACTATGTGGGTTTCATTTACATAAGAAAGAGCAAGTAGGGTCTTCCTAGTGCCCTTATTAATAATTGTTATTGTATGGTGTCTTGTGGCAATTGAAGGGGATTAAATTCTTGGATTAACGTTTTGCCTTAATGTGATTTTCGTTTGAAATTGTATGGTTAATTGTCTTGATTACTTGATTCTCTGGTTGTTCATGGTTATTCATGATTGAGGTTCAATTTGGGACTCTCTTGTGTATAATGGTGAAATTGGATGGAATTCAATGGTGTTTTATGGTGCGTTTCTGGCATTCTTATAAATGATTTGTGGTAATGATGGTTAAATTGATATGATTGTGGCATGGACTGTGTGAATGATGTATGAATCATGAGAATGAGGATGAGAATGCATTAAGTATGGATATGAAATGCATGAGATGCATGAGAAGCGAGACGTGACTATAATATCTTGGTCATATGTGGTGTTTAACAAGGGACCCTGGCCAAAAGTGATGTTTAACAGGGTGGACTAATGATGGGGGACATTTATATGCATGGGCCATAGGTGGTATTTAACCATGCTACACGCAGGTCATAGGTGGTGTTTAACGGTTGTGTAGAATGTCTTTGCATGGGTCATAGGTGGTGTTTAACTGTGCGATACACCGACCATATGAGGTGTTTAACGATATGGCCATCATTAGTGATAACTAAGGGGATTGAGAAGGTTTGCCCATGGTGTAGAGTTGCGAATCGAGACTCTTATGTGGTGATGAGCATATGCATTGTGCAAGCATGTGCATTTTGTAAACATGAATGGAATGTGATTGATTTTGAATGCGATGGAACGTGTGATTGACATATGAGTATTTGTTAACTGTTAGTAATTGGGTATGGTAATGGGTGGGATTTAGGGTACTATCTGCGTTTATATATGATTGAATGCTATTTCTTACCGAACTCTCTTGTGGTTTTCTTTTAGGTCATGTTGAGGGCACTCATGGTGTCGAGTTTTGAAGAGACGGGGTCTTGCTCTGATTTGTGTCACATCAGGACTTGGGATTTAGAAGAGTGGTTCCATGTTTTTTTTCTATGTATTTTTGCGTTTTAAATAGTTAAACATGTTGGGCATATCAATAACTCACTAAATGTATACAGAAATGAAAGTGAATTATATATTTAAAATATGTGTCAAACACATTAATGACGTGTTTAGATCAACATTAATAATTCATGGGATAATTTTTTTATGTGTACTTAATGTTTGAACATAATAGTGACCATGTAAACATTTTATCCTTAATACGATTGAGTTTTCTTGATTTTATCTATTACCTTGTCTTCCTTTTTATTTACTTGATTATTTTAATTTAAGTATTTGAGGTAGAAGGGTGTCACACCTCTCATAGTACTAAAAACCTCTTGAACAATTTAAGTATTTGAGGTAGAAGGGTGTCACACCTCTCATAGTACTAAAAACCTCTTGGACAATAATGATATTATCATCCAATTTGTATCTTCCCAAAACGAAGCTACACTGATTTGGGCAGAGGCACAAAATTTGTCAATTTAGTAGCAAGGATTTTGATAATAATCTTATACACTACATTGCAAAGGTTTACGAGACAAAACTAATTCATAGTTTAGGGGTTATCAACCTTTGCAACAACAACAAGCAATGTTTCATTTAGTTCTTTAGTATTTTGGGGATTATTGTAGCAAACTTTAACTTCAGTGCACATCGAGTTCCCAATAATGTTCCAATTTTTTTGAAAAATATGGGATGTAGACTACCAGGGGCCTTGAGATGGCTCATGCTAACTAGTTTGGTGAACTCTATATCAACTCTCTTATATATAATTTAATATTTTCTAATTCTTCTAAAAATATCTCCAAATATGATTTCATTTCACATGTTAATGTAGCTAAGAAAACATGAAGTTTAATAATAATTAAGAGTTATTCATAGTTGCATTGTTGCTTATTTCAAGAATAATAAAATACCTTATTCCGTGGAGATGATGCTCATTAACACTAAAGTACATATTTAGTTGTAGTCATTATTTTGTTTGTAACCTTTAGGTGCACTTGACTTTACTTTGTTTACTCTTTTGATAAGTTAAATGCCTTATTCCTTACTTTTTTAAAATCTTAACCTTTTGGTATGCCTGCTTTTCTTTTACATAGGGAGATAGGATCTATGTTACGGTTTGACAATTTTTTATTTATAAGTTCCATAATGAATTAGAAGAGAAATTTATGTATTGTAGAGGTAACTTTGGTATAGTTAATAGCATGGTGCTTATCAAACTACAAACATCCTTGAAAATTAAATTTCCTGCTTGATAGTATAATTAAGAAAGTTGTCAATGCTTATGTTAGATAATATCATTTGTATTATATCAACAAGGGATATTCTTTTAAAAGGATTATGATATGAATCACATAGTGGTCAGAATATACATACTTGTAAAGAATAATAATTTGTTAGTCAATCCACCATTTAAATTAATGATAATCCTATGTTGAATATGTTGAGACATTATAAGGGTCCTCCCATCATGGATAAAGAGCATGGACTAACCAATAGGAGTAGTACAAGCATGAAGATGAATAACATTTAGATGAACTCATACAAGTTTATGTGTTTTTCACTTTTACATTATTTAGCATGTTTGTTGCTTTCAAAATTGACATTAATGTGATTTTGCATGTTATAGTTTATGATATAATTCATTTTGTTTGGTTCTAATATTGATAAATTAAATTCTTTCCTTGCATCTGGTTACATGGATTATGTTGTCATCATTTTTCAATACACCAAAGTGAATATATTCCAATATAATGGAATTGTGTCACTTATGTTTCGTGGATGTTAAAGTATTTGATATTAATAAGTTATGTCACTAAAGCATTTTTTTCAATTTAGGAAGGAGGGTAATAAAAACAATGTATACTTTATATGATATTTATTTGGAATTTACACAAGCACTTAGGAAATTATTGTAAATCTAACCATGTTACTTTTTTATACATAATGGTTGAAAATTTTAACTCACCTACACATTTTTAAGTCAATTGCATGATCCAACTAGAGTTAGTATTGTAGAACATTTTTTAATATTGACTCTAGGAGTATCATCAAGGGTTTGAGAGTGTAAAAAGTTAATCATGTTTTAGTGTTTAATCTTCCATTAAAATGTCATACATTTCATAGTCTTTATTTAGGAACTAAACTTGTAAGATTTATGAGAAAGTAACATGTTATATTATTGATTTGTGAAACATATATTTGATGGGGATGAATGATAGTACACTAACTATGTGCAACTACAAGAACAAAGATATCCAGGTTCCAATGTTTATAGTGAAAAGTACAATTATCATATTGTGAATGTCACTCTAAAGTGTTGTATACATTAAGAATTTCTTTCATATGTATATCTAATTATTAGTTTGCAAAAGCATGGTATTTATAGACTATTTGTATCACTTAAATTGAATTAGTTTTCATGTATATGATTAAGGTTCGTGTCATTGATGAAACTGGTCTTGCCACATTTTTACTTTTTGATCTTGATGTTGAATCTATATCTAAAAAATCTATGAAAAATTATTTGTGAAATTAATATACTAATGACAATAACATTAATTTTGATACAATGCAATAAGACTTCTCGCCATTATGATTATTACGTTTGAATAACTAATATGATTGCATGTAATTCCTATTATAGAGTAATGCATCACTTATAGTGCTAAAGAAAATAACTAACTTGTTGACAAGATGTTTTTATTCAAGGTTGAGGTTAAGAAAGTTTAGAGTTCAAGGTTCAAACAATCATTTCGTATTAAGAAGGCTACTGACAAATCCATCATGAAGGTTAATATTGTAGGACTATCCTACTTTAGTGCCAAAAATTATACTAAATATTGTTATACACAACTAATTTAGTAGTTGGAAATCTATTTGGTGTAAGGGTGCTATTTCAAGTGATGACTATTTGAATGGTATAAGGATTTCCTTAACCAATAAATGTCAAATGAAGTTATTGCTTAAGTATTTTAAAAATTGTTGACTTCACTTTATCCAATTACACCATAGATTTTGAAAATTAGGTTGATATCATTCTCATTCTTCGGGACTTTTTGTCAAAGTTTTCAAATGAGGTTATTGATAGTAATACTAATTGTAAAGATAAGACTAATTTTGATTTTTTTCAAGGATTTAGGAAATCTACATCAAATAAAAAGGGTTATCTTATCGATGATATTGATCCAACAAATTCTAAGACTACAAAGCATACAAAGAGAGATATCAAAGTTAAGAAGGAATAGTCATTGTGTTGGATATTTTTTATTCATTACTTAGGTTTAAGATCAGTTAGTTTATCCTTATAGAATAGTTTAAAATTTCATTTCATTTAACTTGTTTGTTTCATTTTTCAATTCATAGTCTTTACTTTTTTATTTTTAATATATAATTCATAGTATTGTTAGTTATATTTATCTTATTTGATATTTTCTTTTTGCCAATGTATTAGGATTGAGTTATCAAAACATTAGGATTGAGTTATCAAAACGTTAGGATTGAGTTATCAAAGTTTTACATTATACACGAGTAAGAGAAATGTAATAAGAATAATAGATTTAATAATTATTTTGTACAATTTATAGTTTTTCAATAATTATATATTGAGAAAGTGAAAATATTGGAGTTATTATAAGGGTTAATATTATACTTTAATTACACTAATATGTCTATCAATATATTCAATCGATCAAACTTACATACCTCCTCATTTACATGTAAATATATATATATAAAACATATTGATGAACATGTGTAAAATTGAAATTAAGGTATTTATTTGTAAAAAGCTATCAAATTTAAGGATTAATTGAGATAAAATTAAATTTAATTTAAAATATTTGTTTATAAAGAGAGTAAAGTTTAAAGATCAATTAAGATGAAATTAAAATATTAATGTGTGTAAAATTAAAATGAAGGTATTTAAGTGTAAAAGGAGATAAAGTTTAAGATTAATTAAGACAAAATTAAAATTATTTAAAATATTTATTTATAAAGAGAATAAAATATAAAAATCAATCAGGAATGCCTATTTAATATTTACAAAAGGCATAAAGTTTAGGAGGTTGATTACTTTTTTTCAATAATTAATTATGGTAAAAGTTAATTGTCACGAAGGATTTTCATTAATTTGATTAATTAGCTGGTTTTTTTTATTGTTATGTTTCAGCTGAAAAACATGTGAAGTGGATGTGTCACATCATTCCCAAGAAATTGAAATTTGTACCATATCATATCTTCTATATACCCACTAAAAATATTCTCAAATCTGAACCAATAACTAGTGATTAATTTCTTTCTATGCATAAAAAAATTATCAAAGTATATATCATTATCTTTTTGTATGTGGAAGTATATATCATTATTATTCCTAAGTGATGAAATATTATTTGATAATATGTTGTGCTAAAATAAATATAAACACTAGTTTTAAACAATTTAAAAGATTAAAAAATTTCTATATACTAAAAATTTGTGACCATAATATACTTATGTTCCTGTTCATAATATAGTTGAAATAAGTTTTTATTCTTACGGTAGACTATGTAAATGTTTGCCTAGTAAAAATACTATTCATGTAATGGTGTTAAAATATTTTTTTATATATCTTATTTATCGTCAACCTTGTTTATATATATTTTACAAACATACTTGCTTTCAATGAATAAAAGTTCTTATTATACTATCAAGATTTAGCATTTGTTTGTTATGAATTTTTTTTTTATAAGGTTTTGTTTTTGAGTAAGCAGATTAGATTAGTATAGGTTGTGACTTGCATGAGTAAATGACAATTTGCTTGTCCTTATTATGGCCAGCGTGATATTTTGTCGTTTTCTGCTACGTGTATCATTGATTTATCTCGACACTTTTATTTTCCGTTTGAAATAAATAATGCTTTAAAGGGATATACGTGTATTAAAAATTAAAATCTTTCCTTTGGTTCTTTTTTTCAATCTTATATTAATGAGATGACTTAAATAATATATATATTTAAAATAATTTTTACTTTACAAGTTAATTTTATAGTTTGAGTTAAACTTATCTTTTTTATGGTATCAAAACATACATTATTAAGTGTTGTTGAGTTTATCTAATCATTTAATATTGAGTTATTACGAGAGTATTCACGTATGTTTATAATTAATTAATTAAATCTAAATATGTTTTATTAAGAATTGATAAACTTGAGTAGAATACATAATTTATGGGATGATTTCCTATTAGTTGATAAATAAATTAAGAAACAAATGAAAATAAAAATTTATTTTTAACTATGTTATAAATTCGAAATATTTATTATTTTCTTAATAATTAATCTTTGTAAAAAAAAACATAACTAATCATTTTTAGTAGTATTTCACCTTTCAATCATATTTTTTTATTTATAATATTTGAACCTAAAAATTTGTTTAAAAAGATTTGAATAAAGTTAATGGACAAAGTTTTATTTAAACATTTAAAGTAATTCAATTAAACAAAATGCTAAAAAGATGAATACAAAATCACATCATTGACTTTGCAATATTTCTCTAGTGAATAGTAAGTGTCTTCATGTTTAGCCACTCCACCTGAATGTAATTTAAATGTACAACGGTTTACTACTTACCATACGTATAAGTCAATTCCTAATCCGAAGCTTAAATAATAGTGTACATCAAATCTTGCCAAACATGTTATAAACATAAATTTGTAAAGTCGCTATCTAATTTCATATCTAATTCCTTGAAGTAGAGGGGAACACTTGAACTTTGAACTGATCCACACAACTCCAATTTGTATCATGTAATTGGAGTATCTAAGAAGAGGCTTCTATGTATGTTTAATATTTTACCTAATTAATTAAGGCCAGCGCAAGACATATAACCCTTCAACAGTGCAAAGTCTGCTGGCCTTCAATATAACAATCATTACAACAAAAATTATTAAATTCAGCGTGAGTTTGTATGAATATAATGCCATGTGGACCAAAGTGTCTGAATGTATGTTTAAAAAGATGAGGTTGGATTTCTAATTTTGGGTTGAAATTATATGTTCTCAATCATTCTCATACAGTGACGGAAGCATGGGGAAAGAGAGAAATGAAAGTTTCATTACGTGAAAAACAAGAACAGAAGTTGGGTTGGAGATGTGAAGTGTGTAATATTCCATTTGGCAATTAGATGAGGGATAAAGATATCCAACCTTCTTTCAAAGCGACACGAGTAATGTAAGATCATTTGCTATTCTTAATTTCCACAATTTTTTCTTTTTACAAATTTTGAATAAAACAAATTTGTAGACCAAAAATTAGGGTAGAAAATCTTTGGCCTACCAACAAAGTTTCTTTAGATAGTTATGATCCTTAAATAAATTGACTGGAATTCAATTTCTAAAGAAAACTACCTTCAGAGAAATAAAACTAATAATTTTTGTTTCAGAAGAATTAGTGATGATTGAATGATAGAGTACGCCTAAAATATCTGTTGCTCTATAAATAATCTACACTTTAATTATCACTGACCACACTATTTCATCAATACCAAAATTACATTATGTTGCAGATTTATCTTTTTCGAATGTTATGTTTGAAAGAGTGTAAGATAATCTATGACACTTGGCATGGGATATAGAAAGGAACATCTTGCCACGAGTTTCTTCTCCAAAGAACAGGAAATGTTTTAGCTGATAAAATGTCAAAACTTGTTTTCTTTATATTATAGTAAGTGTTGGAAAGGGAAACAAAAAGTGGTTCGCCTGAGTACTGAACTGAAGTTTCTTACCCATATAGTTTAGTTAGAAGTTTGAATTCTCATTAATACATATAAATATAATTTAATAAGATCCATGAGTGTTAACAAATTTAAAATAAAAAATAAAAATTTCTATGACCTAACATTTCTTTATAATTATATTCGGAAAAAAAAAAACAAAAAACAGGAAGTGTTCCCCTATAATACAGACTTTAGCCTTATCCTCGGAATAATATAATCCAACTTTTAATGTAAACCCCTGAGCATATACTTTTTAATTTTCGCCATAAACATGAACAATGACTACTTCTTCATTAAAGAATGATGATAAACACCCAACGTAAATATTTTGTAGGTGTCATGACCTAACATGGGCTTGGGTTATCACAGAGTCTAAAATGATTGAGTCAACCCAGCATTTATAATTAGGAATATATAATTTAATTTCTATTATAAATAAAAAATGTTATTGGTATAACGATTTGTAGAACTAAAAAAATAATATATATATATATATTGAAAGAACTAAATACAAAAAATAATATTATATAAATTATTGTATCTTATAAAGTATACAATTTAAAGAATTGACTTTCCTAACTCTTTCAGATGCATATTTTTAATATATTTTCTCTTTTCATTGAATGTGTATTTTACCCACTAACCGTGTAACTATTCAAAAAATTCATTAATCATCTTAATCGTCATTCTTTTAATTTCTTTTATATATATTTGATTTTTGAATTGTCAATTTCTTTTAATTTATTTTTTATGATGCTCAATCAACTTTCTTTAATCTTTATTTTTAAATTAAAATTTAATATTTTTTAAAATAAGTTTTTAATAATTAAAAATAATTTTATATCACAATTTAAATTATTCAATATAAATTCATCTTTACACGTATACTTAATTTCCTTAACTATCAATTTCTTCTTCTCTACTCTCTTTTCTCTCTATTTCTAAATTAAATTTCAATACCATTTTAAAAGAATTTGTTAATGATTAAAAAATGAATTTATATTAAAATTTAAATTATTCATTATAAATTTGAAATATAATTTATATATTTAAATATATATTTTTATTATAAATTTCTATTACAATAGAATATATATTTAAAATATTAATTTATTATAAATTTTAATTATATAAAAATGAATATTTATTACATATAATATACAAATTAAAACAAGTTTGAATAAGATAATAAATTATCTCTATTTAAGAAAAGTACCTGTATTCCAATTCATAACTACACATTAATTAGTAGCAATTTTAATACCAGTGCTCATATACATTAGTAACTATTTAGTATGTTTTCTCTTCTTAATATGTATTTTTTTCATAAATTATTTAAATATGAATATTATTTAAATATTTAAATTGATCGTGAAAAAGTAAATAAATAAAATATTAGTTATATGTGCAAACCCAACTCAACTAAAAAATGAAACATGTTTCAAATTATATTTATAAAATATGACAAATATGAAAATGTATAATTATATTCATTATATGTGTAACACATACCAACAAATTTTATAAGCAATTAATCCAGTCTCGGACCATCAAGATTTATATGATAAATAAAAATATGACTTGTTATTAATAATTTTTGTAAGCATCAATTAAATTTAGGGTAAATTAATTGTCATTCCTAGTTGAAACTACTAAATTTGTTTTTATAAATACATAAACAAAAGACTACTTAGAGTGAGTAAGAGGCTTCTTATTGTAGAAGGGTATAAGGATTTTTATCACACTACCTAAGTTGGCTCATTTTCTTATCAAAAGAACATTCAAATTTATTGACTTAAATGTCTAAAAATGTGAAATTTGAATTTAATTTAGTTATCTCAATTATAATTTAATCATTTTATATGTATTAGTTAAATATTTCCTTAAATTATTTTCGTTTGTAGTTCATTTAGAAGTATATATATACATTTTCTTATTTAAATTCATGATTATACACCAACACACAGTCAAACAAATTATTCATAAACAAATTAGATTTGGTTCATTAAGAATGTGATTATTAATTGAAAACTCAATAATTAATATTGTAATAAAATACGTATACAAATACATTAAGTTAAAATCTTATCGATAATTCAAAAATCATCACCCCACATCTTTAAAATTCATTACCACGATTTATTTTAAAATGAATTGAATCCAAACTAATACCGTCAAAACTTGTAAAATCTAAAGTTGGTTCATGAACTTTTTAAAAGTTGAGATTATTTATTTAGTTAAATAAATAAATTTAACTAAATATTTAATCATTCAAACTTAGCTGTAGCTGTGTTTGAGAGTAACTCATTTCTCCAAAATAGTTTTTCTAAAAAGTAATCAAATAAATTATTGTTCCTTTAAACTAAGTTAACCCTCACACAGTTCAAAATTGATTTAACTCATTATTAATATCTAGGTTAGTCTCCTTTATTATTATTACCAAATAGACAAGGCAACCTCCTGTTCTAGCAGAAAACGGCTTACAACCTTTGCCAACACATCATGAGTATGACAATGATTCATCTCTACGCTACACCATAGCCCAATGCTTCTAAATCTTCACTTAGCTTTTCGAGAAGCTACTCTGTTGTTGTTACGTGACAACTTGCTAATTTCCATTGTTCCACTATTCCATCATACAAAACCTTGTGGTTATAGCACTATAGATTTTTTTAATAATTAAATGATTATAAATTTGTACGGACGAAAATTGTATATTAAATACCACCCATGATGTCTGTCAAATCTTAACTTTTTTTCTTCTAGTTTTCACAAAATGTTTGACTAAAACTCACACAAACACTCACGTGGCATGGTAAAAAATTCGTAACATTGTTCTTCTAATCATATAGCACAACTATTTTCAAACCACCCGAGTAATTGTTACCAATGGGGTTAGTCTTAATCAATTTGAACCAATCCTAAGTTGCATAATTTGTTAGTTAACTAATTAACTGTTTAAACTATTAAACCATAAATTAAATTAATTATAACTCCTACCCAAAAAAATATTTGGTTAAGCCGTACCAATTAGCGAGTGTGTTTGGATATGTTGAACGTTAATCCGCCAATTTTCTTATTTCACATTATGCTGCATTGAATTTCACGTAAAGCCCAAATCCAAACACACTACAAGCCTATTTAGAAATCAACTTTTATGAATATACATCTATTTTCTCTGTTGTCGTTTCACTCAACTTTTTTTTCTATCATATATATTACTTATCATATCTATTATTTATCTTTATATATAATTTCTTTTTTCTTTCTATCTCTTTCTTCCTTCTGCCCAAAAGGAGTTCTAAGTTTATATTTATCCATTAGAAATTACTTGATCATATATATATGAGGCAATTTGTCTCCAATTTAGCCTACTCATTCCTTTTTATGGTCAATATTCATGGTAATTTAAATATTTAGAAAATATAATATAACAAATTTGGAAATATATCATGTTTAATTACAATACAAAAATCACGGACTGCTATTTGTTCATATTATTACGTGGAAGCTTATCGTTTTACAATACAAAAATGAAAGGTCGAAAACGTTGATCTTCATCTACTGGCCGAGGAAGAATTGAACAGATACATATTCCAGATTTCCCTAATTACTCAGTTTCAGCCTTTACAAATTTCCCAGGAAATAATGTACGTAAAGATTACCATATATCATGCATAGGATGTTCATTATATTTCGTTATTTTTCAAGGGAAATATTAATAAGTGTGAACATTGGATAAAGAAATATAAAAATTTATTAATACATTTTTAACATTAATTTAGTGTTATTTTTAATAAAAATAATTCAGTGACTAATTCATTGACTAGTAAAAGCATCGGCTAGTAATACCTATTTGTATATTGTAACTAGTATTTTAGTTGTGTATTACGTATACTATAAATATTCATTTTTATATAATTAAAATTTATAATAAATAGATATTTAAATATATAAATTACAATATTATTAAAATTTATAATAAATAAATATATTTAAATATATATTTTATTTTTTAGATTTACAATGAACAACTATAATATAAGGTTATTTTTAATTTTTAAAAATTTTTAATTCATTTAAAGATAGAGAGATAAAGAAGATAGATTAAAATAAATATAAATAAAGATAAAATTGTGATAATTTGAGATAGGCAGGAGAGAATTTGTTGTCTAGTTATAGAAATAATATGTGAAATATTATGAAGAAGAAAAGATAGAAACTATTAAGGATGTTCAGAGTGAGGTCTGAATCTTCGAGATATGTGTTCTAATTTATATAAGAGTAGATGAATTAGAATGTGTTTTTAAATTATATTTTATTACCCTTTTGAAATAATATGATTTTTTTTCGGGGGGGTGTAAGAGAGAGATGAACAATATTATAACTGGGGTTGAAAATATGCAAATACACATTTGTTTATCTTAGTTTTTAGAAAAAAATAACAACTTTTTAAGTTTACTCATATAGTTGTAAAAATATAATTATTTTATGAAAAAACATTAAACTAAACATGCATGAAAAGAAAAAAGAAAAAGAAAAACTAAACTAAACATGCATGAAAGGCGTTCATTGCTTTTACAAGCCCAAAGATACAATCCAGCCGAAGTCATTAGGGATTTTTATTCTTAAAGCCATTTGGGTTTGAGACCTAAATTTGCCCTCTTCAAAATTATATGAAGTCCAGACTCAATTTGCAGACCACCCACCCAAATAAAAGGCTTAATTTTATAGTCTGAAAAGATATCAAGGCATTAAAGTGGTCATATATTAAATTCAGTCAGTTTTAGGCAAAAATAAAAATCGAACCAATTAATTAGATCGGTTAGATTAAACTGGGTTGAAATGATATCAATAAAAACCAACTAAACTCAATAAAGGATGGGTTGGTTTGAGTCAAATAATTGAGTTGATATTTCATATTCTTTGAACAAAATTTATCAAAAAAGAACTATTTTAAATTAAATGTTAAAGGATAAAAAAATTATATAAAATTACTTCATTGGATTGATTCAGTTGAAAATAAATAAATAAAAATACAGGAATTGCTTGAGGTCGAAACGATTACTTAATACACCACATTTTCAACTCTTATATATATATATTCACCAAGTCCATTCCATTCTCATATAATAGTTATTACACTAATTTATTGTTTTGAGCATGGAAGTCTCTATGTGTTCACCATGTTGTAACTAGAGCAAAACAATAACTATATCTTATTACTCAATAATAAAACTGAATATAGAACCTAAACAATAACTCTTGTTCATTGTGAGTTGTTACTATTTTTATTGATATTTACATTTTTTTAAAACAATAACCAATAAAAAACGGTTCATTTAACCCACAAACCACAAGGGTTACATTTAGAGTATTATAATTGCCTCTCTTTTTGTTTCCTGTTCCAAACATGCCAATAACAAACTAACACTGCCCATACATGTCATTTGAATTTGATACCCAATCTATATTTCCTATTAACCGCTCCTTGCCTATTTCTTTTTATTTACGAAAAATGTATTTTTATATCTATACTTTCAATCAAGTCAAGATGTTTACATTTTTATATCGATGATTTTACAACTTTAAAAAATATGTAAATTTAGTCTTTTCTTTCTAAAAACTCATCACATTTACATCTACATGTTTTAAAGTTTGATAATCAAAATTCTTAATCACGGTTGACTGACAATATAAAAACCAAAAATACTTCTTTTTTTCTTTCTTTCCTGACAAAGCCCAATTAATTTAGTTCCGGGCTTTGCAATTCTTACAAAAAAAAATGATATATATTATATACGATACTTCACTCTCATTAGGAAGTTTTTCTTCACTCCTTATCAAATAGAAAAGGACAAAATTTCAATATTTGAAAGAGAAAGGAGGGAACATGTTTTCTCTAGAAATTGGATGCTTCCGCTCCATTATTACATCCATGCAAAAAAGCATACCCTATCAACTCATGCATTCACAATCCTTTCAATGAAGACAATTACTAGAGAGAAGGCTAAGCTAAATCAGAAAGTTTTTTGCTGGAAATAAGAAAGAAAAACAAAACTAGCCCACCAACCAAATTTGTCAACTACTAATAATTTCATAATGAGCAAGGATTACTTTAATAATAAAAGGTATGGCATTCGAGTCCTAACTCGTGAGAAGTTGCGTGCATGTCAACCAAGCTTTCTAAATATTGCATCCGTTTTTTTCATCTGTTTATTTAGGAGGAACACAAATTAAAGAACATAATTAATATTTTTATTTATATTACTATTTTTATAAATGTATTAAAACTAGTTTAACTTGTTAACATGACTTCCACTAACTTGTTAATATATTAAAATTTGATAATTTGGATCATTAAAGGAATTTTTATCCACATTATAAAGGGTTTTTAAAATTAAAGAACAAGACTGAATAGATTTTTATCTTCTTGGCTCTACTAGCATGTCAGCTTCGTCATCCATGTTGAAGAAAATGATACCATTATAAGTTTGGTGCCAAGTCTTGTCTGTTGCCAAGCTGGTTATCATTACATTGCAATTAATCGATCATATTGGAGTTTTAAAGTTCAACCATAGATGGTACATTAATAAGAATAAAAGCATGTAGTAACTGCAGGTTTTGAATATCCCAAGTGAAGTGACAATGACATCACCTATAATTGGATTCTTTAACTTGTTAACATATGTTGTCATCACCTATAATTGAAGTTGATGACGGTAGGGACGTAGGGTAATAAGAACCAAGAGTTAATATAATACTATAAATCGTACAAGCTTGAATTTGAAATCATGACGGGTCACCCTGCTACCTAGAGTTTGATCAAATCTATAGTCAATATTTATTATATTATGCTTAGCTTAGAGATGATGTTCTACCATTGTGTTCTCTCCCAATTCTTTTATAAAGAATATGCATTATTATTACATTCCAAGAAAATAATTTCCAAATTAACAAAATAAATATCTAACTTGTAAAAACAAACTTATTCTATGGAGTTTAACTTTTTACATTAGAAACACAGGCTTAAACTGATAAAAAAAAAAAACTCACTCAATATAAATTTTCTCTCTACATACATAACAATTCTTTGTAACATTACCCATCACTGATTCAAAACCAAAATGCCTGTAACAATCACCAGCAATGGTACAAATTATATTGTCAAAATTATACATCATTCAAGCAATTCAGATTATTTATTTAACAAACTCAATTTTTAATTTAAATTTTAATCATTTAGCTCATGAACCCAGTTTCGAATCTCCAAAAATTATCCAGCATCAAACATCGTCCTCGAGAAAGGTTGTAAAGGAGGAATTTGGAAAGTGTGCTAGATAAATGTAGTATGTGCCAAATTCCAGAGAAGGGCATTCGATGAATATTAGTTTTAAGGTTTCAATTCAACAACTCTAGACCCAAGCCTAAAGTGGAACATAACAAAGACAAACTACTTCTAGTAAACGTCCAGAATGCACCCAAAATACATCAAGTTAGGGAAAATGACTAAGATGGATGCTGGATCAAACTAGGGAAAAAAGCATGCATATGTAGAATGACGGATTGCCTTATTGTTTCTTTGGATTTTGGACTTTTCTACATTGTTTCTCTCATGCATTTGATAAGAGCTATGCCACTCTTCGCTTTATACACACACACTTCTCGTGAATCAAACACAGTAATTACTATAACAACAGGAATATTAAAATAACACACACAAAGTAAACCAAAAAAAAAAAAAAAAAAAAAGTAAGGGATAAATATATATATATAATGAAAAAATTAAAATTAAAATTAAAATATACAGTATACACACCTTTTTATAATTTTTTGTTTAGAAAAAGAGTACAATGTGATTGAATAAAAAGAAAAACAAGTTAGCTAATAATTAATATATAGTCTTCAAAATATTACCCTTCCAGGGGGAGAGGGAGATACTCACACACACATTGTATCTATCTATCTACGATCCCCCACCTGGTGGGCCTATACATATTCTCACACGCCCAAAAAGCTACAAAACTCGTTATCCAAAAATAAAACCTAAACAATTTTAATAAAAGAAAAAAAAAAAAGCAAAGCATTGTTGGGTTGAATTTTGGATTAATTGGATCACAAAATGGGTTCAGAGGCTAAACAAGAGGGACACCTAACGAGACCGTTTTCGTTGCAAGCATTACACGTTTTGAAGCCAGCCTTCTCGGTGTGGACCTTCCTGCTACCGTTACATTCGTCGCAGAGAACGAACCTGTGACCCGCGCACACGTGGCACTCGGTGGGATCCACTGTGGGCAGGTGTTGGAGGAGCTTCTTGAGCTCGCCAACCTCGTTTAGATATCGCACATCCTCGGCCCCACCAACGTACCTGCCAGCGATGAATACACGTGGCAGGGGCGGGTCCGGGCAGGCCCGGCCCATGATGCGATCCAGTTCCGCGATGAAGGCCGAGTCCATGGACAAGTCACGCTGGTCGATTTGAACCCGGAAGCCCCGTAGAATGGATAGCACGCTCTTGCACGCTTCGAACGTGGACCTCACCACGCGCAGGCTGGTGTGGTACACCACCACGCGCCGTTCCGCGCCCGCCAGATATGGTGGATGCTTGGGTTTTGGGAAATCTGGTTCGGGTTTTGGGAAATCAGGTTCGCGTTTTGGGACATCAGGTTCGGGTATTGATACATCAGTGTCGGGGTGAGAAAGGGTTCGGGGGAGTTTGAGAGGTTGGGATTGGGATTGGGGTTGGGGTTGGAGATGAGTTGACCAGGTTCGGAGGAGCGAGTTGGCGAGTCGGACTCGGTGGAAAACGGAGGGTTTTCTGGTGGGGGAGGGAGAGGGTGGTTGTTGGTGTTGTTGTTGTGGTGGTGGTGGTTGGTGGTGTTGTTGTTGTTGTTGTTGTGGGGATTCGTCGAGGCAAAGGGTGTGAATGTCTTTGAAGGAAGAGCAAGAGAATGAGGGAGAGGGAGAGGGAGAGGGTGATGGAGACGCGCTGTGAATTCGAACCGTTGATTTACCCCACGGTCGCCACATTGAAGGTGGGAAGCTTCGACCTTGTTTGTTATTTTGTGTGTGTTGGATTCTCTTAACTTGGATTTGGAGGAATTGAGAAAGAATGGATTTTGGGATGTGGGTTGGGAGAAAGAATAGAATTTGGGAAAGGAGGGAGGAAAATGGGGTGTGTTTCTAAATATGTTGTTGGGGTGGTGGATAAAGAGAAGGTTGCTTAAAGTTTAGGCTTTGGTGGTGGTGAATGTGAGAAGAGGAGCAAAAGCGGGTGGTGGTGAATGTGCATGCTTGCAAAGTTTGGGGAGATCCTCAGCTTTTTGTTTCATTTAAGCGGGGGAGCAAATAATATTGTCTTTAGGGTTGAGAGGTAGAGTGACGGGTGGTTAGGTAGTTGAGGGATTCGTTTATTTGCATTTCATGGGTTTTAATATGGATCAAGGGTCCATGAGAGGCCCTCCTTACCTTCTTCACAATGCAAATTTAAATATTATAATACAATTAAAATTTAGTATAAAATAGGACCATTTTTGGTTTTTAATAAGAGGGAAAATAGAAAAGCTAAATTTTCTTTTTTTATTGGGTAAAATATGTACTTGTAAAATAACATAAATATCTAAAACAAAAATAGGGATATAAAATATGCTCTCAATGCTATAAAAAAAAACTAATCAAGATAAAATAAATAAATTAAAAAATTATTTTACCACTTAAAATAAAAAATAAATATTTTTAACTCAAGAATATTTTTATCATTTTAACTCAAATTCACACTTTCTTTTTTTTCTTTTCAAATTAAAAATAAGTAAATTTTAGCATGGGACTAACAATTTTTTTCCTTTATTTATGTATCGGTCAAACAAAAAAATCTCACTTTCTTTTCATTCTTCTTTTTTTTCCTTTTCTTTCCATTTTTATTGGAATCAAATATATACAAGTTTGTACAACATGGCCTATTTGTGGATGAGAATCAGATTGCCTCGTTTTTCTCAAATTCTCTATTTCTCTCTCTTTATATATATATATATATATATATATATATATATATATATATATATATATATATATATATATATATATATATATATATATATATTCAATTATGTTTTTAATTATTTGTTTGATATTTAAAGTCCTGGCACATTAATTAAAAAATGAAATTAGTATTTTATATTTATAAAATTATTACTTGTTTTTTATATTAATTATATTTTATTTATATTTTCTGTTACTTTTTTATTTTATGACAAATGACCATCAATGTAAAAGAAAATAATTTGTCAAAACGTAAAACAAAATCTGATAAAAGCAGTAAAAGGTAATAATTTACATAATAATACAATATTAACCTGTTTTTAGAATTAACTTTGTTATTTTAAATCTCTATTTGAATAAACTAATGGCTTTGTTTAATGATGAACTTGCATATAATAAATGAGTAAGAAACATGTTATTATAAGTTTTATGTACATTATTTAAAGGTTAAAATAAAATACTCTTTTACTTTTTATTTTTTTAGTTTTAGTTTGATATTCTAAGTTAAAAAAGTCTCATCATAGTTCTTTAAAATATTTTTGTTAGATGAAATTAGTTCTTTTGTAATATAGTATTTTTTATGCTTTTTTTCATTTTTCACCTAATTGATTAAGTTAGTGTGAAAACTTAGTAAAAGAATCAGTTTAGTCTAATAAGATATTTTAGGAGATCAAATGAAATTATTTAAATTTAAAAGAATAAACTAAACCTAGAAAAAATAAAAAGATAGATTAAAATAGTATTTTAACTTTACTTAAAAATGTAACTTTATATTTCTTTTAAACAAAAGAAACAATTTTTTAACTCAAAAGCTAATAATAATAATAATAATAATAATAATAATAATAATAATAATAATAATAATAATAATAAGTTTGACTTCTCATTATAAGTATCTTTTATTAAATTTGAATTGGTTCATTAATCTTATGCTTTAAATTTTCGTATATTATATAAATTGTTACTAGTTTTCTTATTCATGGATTATATGAATTACTTTAAATATTATGAGTTTTAAATTTAATGGTCATATTTTAATAATATAAAAAATTATTTAATCATAAATTAATATTAATATGATTTTTAATATAATTATTATAATAATTAACAAATATATTATACACAATAGTTTGTGAACATGACTAAATGACAAGTACACAATCTATTTTCTATAAATTTAATGGGTTTTCATTAAGACTGTTTGAGTATTTTTCTCCTACCCCTAACATAGACATATGTTTTCTTTATTTGAGTATAACTTATTATTAGTTATGTGACTTTTATTAGTTATGTAAAGTCACATGTCTTTTTCTTCTACTTAAAAGTTTACTTGTCACCAACAAAGACTTGGTCGAGCTATAGCCTAGTTTTCAATATGACTTCGTTGAATTATAATTGAATGACTTTACACAATTACGACTTATATATGCATTTATGCACTATTTTAAATTTCATATGGTAAAATTTAAATTTAGTTATGCATATTTAGTATGTATTTGAAACTTTACACATCTAATTGTAATATATATATATATATATATAAAAAAGGAGTTTTCACAATTGTTGTATTTTTGGAAATTAATCATGTAATGCATAAGATAAAAATATTTTTCTTTTAAGTCAAGATGGATATATTCTATATTGGTTAATAATGAACGAATCTAGAAAATATTTTCTAAACTAGTTGTATGGAGAATAAATCTAGACAATTTATTAAATTTCATAATTTAATGATCAGTTGTGTAACTTCATTGTATTTGTACATTGTAACTCATCTACAACATTATAATTTTTTAAATGCTAATAGAAAATTGAAAGGCCTTTAAAACCTATCTCACCATTAAATATATCTTTGGTGAGATAAAGGACATTAATCTTAATCCCTAGGAGGAATATCCATTTCTTGATAAGAATATTTAGGATGCTTTTGTCCACATTCTCTATTTTTGCTAGTTGATTTTATTTTTTATTTATTTTACTTATAAACAAAATGATTTTAGGGGTTTTTATTTTATTGATTTATTACTAACAAGAAAAATAAATTCAAATAAAGAATAGCTACAACTTTTTTTTGGAGGTTATGAATGCTTAAAGAACAAATGATAAAGGAGAAATTTGAACAACAACAAGAAGCAACTCAATCTAACTCCTTTATTGTTATTTCTTCTCCATCTCCAATTGCACACCAACACAAATTGAAAAAGTGTGTAGCGAAAAGCTTAACGGGGGTACATAACTTTGGAACCTCATTCTATTGTTGAAAGGATTGTAAGTAAGTGCTTATTTTTATTGTTTGTCTTTTACACTAAAAATACTATTTGTTAATTACATGTATGTATGTTAATAGGACTCTCTTGAATAACAATGCTCTCAAGAAAAATTGACACCATTTGGCCATAATAAAATACTCTCAGTTGATATAGGAAGATCAAAAAAACCCTGCATTTGAAAAGTTGGATATAGTGTCAAAATTTGTCAATTCTTTGGTTGGCTTGAGAAGGTGATAAAGAGAAATTGAGGAAATGTAGGAACAATTACGTGTATAGTTGCAGGAAGAGATATTGGAGCAGTTAGAGTTAGGAATGGCAAAAAAAATAAAAAAGCTTCCTACTCGCATATACTTGTAGGTAAAGCCTATCATAGATAGAAAATTGATAATTGAATTGATGCTCGCTTATTAACAAGGCATGGATAGATGGTAAGATACTTATACCTATACTTTAAAATTATTTAAATATTTTTAATTATATGTAAAGTAAATTGCTATATTTTATTATAAATATATATTTCAAAATTCCCTTTTTTAGTATAAATAGATGTTAAATAATTAGTTTTTTTTAGTCTAAATATATGTTTCAAAAATATTTATTTGTAATTTTAGGATAAATACACATATTTGTGGATATTTGTGACTATATATAAAAATTGTAGATACTCGCTTAATGGATATTCGTTTAAGTATGGGCGGGTATGGAAAAACTACTATTTGTACCTACTCCACATATTCATGTTTAACAAATGGCCACCATGAGAGAAAATCATATGAAAACCTTAAGAGACAAGATGGCTATGTTTCCCTTTATGAAACTACTAAAAAATTTATATTTGGAAATATTTTTCTTCTGTGTTGTTTTATTAAATTCTTCGATACTATAGAAATATTTATTAACATTTGCTTAATTATATAGAAAAAAGTTGTTTCTAATGAATTTGTTACAAATCATGTCACAGTCTTATCGACTTTGCTTGAACATTCATTTTTATTGGTAACAAAAATATTATACCTAACTTTTATTCATATAAAGGTTGATATTATTGACAAAATGATGAATTTCTAAATGTATTAGAAGGATGTCTTGGAACTCATGGGTGACAAATATATGCTTTGTATCATCATTATTCAAGTATTCGTGATGTAAATTCATTTTCAACATTTTAAATGAATAATTAGATATTGTTACCTAAATATTTTTCTTTTTAATGTCATATGCTTTTGCAAGTCAAAAAATCTAATAAATAAATATGAATCATTTTACCCACTTCACTTCCAAATTCAAGGAAAACAATACACAAACAAGAAAAGAACACTTAAGGTTATGCGATAACAAGATGGAAGACTATCTTGCATTGTATCATTATGGGTAAATAATATTTACAACTAATATCATATTATATAACAAACAAATTCATACCCGATTTTATTTGCAATATTAGCAATAAGTTGTTATTTATTTTGAGTAAAACATTAACACAAATGACTTGAACACTTTAGTAGTCATTTTCTGCATTGATATAGTGAAAAGTAATATAAAAAATTTATTTTCTATATAAATTGTGACTTGAGTTGTATCTCGTAAATAAGAATAAAATTATCATTCATATATATATATATAATACTTGATATAAAATTATTGGTTAATATGAAATAAGTTCATATATTTAATTCATGTGTTTGATGGTGGTGATATAGTTTTTTAGATTATATATATATATATTAAATTTCGATAATTTTATTGAAACCACACGTAAAAGACGTTTTTGTTTTAGAAAAAAAAAAAAGGTAATGATGGGTTAGCAATTAAGTTTAAAGAAAATTAAACTCTATTACAACATCCAAGCATCATCAATAGTTAGCTATTGGATTTCATGGCATTAATTTGAAATGCAAAAAGAATTATGTTACTGTAAAGTTAAAAAATTGTTACCATAATGCAAAGTGAGATAGAGTAAATAAAAGGATGACCTAGCACTGCACACTTTTAGTCATTTCAGGGGATAATGACATGGGCAACAGATGTTTTACTGAAAATTACACACACAGTGACTGTCCTATCTCTCCCAACAAACACCAATCAAGACTGAACCCATAATTGGACTCTTATCATGATTTCACCTGCATGAACATCAACCATATTCTCCAAGCAGATGCATAAGATGGGGCCACTTAAAACGTATTCATGTCCACCACGTGTAGTTTCTCCTTCTTTGCACTTTGGCCTTGTTTATGCACCAAAATAAAGGACAACATTCACATGTCCTTCATTCAATTTTTGGGTTTCTTCCTACATCTAGTACGTTATCTTGTTAACCTTATCCCAAAATTTTTGGGTTTCTTCCTACTTCTAGTACGTTATCTTAAGCATATCGCGTGAGAAGAGTTATTTATGTTCACTCTATAAGTTTTCGATTTTTTCTTTAAAAAAATATATCAAGTGTCTTAAGAAAATATGATATTTATAAATTATTTTTAATTTTGATTTTTAAGTAAAGCAAGCTTTTTTTATATGAAAATAATTTTTTTAATGCATATGATTATAAATGAGGTATTTTGATTGATTATTATAAAAAAAATATATTAAGGATTTCATTGACATTTATAAATAATTGTTTTTTCGACTTCAACTTTTCAAGAACATCATTAAATTTACTTTAATTAAATTTTTTTTTTTATTTTTTAGACTTGTATAATTTTATTTTTGAAAGATATTTCAATAAGTTAAGAAAGAAAAAACTACAAAGTATATAATTTTTAGCAACATTTAAAAATATTACAAAAATATATAAAAATATTATTTATTAGTTTTTATAATATTTTAACAAATATTTCTATCGAGTTATGTTACAAAATGTTGTTAATAATATTTTTAATTAAATAAATTCTACTAAAATATAAAAAAATATTGATAATATTTTTACCATAAATACTATTAAAAGTGATTAATATAGGACAGTTGTTTATTATTATTTTCATCATTGTAAGTTTAGGAGGAGGGTAGGGGATAAAAAGAGATAGTACAAAGGCGAGGGAATTGTAAATGTGGTCACTTGGATTGGACCATATGCTACAATAATAACCCCCGGGTGAGGCGTGTTTAGCTGTGTACTGCATCAATGACTTAAAATAAAGTAAAAGGTTTTTATCCTCCACCACTACCATCAAGTGAGTGGATTCTGAAAAGCATCACATGGTGGCAGAGTAAGAAAAAGTGGAAGCAAGAATTGATCTATGAAGGATTCAATACCCACATGCACATGCAATGTTGCCATTGATTTAACATTGAACTAACAATTAACGGAAATGTTCTTTCCTTTTTTTTCACTCATGTGAATAAACCAACATTGTGTTTTTCTTGATTTGGGTGCAACAGTCTGTGACATTTCTTATAACCTTGACGGGTATGTTACAAAATTACTTAAAGAAACATAGGTCGAAAATTGTTACGTAAGTAATCTTGTCAAAATTCACATGTTAGGGGCAGAATTCTTGAACACTCAAATATGTTTTGGCATTTCAAGTTTGGTGAATTAAGTTCGAATCTCGGTTAAAAAATTTATTTTCATTTTCAACGTATATTAAACATAATTATCTTATAAAGATTATATATATATATATATATATATATATATATATATATATATATATATATATTTGACACCACAGTTACAACAGGGTTTACTATCACAGAAAGGCCCCACCCAGATCAACCCTTATTGGTAAAGGAATAGGATAGATAATAACAGGTAAGCAACAGAACTTTAATAATTATCGAACATATTTTTCTGACCCAAATGTTTTACAGAATGCAGGGTCATCGTGCAGTTGTAATTTGACCATATATTCCACATTTTTAATTTACTGTTTTTTATTATTTAATGTATATAAAAAAAATTAAAGTAGAACAGAAAACCCCGATTCATTAAAGATATCTAAAGATATAAGCATGGTTAAAAATTACATAAATAAGTAGCTTATCCCTAGGAGTACAATATTTATGTAAAAATTTTAAAATGTAATTATAAGATAAATAAGTATCACTATAATATATATGATTTTTAACAACATTTAAAAAATATAAAAAATATATATCACCTATCAATTTTAATACTATTTTAACAAATGTTATTTAAGTTATATTATAAAAAATGTCATTAGTAATTTATATTTAATAAATATTACTAAAAAATTATTTATAATATTTTTATAATAAATATTATTAAAAATGATAAATATAATAATGTATATATTTCAAATAAATAAGAAAAAATATAAATAATTGTCCCAAATTCAAATTTTGAATATGCATATATAGTAAATAGTAATAATTTTGTTAACTCATAATAAAAAAATGTGTTATATTTTTAATAAATTTTAATTAATAATAAAAAATATATTGGAAGCTTCAAATGTTGCCAAGTAATTCTTGACCCTCGTCCAAGCCAATGCTTAAATGAGTGATGTGACATTCTCACCATCAAAATTCTTGAACATTACTATAGGAGAAAGACTCATACAATAAAAATTAGAACTTATAAAAATGTGTAATGTTTAATAATTTCAATTTTTAATAAAAAAAATGTTTAAAGGAATGTGTTACTAATATTTCTTTAATTCTAATTTAAATCAATAATTTTTTTATTTTTTAGTGAAGAAAAATAAATTATTCGACATAATACTATAGTTAAGGGTATTGCCACGTATCAAAATTAGAAGTTATATTCGAAAATACATTTAAGAGTGATTATTTAACCTTTTAAAAAAATAGTGTTTTTAATTTTTAAAAAGTTATTTTGGCTTTTGAGAAAATTATTAAAATAACTTTATATTTTATCTTAAAAAACTTATTTAATTATCATAAATTTTAAGGCATGTTTTTAATTAAAGAAAAGGTACTTTTCTCTGGAAATGCTTAAACAAAGGGGGCTTAAAATTTTGATTCAATTGGATACATAAAAAACAGTGGCATTAAAGAAAACAAGAGTAGACCAAATAAAGTTTAGACGCTATCATCCTATAACCCCGCCTTTGTGCTGCCCAAGTACAGGTCCTACCACTAAAGCCAAAGCTTCTGTACCTTCAAATCATAATTTGTTACTGTTTTAGATAAACTTTTCGATAAATATATATAGAAAAATAAAATAAAAATATTTTTTTTAATTAAAATTAATTTATACATAAATTAAAACTAATTTTTAGAAAAATTAATATAAGAATTTTTATAACTTAATTTATGAAATTATTTTTTTATTTTTTTATTTTCTTCTTTTCTTTAACTATATTACATGTACAAAATACTTATTCTTCGGTTGATGACTAATGTTTGTAAAAAAATTTGATTGATCGTTTTTTAGCAAAAAAAATTCAATTATTTTTTTTCACTCACATAATTCGAATACAAAATTTTATTAAAAAAATAAAAGTTTAGTAATATTTATATTTAAATTTATTTTCTTTTGTTATAAGTTGGTATGAAGTTTTATCTAAATAGTGGAGGTATTAAAGAATTAGCAAGGGCACAAAAATCCCAGTAATAATGTAGGTAACGGTCCCCCCTTTATTTTGACACTCACATCCACCCTTTAGAACACAACCCATATTAATTTACGGAAAAGTTGACCAAACAAGATATCTTTTCATTTTTTACAATTATGGGTTTGGGAAAGAAAATAAAAATAAATAAATAAAAGGAGTTTGAATTTTTTTTCATTCTTCTTATTTTATTATGTAAAAAGTGAAAGAAATATATTATAATAATAATAATAATAATAATAATAATAATAATAGTAATAATAATAATAATAACTTGATCGTTTAATTATAATATTAATTTTGATATTTTTATTATCATTATTTCATGAATTTAATCTTTTCACTGTTTTAATTATGTAATTTTAGTTTATTTGTTAACTTTACCTTTATTAATATTTACTAAAAATATTCACATGACATTTTATTACATAGACATTCATGTCAACTTAGCACTCTAATGCAATACAATCTCTATCATTTATATTTATGTTTATATTTATCTATTGATATAAATATTCTTTTGGTATGAATTTATTGATATAAATTTAACAATAGTGAATTATATTATAAAATTCTTTCTATCACAAATTAAAACACATAAAGATATAACTTAAATAATAATCATCAAATAAAATATGTTTGTCCACGTAATAACATTAAATACAAATATAGTTTTAACTTATCTAAAATAAAAGGATGGTTTGCGTTAACATTAATTAAAAAAGTTGTTAAGATTTTATAATTTCATCTTTTGGCATATATATATATATATATATAAAAAATACTTATAACATATTTATTATTTAAACTTTTTAATTACATCTTCTCATGTTAAAATAGTCAAATTCACCAATACACTAATTGGTTAGAGAAAAAATTAGTTTCCCAAAATCGAATGAAAGGATCTTAAGAGTTGGGTTTGACAAAAAATAAATGGTGAGTTAACTAAAATCTAAAATAATGGCTAAAAATTAAAATAATTAAAAATTAAAATTAAATTCTAAATTTTATATGAATTAAAATCAAACTATAGATTTTATAAAAATTAAAATTAATTTTTAGATTTTATAGAAACCAAAATAAAATTTAAAAATTCTATAAAGATAAAAATAGATTCTTAAAATAACACATCCAACATTTGTTGCATAATAAACACATAACTGATATGTCTTCCAAAACTATTCATGTGTTTATTGCTCCTATATAATTTTATTAGCTACCATAACATTAAATTAATATAATTAGTTACTTTGATTAAATATAATGTATTTTAAAATTATAGACAAAAAATATAATAAAAATAAGAATTAAAATCAAATATTTGATATTTTATAGAGAAGAAAATATATATTTTACACTTCTAATATTCTTTGATACTGAAAAATTCTTTTTTTATTATCATTGCATCACATGGGTACAATATTAGTTTTATAGCGCACTTGAGTAAATTCGAAACCCTATGAAGTTAAGACGAGAGGGGAAAAAAATTACACGTGTTGATAAATATCACACTTTTTTTCATTACTTTCTTTTATCTTAGTGATTCATTATTTAAATATTATTATTTGAGATTAATGGTCATACAGTCCGATAGTATCATTCAATCAAAATATTTTATTAATATGACTTTTGAAATAATATGGTAAAAATTAATAATTTTATTATATATAATAATTTATAATTAAATATTATAAAATTATTTTATATTATAAATATATAACTTATTTTATTTTATTATTTTAAAATAAAAGTATTTTAATTAATAGCTATAAAGTGAACATAAAGAAAATATCGAAAAGAAAGTAATGAAAAAAAAAATCATAATTCTAAATTTGTATTTGTATAGGTATAACCCCCACGGTATTATTGGAAACCAGGGAAACGAGGACAGTGCTTGCTATGATTGACTTTTCTTTTTTATTTTTTGTTTAATGTGAACAATTGACTTTTATTGCACCGAGAAATGTAAATAATTGTGATAGTGATAAGAGTTCTGTTCATGGTATAAATGTTTATAATTACATGTAAAATATAAAAAATAATGAATCTCGTACATTATATAACATTTTTAATTTAAAATAAGTTATCCAAATATAAATTAAAAGTTTAAATTAAAAAACAAACATAAGTAAATAAAAATTAAGTAGTTTAAATTTAAGAAACGGGCAAATTTTTAAAATTTTAATTAAAAATAGGTAGCTAGAATTTGAAATTAAAATAATAATTTTAATATGAAAATAAAAGGAATTGAAGCTGGAATTTAAATAAAAAAATAACGTAACAAAAAAAATAACACTATGTGATTTAGAAATTTTTTAAAATTATACGAGTAAGTATTAAATAATGAACGAGATCAAATTGGATCGATATAACTTTTATCAACTATTACATTATTTATTAACTTCATATAAAATATTGAAAATTTTCTTTACATATATTATATATACACATTTTATATTATTTTAATATTATTTTGATATTTCATCCATATTGATCAATAATCAAGATGATATAAAGTTATAATTTAATTGTTGAATCCATAAAATTTACATTTTATGTAAAGTTATTAATATAATAGTTAGTATTAGTTATATTAGTAACTACGTTTTGCAAGACCTGTCTCAAAAATCTCAAAAAATTTAAGTTTTACGATCACGTTTTTCTTGCGCGTATTTCGGAATCTGGTTTTAAGTTTCTTCTGCGTTTTTGGACCGCGATCGGTTGAAAACCATTTTTGCAAGACCGCAATCACTAAATTTTCCGACCACGTTTTTGGCACCGCCAAAATCGACCAATTTTTAGTGCATCAGTGGCTCAAAATCCTTTAAGTTTTCGATCAATGTTTTTGGCCTTAATAGGTATAATTTCATCACTTCTCGTTAAATAATAGTAATACTAAAGTTATGTGCTAAAAATCTCCTCTGATTTGATAAAAAAAAAATAAAGAAAAATTTTGATTTTATATAGTATGAGATGTATATGAGAAAAGTGAGACTATGCGATGATAAACAATAGGTATGGAAGATGTTTCTTTTAAAAAAAATAAGCACATGAATTGATAATATAAAAGACTAAATGTTTTTATATACAATTTTTAAATATTTTTTTATTATTAAGTAAAAATTTATTAAATAAAAAGTGAGACACATTAAATAAAAAATAAAAATTACATCATTTAATCATATTTATATCAATTTTCTACTTGATAATTAAAAATATATCAAAAAAATATTGCTTACATTCTTATTAATATAACCATTTTTATTTTTTATAAGTATCTTATAAAAGAATCTTTTATTTGAGACATGATTGGACATTATTGTAAATTATTGGAGTATGAATCAAAATTTGTTATTTTATAAGGGGTTAATTCCTTTTATAATATATGAAATTAGATATAAATTATGATTTATATCTATAACAACGTATACAAGGAATATCTCAAATTTGGTCTCAACTTTTTAAATATTTTTACCCTCTTCGTATACTACCAAATTGTAATATTTTTTTTTTCTTTACCTCACAGTAATTTTCATAATTCATACTTAACTTCCTCGTTTTATTTTTTATTTTATTTTTAATTTAAAAAAAAAAACAGAGTCACGACTAGCCTTTTTTTCCTCTAGTATATTATAATCGAAATTATTTGGTTAACTCATCTCTTATTTATTTATTTCTCTCATTTATATGATTTTTTTTTCTTATTCATTTTTCAATCCATTTAAATGAAATTTTCTCGCCAATTCTCTCCTTCTATTTGTATCGTTGTCGTCATCCATTTTTTCGGTTGAATAGTTTTATCTAGCCATTTGCATAGTATTTTCCTACCCGTTTAAATTATTTTTTCTTGTTCATTTTTTATGTACGATCATTTTGTACTAACTGTCGTTTCTTTTTCACTGGGCGTGGTTAATTTGTATTGACTTGATATCTTTTACAATACATCACATGTATTGACTAAATTAGTGTGATAAGCTATTAGAATGACCAAATTAAAATAAAAAATTAAAATAAAGAATCAAAATAAAGAATCAAAATTTTTATTTTAGTTAATAATTAACGTAAAAAATAATTATTTTTTACTTTATCATATTCTTTTAAATATATTTTTATTATTTGTTAAAATTTATTAAAATCATAATATTTTGGAAATATTTTATTTAATGAAATATACTCATAATTTATAATTTTAAATTATAATAAATAATAAAATATATTAAAATTAGTGTTACTGGTACTTCATAAAAATCTATTTTGTTTTTTAAGTTTACTATAAAAAATTTATATACAAATTAGTATTTTAATTTATGCCATTCACAAGATAAATTAACATTTACATCATCATTATTTAACTGAAAAACTTGATGGTAAAAGATGTAAGAATCTTGTTCTAAATTTTGTCCTCGCAAAAACACTCGTTCATCAGCTCTACCTCTACCATACTTCATTTATTTTTGCTCTTGTTAAGACTCTACCTTTATCCAAAAATAATAAAGGACTCCACAAAACATGAATGAAAATTTTTAATAAAAATAAAAATACTTGTGCAAAACAACTCCATGACCCAAGAGCATCATAATTAAGTAAATTTCCTACCATGTTACAGTAGCCAAAAAATATCAACGAAAAGGGATCACATGCAGAGATGATAACGACATTCCATCAATTCATCATCTCAAGGAAAAAGGGTAAAGAAAAGAATAGAGAAAATGAAATAACATACAAGGAACGGAAGTTGCTTTTGAATTCATATATGAAATGTGATATGGTCGACAGTGTCGCCTTGTGTGTACCCATTATGAATATGGAACAGGAAAGTCAAAACATACTCTGTTTCTAACTAAAGATAGTGTGAGACACACCTGATAAGACGAAAACAACTAACGGAAATAGATGGATACTTGAGGGATGTCAATGTCATTATCCTCATCATCCTCACAGGCCACAACAACGTCCAAGTGACGCCTGTATGAAGGTATCTCCACCTTGGCCACTTCCCTAGCTAAATCCACCATTTTTTTGTCCATTCGTTCTTTGTGCTTAGGGAACATGCTATTATAGAGCAGACAACTTCCACAGGAAATGCTATAAGCATTCAAACCTTTTGCCTTCAGCCACTCAAGAAGCTGCCTTAGAGTAGGATTGTCTTTTAGAATCCATCTGTCCCAAACTGTCCAACTCATATCTTGATGCTTGATGACCTTTGGTGGGACTGGTTCCGCCATGGAAAAAAGAGGCAATGCTAAGTTGGCAAACGTGTTTCGGTAGTCCTCGACTTTGTGCCCTCCGTCCAAAGCTTTGTACAGCTCCAGGCAGACAAGCCCAGTGGCCATGGCAGTTGATGTTGCAATTGCGGGGATGATTCGTCCTGCAATAAACTTGGCCTTCAGCTTGTCAACTTCAGGAATGCTGTAGTTCCGTGCCCTCATGTTGGCAAGCCCAGCTATTAGGTCCATATGGTAGTTTGTATCATCATCCTGTAGTTTTACAGCACAAACATAATTTTTAACTTTGGATGAAAATAATTATACTACCTCTAGTCCTATATATAAAAAACAAATTAGAAAAATTTTTTGGTCCTAATTATAAGAAACAAAACTCACTTTCAAATATATTAATTGCTAGTTTCTTTTTATACCCCCTTCATTTTTTGTAAAGTCCATTAACAAGTCATTCATATCTCATTTTTCACCAAAGTACATAACATTCAATGAGTATTTTTTGAAATAATATTTAAATTTATGACATTATTAATTAATACTACCTAATTACTTTTATTAGTCTTAATAAATTAGGTATTTGTTTTTTATATATAGGACCGGAGGTAGTAATAAATAAATAAAATGCAGGTCAAAGAGTTCATGTACTCCCATTCTCAGCAAATACAAACTCAACCCACACCAGCCCAAAATCCTCAATTGAAACTACCAAATTAAAATAAGAAAACACAAAAGGCTTTATCCGGCGTCACTGCCAATTCAGTCTGAACAAAAACTATGAGAAAAAAATATACCTTCTCAAACTGAATTGGTTTCATCCTGAACTCTGGCTGTAGCTTTGTCCGACACCCCTCTAACTTGAGGATCAGATCATTAATCACAGCTGCATCATCTATAGAAGCAGTAGAGAGACTGGTGGCCTTCTCATCTGTCACTATTTTTGCGTCTTTCTTGGGCTGAAAGTCAGGTACTATCACTCTATCAACAGCTTCAGCCAACTTCTTTGGATTCTTTGCCCAGTCAGGGATTGGAATACCAAATGTTTCTGCTCGTAATATAGAAGCTGCCATCAAAAACTGAACATGACCCAAATCAGAGGAGGAGAATTGCAGTGGACGAGGGAATCGTTTTGGTGCAGACCAGAAAGGAGCTCCAGTACTAGTTGCAGCATCTTCAGGGAAAGTATAAGTTAATTGCTTCACTCTGTTAGCAAAATAATCTTCAAATCTGTGAATCAAAAACCATGTATGAGTGTAGGACATACAGAAAAAAACTAGCATGCTCTGACAATGTTACAAGAGAACATAAGCATATATTATAAAACAAACATACTTTAGCCTAGCCCATGTAATACAATCTTCAAAAGCCTCACACTTCTCCTTGTCCAAACACTCAAGAACACGCTCCAAGTTATCCCTTGCTTGAGCATCACCAGCATTCCTCATTGCATTAGTATATTCATTTGGGTTAGATAAATATGCATTTGCTTCAGCTGGAGTTTTCTCGAGCAAACCCTCAAACTCTGACCGAGCCCATGTCAAGCAGTGATCAATGTTGTGTGGAAACGAGTGAACAGTACACATTGGTGCCTGTTTCTCAGGTGGATCTCTTGATGCGCCATAATTTTCTGTTAGGTGGGGAATGACCATTTGGGTATTGCATTTGGCTCCAAGAGTTCCAGATTCAAGAAGTGGCTTCTGGAAATACAAGCACCTCTGATCAACATACAGTCTTGCATTCACATTGTCTAGTGCATTAATCACGACACTCAAGTTTTCCCAGAAGGTATCATGAAACACATTTTCAGTTTCAGGGCCAACACGATTTTGCAGAGCTTCAATATTCAGTCGAGGATTTATAGATGCAGCAGCTGTAGCAGCAACTGTAGACTTAGCCTGGCCAATATTCCAATCACGGAAGAGGAACTGCCTACTTAGGTTACTCTTTTCTATGACATCATCATCAGTAATTGTTAGCTTTCCCTTACCACAAGAAACACCCATTAGGGCAAGATTTTTCAAAAATTCACATCCCAATGCACCAGATCCAACAACAAAAACTTCAGCATCCTCTAATTTCTTCTGTAACTTTTGTCCAAAAACTGAAATCTGTGCATCATAACGACTACTTAATGGTTTTAAATCATTAGGATCCAGTGGTTCTGTAGGAAGCGATTCCACTGAGTCGAAGTAGAAAAACTGCCAAGGTCAGAGGAGGAAATAAAGTTAAAACCACAAAAAGGACAAGTATTATAACCACAAAAAAAATGCTCAATAAAAAGGGAAAGAAAAAGAATTGAAATATGAACAAGATATAGTTGCCAATAGACTCTTGTTATTTTTACATACTAAGCAAACATAAAAATGCCTATATATTTTGGGACTGCTAGGATGAAATTGATACCCCTTTCTTTTTTACATTTCTTTGACCTCTCTTGATATATATGTATATATATATAACCACATAAGACATCAGGGGAGATCTGTGTTAACAAAAGAGTATACAGGTTATGTTATATAAATTAGGGGAGGTTTGTATAGAATCTAAAAAAGGAGGGGTATCAACTGAAATTTTGTTAAACCTCAAAAGGTTGCGGTGGTAATTTGCCCTAAAAGAAGTACATAATCCAAGAATCAAATCATAGTAAAGATCAAATTTCATTTATAAGAATCAAATTCAACTAAGTGCGAAGCTCAACAGATGGAATTTAATTTTTTTTTAATTCAAGATGAGATATAGGTTGCTTTGTTTAAAACATAAATTGTGCATATGTAGTTATTTTTTAAAGAAAACTACAGAAGATTCAGAGTAATAAAACATCAACTGAAGCAGCAAACTGAAAACAAACAATCCAAATGGCTTACTAACTGGAAAATAATATTTTGGAAAAGACTTTTAGACACATCATTTGCACCAAACAATATTTCAAAATACCAGATGATACAATGATCAACAACAAAATTTATGACTTACTTGAAAAAGTGGATGAAATTTCCCAGAACATGCCTTTACAACCTCTTGTCCTACAATTCCACCAAACATGGCAGCCATAGGGTTCAATACTGCCCTAGCGCCAAAGGCAAATTGCCGTAGAATTTTTGGATTCACATCTTCCAACCTTCCATCACCTAAGTTACTATTAATATTACTGGCAATAGATATAAGTTTCTGTGCATCATCCTCTGAACCAGCAACAGGGAAGCGACCTATCTCAGAAATGAACTTATCCAAAGCCTGGAATGCTAAATGCAGTAGAGGTGGGCGATCAAACTTGGAAAAATCACTCAGAAGAAAATCACCTGGCTCACTGAGTGCTTCCCTGAGTGGTTTAAAGTTCAAAACCTTTGGTTGTTTGACCTGTGTGACAATACCACCTTTTTCATATCTACCATAATTTGTGGTATCTTCTTCAAGAGTAAATGAATATGCTCTAGCATTTTTTATCTTTCTTGGCTTTCCATCATTCAACTCTTTCATACCATGAACTTCAGAGAATACAACCAGATCTCCATCCTGAAACTCAAGCCTCTCATCATCAACACAGGATACTAGAGCAGGGTTGTCATTGCTGATGGATGCAATTATGCCAGTATGGGGATCCTCTCCATCAACATCAAAAACAGTGAATTTGGGCCCAAAATCACAAAACAGAGAACCAAAAAGGCCCCTAACTTCAGTTTTAATGAAGGCAATAGGAGGCTGATGACTGTGGCAGTAATCATTGAACTCAATGGCTTTCTCAAGACTGATTTCAGTGAAAACAACAGCCTACAAAATAGTTACAATAAAGAAATGTAAATTTATCCAAATAGTAAAATACAAATCAATTCATGGTTGCAGATGAGCAGGAAAAATTCACATTAAATTACACCATTAACCAATATTCACAATCTGTGTTTTACATCACTTCAAAGTTATAAAATTCACAAGCACAAATCTTACTGAAATGAACAAGAATATTCTAACTTTTTCTTTTAACACAATTTTATTGATCAATATATAATAGAGTAATGTTATTCCACTTCATATTTTACCAGTAATATCAATTATCAAACAATACAAAGACCATCATAATTATTTTTTGGCAATTAACAGTTCATAACTAATCATGCATAACTGATGCAATTAGTTGTCTCCTACCAGGCTACCACATTATTACCAATACTCTTGTCTTACCCCAGAACACATACTATCAAAACTACCACAAACATAAAAAATCACATCACATTACATCCACATACCTCATTTTAATTAACAACAAAAACATTTCCATTAACTTCAAATGAAGTAGAGAGCAAACAGTCAAGCACCTCATTAGTCAGAACTCAGAATTACAATTAAAACATTATTAAAGAACAAGGAGACATAAAGCCAAATAAAAGTATAGTACTATAGTAGTATAGCAGACATGAAAACCACTGACTCTGCATTTACAGGAATCCATCCTTCCTAATCAGTCACTTTTTAAATGGCATAATATTGTTCCACTCATTATTAATCACCAGGTTTTATAAATATTATACATCCATACAAAACTGTAGCAGAAGTTTCAATTACATGACATTGAAACACAAATAACTATTCAACATTGTAAGTTACCCGCTCAATATCAACATATGCATAAGGAAAAAAAAAATTCAAGAGTTTCATGAACATCAAAACATGCCACAGCACACATAATCACTTGGTGTAAAAGCAGTTGAACATATAAATGCATTTAAGGAAAAAAAGAAGTTCCAAAAATAAAAAGGAGTAGAAAGCAAGACTGGAAGTACCTGGAAATTAGAAAGTTGTTCTGTTGTCAGCTTAGTTGTTAAGCTTAGCACAACCACAGCATTGTTAAGTTCTTGTAACTTACTAACAGAAGCCACTGCCCTGTTTTTGCCAACATCATTTTCTGAAAACACAAAATTACTGGACAAATCCCACAACTCCACAGTCCCTTCATCGTGCAAGGTCACAGATTTCACACCAGCAAGAATGAGATTCTTCGCTGCAGGTAGTAAACTATATTAGAATACACAAAAATAACAGAGCTGGCATTATTTAAATCTATATTGCAAAACCATTAAAAAAATTAGGTCACAAGGATGTCAAATAAAATGGTTTAAATTGCATAATACATTCATAAACTCTCAACTAATTAGTATAAATCATCATTGCACATAAGAAAGGACCTTCACCAAGGTTGTTAAAAGATATGCACCAATGACTCTTCATAGTGTACTGTACTCATACAGTGAATTAACATCCCAACTCCCAAGTTAACAATATAAAGCTTGAACTACTGAACAAGAGCAACTAGTAATCATTTTCACTTTTCAGCATGGACAACAAACAAATAACAAGGTCATGAATTGTATGAATCTATTCCTCTCCTTCACTTCATTTTTTCAGCTTACAAAGGAGACCAGGGACAAAATTACCAAGCCTCCAATCCCAATCCCATCAACACAATTAAACAGTTTTATTTTATTTAAAGAGGGGGCAGAAAACCACTTCCAGTATGATCACCAAATTTGAGGACCTGTTTGGAAGAACTTATTTGGATTTATTCTCTGGTATAGTACCTGTGCACATGTTCGAGAGAACTTATGATATGTCCATAAACTGTTTCCAACTTAGCTCAATAAGCTCCCAAAGATAGCTTATGAAGAACGCTTCCAACATATATGAAAACAATCTAAACCAATTTACTCTTTATAATAGAAACAACTTATACATAAGTACTCATGTGATAAGTATTATCAATAATAAGTCCTTAATTAAGTTGTTTATGCAGAAGGTCCTAAATCAATTTGGCATTTCAGAATGGGCATGATTCATAAACATTGCAATCTCCTACAAAACCCCAAAGATTTAACCTAACCTAGTCCCTCATATAAATAACCCTCCTGGAAAGGAGTCATATTCACGGTAAAACAATTAAAAATTAAGTCTTAAAAAATCCAATTACCAATCTCAACACCAAGACCCCGCATCCCTGAAATGAGGACGCTCGAGGCAAAGAGCCTCCGCATGGTCTCCCGACCATACACAGCAAGCTGCCGACTGTGCAGATCCTCGTCAATCTCCGCCGGGTGCGAATCCCCCAACGCCATTCCTCCGATCGAGTTAGCACCGATGTTGTCGCCGCCGCCGCCGCTACTAAACCCCCGGCCGCTGTCGTTCACAGCCGATTCGGCAGCACCGGCACCCGAGCAGGCAGGAAGGCAGCCGATCCGAGCCTTCTTTGAAAAAGACGCTGCGTTGGCGGTGGTGTCGGTCTCTTCTTCTAGAACCACTCCTCCTTCGCTCGCTCTCTTTCTAGGAAGCATATAGTGCAGTAAGCTGCAGAACACGCAACGAAACCGCACCATCGAGATTATCGCCAAAACGAAAACAAACAATCAGGTTAAAATCATAACGAATAAGATCCATGCTGAAGAGGATATAAATAAAAAATAAATAATAAATAATGCAATAAAATGCAAAACCCTGAGTAGCAAGCGATTCGAGGTGGAAGAAGGAAGAAAGAAGAAGAGGAAATGAATCTGGGAAGAAGGTGGAATGGAAGGAAGGGAACGTACCGAATGGAACTTGGGAGAAGGAAAGAATGGAATCTGATTGGACGGAGAGAGAGAATTTGAGTTTGTTTGAGGTGAAGAGGAGTGAGAGTGGGTTTGATATAAGAGAAAGAGAAAGAGGGAGAAAGAGAGAGGGGCAATTACGGATTTGCATGCGAATTATGTGTTGTTTGTTCCACTCACCTAGGGTTTTGGGAGATTAGTTTTCGCTACCATTTCTTTCTTTCTATCTTCTCTTTCAGCTGTGAGAGAGAGAGAGAGAGAGAGAGAGTGGGCCTGTTACTGTGAATATGGAAGAATCGTGAGCGGTGTAGACAAAACGAATGCACCGGGACGAGTACGTGCCACGTCGCCGTTTTAAATTGTCGTAGCGTCCAAACGACGTCGAATTCTCTTTTCGGTAACTCTGGTACCCTCCATTTGGACCCTGACAAAGAGACCCCTTCATGTGAGGGTGAGAATGGAAAACACAAATTCAAGTCAGAAGTCAGACACAACCATACATGTCTTCGTTAAAACAAAATATGTTCCTCTTCTATTCCGCGTTTCACTTTCACCTCTTTCTTTTACCAAAAACAATTATAATGTCATTTTTTCAATAATTTTCTTATGTTCTTAATTTAACTGATGGTTATAAAATTTTTATCTTGGTTGTGACTAAAAAATAATTTTCAATTGAAAGCACAAATTAAGGCATGATGAAATTCTGGCTGTAATGTGTTAACTGTTTTATTATCAGAGATAACATAACCTTTTCTTACCGTACGAGAATTTAACATGTTTGGTTGGATTGATTTATCTATGTATCTACAAAATTAAGTAAAACACACTTTAACATAAATATTAATATAATATTTAATGTTATTAATGTAGTACTTATATAAATATATAAATAAATAGTTTTTTTAATAATATTAAATGTTATATTTATTCAGTATAATATATTTATTAAACTTAATAAATAGAATCTAAATTTGTTATCTATATATTTATGTGTATATAAGTTAAACGTACCTGAAATAAATGTTAATGTAATATTTAATTAAAGAATTATATATATCACAGTTTTTTCGTAGGAGATACTATGGTTCACAAAAAATAATTAGGAAATGTTTGACATACGAAATAATTTTAGTTTTTGAAATTTAAAGTCACGAATGTTAGTTTTTTTTAATATTAATTTTTTATGTTTGATATATTATTTTTTTAAAATATTTTTAAGAAACGTTATTTTTTTAGAATAATTTTTATCTATGTTTCACATAAAAATATTTTCATGAAAAAGTATTAATCTAACTTTCCTAGGATGGAAAAACATATTTTTTAATACATACAGTTTAGAAATATATTTTTTTTGTGAAATTTGATAGATAATTATATTTAAAAATAAAAATACTAATAAATATTCTTTATATACTTATTATAATTTTAAAAATAAAATTATTTTATAAAATATATTTTAAATTTTTTAATATACTAGACACTATACTTTTTATTTTTTTATTTTTATTTTTAAATTGTCAATATATTAATTAAAAAATTATTTTAAAATATTATTATTGTAAAATTCAATAAATAAAAATATTTAAAGCAGAAAGAATGAAAAATTTTATTATATTAAAGTTAAATAAAAATATTAAAATCATACCATCATATTTGTAATTTTAAAATTTTATGAAATTTATTTTACTACAAAACTTATCCAAACATATAATTTATTTTTTAAAATATCTTATTTATATACAATAAAATATTATAATGAAGTGTTTGTAAAAAAAACTATCCATATGATTTTTTATATATTATTCTTATACATTATTTTGATTGAACTAAAAATATTAAATAATTTTTATAAAATAAAAATAAAATTTACACAAACTTAATTGTTTTTAAATTAAATATTTTTCAAAAAATGGATATTGGTAATTATATTATATTTACTTTTCACTTGATTATCGTGAAAATCTTTTATTTGTTTAAATATTTGAGTGACGTGGTCTTTAATTTTCTAAATTATAAAAAAAATAGATTGCCATAATAATTATTTTAATTACACATTTACTTTTATTATTGTAAAAAATTTATGTTAAAATGTTTGAATTATAATAACTAAGTAATATCTATCTTTTAAAAATAAAATGAATAACTTTATTTGTTTATAAAAATAAAAATTTAATTAAAATTAATCAAGCTTTATTTTTAATTATGTAATATTAGTTTATTATTGTATTAAGGATGCGTATAAGCAATGAAATATCTTTATCGAATTAAAAATTTGTTTTTACATTTGTTCTTATTTCAAAATGATAAATTTGTTTTAAATAATAAAAATTGTCGTATGATAAATAAAAATATTAAAAAATTAAATAATAAAAATTTACAAAAAGTCTTTATAATAAGGTTATTTAATTGGAATGATGTTTTTAAAAAATCATGTATACATCGAGAGAACTTTTACTATAACTAAATATAAAAAAAATTTAATCTTTAAGAAATATACATGATTCGAACTAAGTTAAAAGACATTATTAAGAAAATCGTATTTGAAATATTGTTTGCTTTAACCTTTATGAGTCTTTAAAAAATATTTAATGGATTAAAGAATGATAATGTTTATAGATCATCATTAATTTTGACTCTTAAGTAATGTAAAACTTTATTATAATACCAAAACATATCCTCATTTGAGTCTAAAGAAATAATAGCCTAAGTCTTTATTCTAACATCAATATTTCAAGTTCAAGTTAGATAACATCCTTAGAGTCATTATATTTGATATATTGTTCATTTTATTTATTATAAATCTTTATTATTTTATTCTTAAAAGACACTACAACACAATAAAAAATGAAGGTGTATGAATTACATCTCCATTTTTATATAATGTGAAATTATTTTAACATACTAAAACTTAATGTTTTCGTTGAGAGGGTTTAGGTCACTTTCATCCCTTGACTGTTTTTATAGTAAATAAATATATTGAACAAGTTTTATATATTTAATTAAATAAAAAAATATTAAAATTTTGTTAAAAAATAATCATTATTTTGCAAGGACAATTTAAAAGTTAAAAATTAAAATAAATAATTTTTAAAAAATAAAAACAAATTTTACAATAAAATAAAAAACCAAAAATATAATTTTATTACGTAACTAACTTTAATGCAATATTGATAGCATTACTTTTAAAATAAAAAAGGCATAATCTCTAGGAAGAGAAAAGGTAACTAATAAATTATTCAGCCTTATGTGAATTATGTATAACAATATACAATACACCTCGAAATAATTGAACACACAAAGGGTCTATTCTTCACACACACACACAACACAAAGGCTGTACTCCTACTCCTTCCATAAATAATACTTAATTCATCAAAAGTCCTAAGTCCAAAGGTTCATAATGACATAACCCAAAGATAATCTTCTTAATACAAGTTAAAATCCAAGCTGCAAGATTGTGATGCGATGGAATTTATTCATATGTCCTGTTCCTCTTTTCACCGTTTCATGTACTTTCAGAAGTATCTTTCTTCATATACAATGCACCACGTCAAAAATCAAAGATGAATATTTTTTAATAAAAAATTAAAATTTCAATTCATCACCTTATAAAAAACTAATTTATTTATAGATTGGGTACACTTGACATTCACCGTGTGATACTGCTAGCATGCAATGCAGACTAAAAAGTTTTGGACCACTCACCCTTTTTATTTAGATGTCCACTAACTCACTTTCTTATTGGTAAAAAAGCACGTCACTGGATTCAGATAGGGTCTCTTATTCTATTTGGATAAGGATCAAGTTACCACGTTTTTACCTCAACTTTACGTCTCATTCAGAAAACAGATACAAACGTTAGTATTGCCTGTCACGCATGTCTCTCGCTCTCAACCGGCCATCCAAACATTCAGTAAATCTGATTTCACTTTAAAGTTTTTTTTTATGGATTTAAATTTAATAAATTCAAAATATACCTTGAGTGATTATAATATGATTTGGTGTCCCACATATTTTAAAATTTTCACTTTTAAAACAATCATTTGATTAATAATAAATTTTCTCAAAATAAAATGTATTTTAGGTCTCTAACATTTAGTAAATTAGTTTCTATCTCTATGTTTTAAAAATGATGGCTTGATCTTTGTATTTTATGAAATTTGGTAAATTTTATCCCTGGTCAGGTCCACTATATTTCATAAATTTGAGAATAAAATTCGTCATTGTTAAAAATGTAAAGATTAAAATCAATTTTGATCAAATTTAAAGATTTTAAAACACATTTTACTTTATTTTTATTTATTTAACAATGTCTTATATAATATAATATTTATATTATTTTATCTTAAAATATATGCTGAAAAATATAACCAACCTTTGATTTCACATTTCTTTTATTTGTATGATTTGGTTATGATATACTATTAAAATTAATATATTATGTTGATAAAAGAATTAAGAAATGTTGATAAATTAGATTGATATAGATTATTGTGTTCTGGTCAGGTTAATTTCACAACACTAAAGTTGGGTTTTAGCTGCCACTAATATGTTCTTTACTGGCCATATAAATAGTTACTAGATCTTTCATCAACAATTATTTATATATGACGAGTGTACTCAAGGTCTTGTCAGTGTTTATATTGAATGTTGGTATAGAGCCATTAAATAGCCGGAAAAACTAAATGCTGCTATTAAAAATCAACTTCTTTTAACCAATTTTTTTTGGGTAACTTTTTATAGGTAATATTCATTAGCTACCAATATTTTAGGCTAAATAGTAAATTACTGACAATTAATTTATTGCCGCTAAACAATAGTTACAAATTTACGTTTGGTTGAGGGAAGAAAATAAAATTTTAAAAAAATTGTATATTATTTAATAAAAAATATATAATGATATAAATATTCGTAATAAAAAATAAATACATAAATGGTAGAACTCATTCAATATTTTCAATAATTTATTTCATTTCTTAAGAGGAAAGAAGAGAAATTTTTTTTTTCTCTTTCCTCATGTTTCTCTTGTTCTATACAAGGCTAAAAATAAGCTTTATTATTGTGTTTAAGCATAAACAAATAATGTTTTATATATAAAAAATTAGAATAACTTTATTGAATAAAAATATTTTTATAAGTTATTATTCAACCGAAAATATTTTTAGTAAAAAAATCAATAAAAACATTTGTAAACAAATTTCTTAATTTCTTATCTTTTTCTGTTTATTATTTTATCTTTATTTTAAAATTAAATATTAATATTTCAAATTTTTGTCAATAATTAAAATAATATTATATTGTGATATAAATTATTTATTATAAATCTAAAATATAATTTATATGTTTAAACATATTTCTTATTGTAAATTTAATTATATAAAATAAATATTTATATAATATTAGTTTTATCTAAACATAAGATAAAATCAAATTAAATCCATTGTAATGTCGTATTGCGAACCCCTTAAATTCAGACACGATGATCTAAAACAACAAAAAAATCAGACACGATATTTTTCATACTTCAATGCTAACTTTTTGACCTGGCCTCCACCTTGTGAATGTCAACCAAGTGTAAGGTTTTAAATCCTTAGTGTTACTATTTATTATGAAATCACATTACATTGTACAACAAAGATTACAACTAATGAGAAATGATAGTTGCCATTCATCATTCACCAAAGTTTCATTATCTTGTGATGTGCATGATTTATCATCATTTCAAACACGAATAATATGGATAACTTTAAGAGCTGACTAATAGTCGTTTTACAATAACGAATATTCATTTGTCTTTATATATTCATTTTTTTTTACTTTGAGAAAAGTTAATATTTGACTCGGTTTTATCAAGTTTCTTTCATATTATATATATAAAATTATCTAATCACGTATGGTAATATATGATAAATTTATTAATTTTTATAATATATTTCTTAAAATTTTACCAACAGTATTTTTATTATTATGTAGAACTTTTTATTACACTAATATTGCATAAATGGTAAATTCTCTCTATATAAATTAAGTTATTCTAATATTAATTTTAAAATAATTATTTTTTCTTCATTATTATTTTTTTAATTTAACAATTATAACAAGTAAAAAAATAATGATGAATATGGAAAATATCTTTTTTGAACTCTCTTTTAAAGTAATTACCTCTCAAAAACTAAATAACTAAATTAAAAATAATTATAACTTTTCCTTTCATGTTATTCACAACACAAGGAATAATGTTAATGAGATTTAACTAGTAGAAAAAAACCATCATTTTAAGCAGAGTAAATAGTTTATGTAAAATATAAAAATATGTCATTTTATCCAATATTATAATATATAATAAATAATTAAGCTAAAAATAATTATAACGTTTTCTTGCATGATATTCACATCGAAACAAATAATGATAATGAGATTTAACTAGTAAAAGAAACCACTATTTTAAGTAGAGTAAATAGTTGATGTATGGTATAAAAATATGTTATTCAATCTGATATTATAATATATAATAAATTTGTTGATTTGTATAATAATAATTTTTAAATTATATTTATTTTATTTTTAATTAATTCACCGTGTAAAAAAAAATTATTTCGACGATACACATAACTCTTGAAGGTATTCATTGAAAATTCATCACATAATTTCTTCTTATAATGCAACAATATCTTTTTCTTAAATTTTTTATCAAATGAAAATAGAGGAGATGGATAACCAAATGATTGCTTAATTACTTATATTATATTTTTTTAAATAAATATGAAAACACAATAGCCATAATTTATATATACTTTCAACCATATTATGTATATTAAAAATATAAAATATGTGGTAGAAATTGATCTATCTTCCCCGCCAATGACAAAACAAATATTTAGGTAATGTTTATTACTAAAAATCTTTAATCCTCAGCTAAATGATTTTCCTAAGAATGAGATTTCTAGGTATAGTCTTTTAGTCAAATTCACAGTATATGTTTAATTATTATTCGTTTTTTAATAATAATATGCATATCATCAATTGTCATACAAAGCTTTAATAATGCTGTATACAGGAAAGTTTTATTTCCAATTATGAAAATAGGTTTTTTTATATATTATTAAATATTTATCATTCTTATCACAAGTTAAAACTTTTCATATCCATGCTTGGTCACAAATTAAAACGTTTGTTTATGTAAATATTTATTTTTATATAATTTAAATTTTAAAATAAATAAATATCTTTAATATATAAATTATGTTATAACTAAAATGAGGAATATCAAGTTACTTTAAAAGAAGTTATAAGAAAGTTATTATTCATTTTCATCTTTTATCTTTTTGTCATTTAATAGATAAGATGAATCATTTACTAAAATCACTAAATCATAGTAAAATAAAGGATGAAGATGGATGATAACCTCTTTAAATTACTTTTGAATTACTCATTGAGTAACTTGATCCATCACCAACTAAAATTTATTATACATAAATATCCTTTCATATATAAAATATTTTAAATTTATAATGAATAATTTAAATTGTTATAATGTACTTTTTAGTTATTGATATTTAAAAATATTAAAATTTAAAAATAAAAATAAAATAAGATAAATTAAAAGGAATAAACAGTTAAGAGGATTGATAATACAAATATAATTTCAAATAGTTGAAAGATTTTTTTAATAGTTGTATCAATAATTTGTGAAATATATATTATATATGACATAAAATCACAATTAAAATAAAAATTATGATTGAGATTAAAATCAAATTAAACACTTTTGATTAGATTATCATTGTCTCTTTCTTTACTACTATAACGTCACCACCATTACTATTATTATTGTTATTACCATCATCCATGATGGACAACAGTAAAGGTGGTAAATGAGCTAGTCCAACTTGACAAGCTAAGGAGGAAAACAAGTTGGTTGGTCTAATCCGATTTCCATATGGGTCAGGATTTTGTTAGACTAAGCCAACTTAGACTCATTTTTCTCTTAAAATATACCTAAATTTCTAAAATATTTTAAAAAAATACAAAATTAAATGAGTCTAATTCATTTTAGGTCAGATTTTTTTGAAATTATACTTGGCCTTATGACTCAATAGACCAGGTTAAAACTCAATTCTATATAGACCATTTTTTCTTAACTCAACTACTTTATATGAGTTAATAGGCCAGCCAATCAGGTTGAGCCTATTTTATCAATTATAGACAATGACAATATTAATCTCTTAATATATGTTTAATTGAATTTTAATCTTAATTAGATATTATTTTTAATTGTGATATAAAAATTATGAAATTTTCTTATTATATTTTTTTTTCATTTGAAACATGATATATATATAATGTATAATTCAAAGATTAAGGAGTGCGAGCAGCCTCTCTAAACCATGTACAATGAATAATTATATAAAAATTGTCCAGCCACAACTGCGTGTTGATTCGGTGCATTTTTACATTATGGACCCACTTTTTCTTTTACCCCTCTCTTTTATTCTATATCTTCTTTTATTTTATATATTTTTAATGGACGTGCAAAGTCGGGGTTCACTGTTTAGTTTAGAATATAAGATTAGATTGACATTCTCATAAAATCTTGTGTCTAAAAAAAATTCTGTTCTAAGAATATTGTTATTCTCATATTACTTTTCGAGACGTTAAAAGATTCTTTATCCCAATCAGTGCCTTAAAGAAATGCTTTGTCCCGTGCACAAAATGCATGGTTCGTGCATACAATAACAATAGTAAGTAGAGGAATCTGGTTCATGTTGCATTACTCCATTCCATTTCAATGCGATCATGGGAGCAGATATACGTAAATATCATTGTGCTCGGCACAAACAAGAAACACGTCACCTCATTGCTGAAAGGGTTGGATTATATCACCACTAAAGAAACACATAATCAAATGGGACCCCTTAGGATAGCCACAGCGGAACAAACAAAGGAAGAACCAACAAAATCACCATTGGCAGGCCCCATAAACGTGTCATCTGTTGCCTTTTCTATTCCTAGTTTTCACAGCATAATTCTCCTAGATTACCTCTTATAAATCTCAAACCCTATTGTAATAGGATAAAACTTAAGGGTAATAATTAATCTCAACTTTTTTACTCTTTCATTTATATTTGACTTTTATAATGATTATTTTAAATTTTACATCATTAATAATTTCTAATTAACTGACAGGTACAAAAATTCATCACAACTAAACTTTAAAATTTTTTCCATTGTATTATATTACAATTTTGAGATTGAACAATAAAAGGGAAAAGAGTATAATTATGATGACAGACATTTGGATTTTGTATGATGTCATGAAATGATACAAGATTGTTGAAAGCAGAAAATTTACATCTTGATTACTGCCATAAAAGCACGGGGATTAATCATGTTTTATATATATATAGAAGTTTATCTATTGTTGTTGTTTGGTGGCAGCAATATGGCTAAAATTTCAGAGAAGTGAGGACGTTTGGAAGGGGTGTTGTTCCAGCACTTAGTCATAATGTGTTTTAGAGTTTGTTGGCAGTCTTTTGGGATTTCGGGTCTAAGGCCACATGCTGCAATGCCCACTGCTGCTTGCACAGGTGAAAATGAAGAATAAGCTGCTTCACCAGTTACCATCTCCCAAATTACCATCCCAAAACTATAAACGTTACTCATCCATGTCTCTGTCACATTCTCTGGGTCCCCTGCAATTATCTGTTCCCAGCCCAACACAAAAGAGAGTAAAATTAATCAGCATGGGGACAATGAAAAATGTCTGTACCAAAATATGTCACATTTGAATAAATAGATGTTTACTAAAAAATCAAAACTAAGAATAATTAGCTTTTGCTTTTCTTAAAATCTCTAAAGTCTAAAAAATAATTACATAATCTATCACCAGTTTTCATTCTTCAAAGAGAATAACATGCACTCCAAAAGAAAAGGAAAAAAGGAGTCTAGATACACAGCATAAGCACACATTAGTACAGAACTACACATCTATTCCATTTACAGCTTGTCATCTCACTCATTTGTGTGTGTAGGCAAAATGAATGTTTGTCACCTTCACGTGAATTGGTGTGTTTGTAAGTGATGTGTAACGAGATTGATTTTCTCTTGAAAGACTTGCTAATAAAGCATGAAAACCAACTTGTTTATTCACAACAACCAAATAATCACTCTTGTGAGTGAAAACTTTGACATGTCTTTCCATTCAGTTATCACTTTTTCTCTTTGAATGAATGGCCTTAGTGGATAGCTTTTGTATGTTTTTTTCTGCCTGCACACGAGGTGTGAGGGCTTTCTGAGTACTTTATCAGTAGGACAAATAACTAGAGTATTGGGGCAAAGATCATGTTAAAGGCTTAAAGCCTTAGGACATGCGGGCTCCACTGGGGAATTAATTCTGGTATAATTGGCATTACACCAGCACACTTATTTTTCTAATGATATACACGAGTGCTTAAATAAAGGTAAGCACAATAAAGTGAAAGCAAGAAAACAATTATTATGACATGTTAGGCATGCTCAAACAATGATGACAGGACAAGTGACATAAAGTTCCTTTTAAATGTAGCCTAGTTCAGCGTTGCTTTACATACAATGGATCTAAACAGCATTCTTTGAGACAATAAAGGTCACAAAAGTTACTCTAAATTGCTCTCCAGTTGAACATCTAGTATGTCATTTTCAACTTGTACTAAAACATCAAGAACAGACAAAACAGGTAAAATAAAACGCTTTAGACTGGAATTTGTCACTGAACTAGATAGTGTATATGAGGACAAATGGAGCAACTGGGCAGAGAGAGAGAGAGAGAAGAAAATTCAAATTACAGTTTGATCCTATTCCTATACATTGCTATTGCAAAAAACATTATTATTTAGGGCAATCAACAGAATACAATGAAATGTTTTAAGAAACTTCATTGGTGTTAGACTGGCATCTGGTAAAATGGTATAGTTCTAAAATTCCTGGAGGAGTACACCAAGTTGGCTTAAATAAGCATCAGAAGTAGACAATCTTTTTCTTTTCCATGTTAGAGAGAATTCAATCTTATTACTGTCAGAAGTCATATAAATTTCTAACCAAATCAGCGAGAATAAAGGTGGTGCGCATATACAAATTTTTATTGATTGAGGATAGGTAGAAGCATTAGTATTTTTGCACCTATGTCTAGAAGCAGACCATTATGTGTCAAGGTTTTCTGGAGCAGCAGGTAAAAAGCATGGAACACATTCCCACCCATTATATCTTACCTAAAAGCCATGAGGATTTAGATTAGGTGTGTAGGTCTAGGTGTCAAACAACTGAGAAGGAGGGACCCTATCTTTGAAAAGGGATAGATACCAAATTGTGATCCTATTCCTCACTTTTTATTTTCTTATAAAGAAAAGGCTGGTCAGCTAGAGAATATCACGGACTATGCATGGCAAAGGCAACACAGAACTACATATGACTATGGAACATATTCCTGTGACACAATTTTGCATAATTGCAACAAGTATTTTGCTAACATAAAACTAGTGTGAATGAACAGGGACAAACCTCTGGAGCTAGCCACCTATACCCATCAGTTTCATACTCCATTGCTTCTCCAACACTTTTGCAGGCAGTGACTATACCCATATCTCCCAAGCAAGCATTCCCATGCCTATCCAACAGAATCCTCTGTGCATTAAGGTCTCTGTATGCAACACCATGGTCATTCATAAACTTGATCCCTTCAGCCACATCAACAGCAATCCTCACAATATCCTTATTCTGAAGCTTCTTGCTCTTCATCATCAAGTCATGAACAGATCCACCTTCCATGAACTTGGTCACCACACACAACCCATGATTATCATCCACACAAATACCACAGAACTGCAGAATGTTCCTATGGCCACAAGTCATGAGTTCCAGAAGATCCTTATGAAGTTCAAACTCATAACAATTCCCTTTATCACACCCCTTCAGCTTCTCAATCCCAACCCTCTTCCCCATATACACCCCCTTATAAGAATTAGGTCCAATCTGTTCAACAAATTCGACACTTTCTGAATTTAACAACCATTTCTCAACCTCGTCCCCACCTGACTTTATGGTCTGCCATTCATCCACTGACACAACAAAGGATGAAGAAGGCAAAGGCACCTGAAGCTGAATCCTCTGGCTTGAATTATCAAACTCCTTTCCGCGGCAACTGTCACCAGCTTCTTCTTCAACTTCCACAAGCTCTCTCCCCTTCGAATTCTCCTCCTGGCACCCACAAAGCCCAAAGGGAAGCTTCACAGCACCAGTTTTAGGTCTCTTCATGGCAAACTTCAAGGCATTTTCAACCCTGCTCCTCACCAACTTATCATGCCCAGATTGAACCACAAGAAGCACAACCCCCAGGGTGAAACCCTTCTTCTCAAAGATCTGCATCCTCTTGCAGCAAATGGAGGAACTGTCCAACGCACCCGACATCGCAGGCCACGAAATCGGAGAGTTGCAAGCAAAAGTGAGCCTCAAAGCAGAACCCTGAACTTCATCATCACACTCCTCTTGAATCAAAATCGCAGGCTGCTCACTCTCCGAAGCCTGCTCCATTAACTTTATGTGAAGAAATACATCTTTCATATCAAACTCAGCTTGAGCATAACTGCAAAAGAAAAATTAAAAAAACAAAACCTCTTAAAATAACAAAAAAAAAAAACACCCAATCCTATAACCCATGTTTGTTCTTTTTTTAAAATGTTCAAAGCCAAAGGAGTGAACTTGGGAGGGTGAAGCATGTAAAACGCAGGAAGGAAAAATGAAAATTAAGACAAAGCATGGGGAAGAAAAGATTGAAACTTGACCAGATGGGTGACTGGCATCAACATTTAAAAAAAAAATTCCAAGTTCACTTTAACTACAGCATCAAAGTTTTTAAAGCTTCCTCCAAACAACAGCTTAAACTTTGGATGACATTGTGATGGGTGTAATTGGGACCTGAGGGGCAAGGAATCGTAATGCTTGCGAATGTTGGACATAAGTTTCTCGGGAAGCTGACTTCCAGGGTAGAGCTGCGTGAGGTTGCGAACTACGGTACCCCAGGCGAGTTTGCGGGAAGAAGCGTCGCCTTTGGGTGGGGAATCGAGGTTGAGGGAGTTTTTGAAAGAGGCGATGGCTTCGGAGACGTTGCGGGTCAGCTTCTGGAGCTTCTTGTGGACGGGAACGGAGGAGGGATCTTTGTTGGAGGTGGCGCCCTCGGATCTGTGGTGGCTGCGCATCAGAACTTGCTCCACCGTGTCGTCGTCACCGACGGTGGTGCTGCGGCTGGACCAGCACTCCAAGGCTGCTGCCATTGCTGTGTTCCGAGATTGTGGTGGGTGGGAATGAGGATACTCTCACTCAGGAGTAATAAATGTGTGTAATCATTTTGCAATGTAACCGCCGGATATTTTGATACCACCTTTTTCAGCTAAATCACCAAAAACTTTCACACTATGCAACACAACATCTTCTCTATTCGTCATTTCTATTTTCTACACAAGAAAAATAATATTGGAAAGAAATATAAACAAATTTAAATTAAATTTATCTTTAGAAATATTTTTTATTTATTAGAATTTGTGTTTCTAATAATTTTATTCTATTTTTTACACTAAAAACTAATAAATGTTAATTTAAAAAAATATTTTTCAGATTTGAATATACTTTTTATCATATATTTTTATAAATTTTGTCTTCAAATTACGAAAATTGTATATTTTTATACTCAATTTATAATATTTTGTACATTTTACCTTATAATTAAATATGTTAAGTGAGCTAACAAATTTTAAAATAACAAAAAAATGTTAAAAGTGTGTCTAAAATCAAAGTTATAAAGTTTATGAATTTAAGTTGTCAACGGGATAATGAAAGGGGATTGTTGTAGGGTTTTAAACGTTGTCGATGTCCCTTTTTTAGGTTAGTAAATATTTATTATGTGTAGGTTGGGAGATTTGTTATACTATTACACTTATAATAGAAAAAGAAGATGGAAATAAAAATTGGCGAGCTTCTTCCTCTTATCATAGACTACGAAGCAAGAAGAAATAATATTTTTTTATGGTGAAGTTTAGTGTTTTTCTTTTCACTTTTGGTTGAGAGATAAATAAAAAATCCAAAAAAAATTAGATACACAACTTTTATATTAAATAAATTAGATAAAACTCAATTACAACAACGTTATTTTTGTTAAAAATTTAATGGATATTCAACTGTAGGAAAAAATTGTACAAAATATTATAAATTAAATCTCAAAAGGTTTAAATTTTATAATTTAATATCAAAATTAATAAAAACATAAAAGATAAATAAAAAAATACATTTATACTTTATTATTAAATAAAATTAATATAATTTAAAAATGTTTGACTAACTTACTCAATATGAATTATTATTTTTTACTTAGAAAGAGTATTTTTTACGATATAAATAAGAATTATGTTATATTTATATATACTATTCAAATTATTTTTTCTGTGAATATAAAATCTCATATTTTATCTTTTATTTTTTTTATTATGAGTGGAAGTATTCACAAATTTTTATTGTTTTTTAAGTTTTATTTTATAAAGTTGTAATTTGTGACCCTTTGCTTAACAATACCACCTCAATCTCACTTAGATAAATATAATACTAGTCTCTCTGTTAATTTTTATATGAAAAGTAATCCATTTAAATTAATAAAAAAAACAATTAATTAATAATATTATATATTTAAATTTTATTTTAGAAATATAAAATTAAATAATTTAAGTATTGATTATTTTTAATGTTGTTACACGTAGTTTAAGATATAATTTTTCTCATCAATAAACATGGCTTATTATCGTTAATAAAATAGTAAATGCATTTATTTATCTAAATGTGAGTGTATGTTTCTTATAATAAAAATAAATAAATATTTTTTTATATAAACAACTGATGAATTATTTCCTTTTTTCTCTTTTTTATATGTGTATTTCTTATATTATTTTTATAACTAGTAAAATACTTTTTTTACTATTGTTTTTTATTTATATTTATAAATTAGATTTTAATAGTTTTTCAAATACTAATAATTTGAAATAAATTTATATTAAAATTTAAGTTGTTAATTATAAATTTAAAATATAATAATATATTTAAAATTTTTACTTATTATAAATGTTAATATACAAAAATATTAGTTTATAACATAGGAATAGACCATTTGTAGTTGAAGCTGTTTAAAAAAAAATATTCACTTGTTTTCATCGGTGTTAAGAAGTAATTATATATTCAGAAATAATATTGGTTGATCATAAGCTTAAAGTCGTTTGTTTACATTTTTTTCATTTTAAGAAAATATTTTAAAACATTTTTAGTGTATTTACTCGAGCTTTTTAAAAAAAATAGAATATAAAACTAAAAAAAAAAAATTTCTAATTAATTTGAATCTTAAAAAAAATTGTAACCAAGCAAAGTAATTTTATAATTATAACAAAAAATTTGATTTATATAAATTTTTAAAAAGAATAATTTATATTCAAATTTTAAAACACTTTTTGACACTAAAACTAATTCCTTTAAAGTAAAAAATGTTAAAGTAGGTGCACTATTTTCCAATAAAAATATTCTTATGCACACAATAAAAATTAAAAATTGATTAAGATGCTTTAAAAATCCATTTTAGTTTTAAAAACAATGTTATAAATAAAATTAATAAACAAGAGGATGAATCAAATTGTATGTCGTAAGTTACACCAATTTTTATATTATTAATAACTTTTAATATATAATTTTGTTTTGAAATTTAATGTAAAAATGTTATATAAATTATTTATAAAATCTTATATTAATCTAAACTTATTTAATATTTTACTAATATACATTAAATTGATGTAAAATATTTTTTAAAATATATGAAAATAATAATATTTTTATTATATACTTATACGTAACTTAGTGACTTTCAATAAAATTTAACACAAATAATTTTATAATATATAATTAGAATTTAACATTTGAATCAATAAAAATGACATTTATATAAGTATTATTCATAATACAAAAGTCAGTGTAATTTATAATGATATAAATTTTTTTTCCCGCTAAATAAAACGAGTAATTTGAATAGAGGAGCTTGGTTCAATTTTCGATGTGTTTTTAAATAACATATTTTTTTCAATCTAACCAAGTGAGGTATGTCAAAGTATTAGTCAATCAATGTTTTCAAAGCAAAATTAAAGAATAAATTGGTCAAAGTTTACTTATAAGTCATAAATCGTCAATAAACTAATTTAATTAAAAAAATCGATTCATTTTGTCAAACTAGCTAGTTGAACATGCTGCAATTTAGTTTAATTTTAGAAACATTAATTTTATGTCGTATTAAATTTTTTAAAAGTCAAATTTTAAGGATTCAGTGGTCATGTTTGGTTGGGTGCATGTGAAGAAATCAACTTACACATGTCTGGTAGCGTGAAAATGATTGGCAGAAAAATAGAAGGAAATTTGAAAATATTTTTTATGATAACATAGAAATAGAGGAAAAAATAAGAAATGACAGGTTCACATTAATTTTCATACAAAATAATAATTTTTATGAATCAGCAATCATTTATTTTAAAAAAACAGTACTAATTATTTTTTTATTTTTCAAATCAAATACTCTTTAAATTCATTTTATTTTTCTCTCTATCTATATAATTTCTCAATCTTTATTATTAATATGTGTGAGGTATTCCATAGCAGATAAACAAGATAGAGATAAAAGTAAGATGATTAAAATTATGTTTATTAAATTATCCAACTAGTGATTTTAACTAGATTATAAATTAATTGTATTAAAATAAATTGATTTAGCATATTATTTTTTTTAGTAGTTTCTAATTTATTTTTATAAATACTTTAATTAACATATAAAAATAAAGTAATTTACAAGTTATTGATTTTTTTTATATTCTATTTAACTTATAAGCCTTCAACTTTTAAATTTAAGCTGATTTATGAGATAATTTTAATAAACATCCAAAATATAAAAAAGTTTACATTAACATTGTATTTAAAATTTAAATATCGAACAATCAAAGTAGAATATAGTTAATAAAAAAATCAGAGTAGAATATAGCTAAATTTGAACAGATAATAGGAGAAGTCTGTGTCTATAGTATGCAATGAAGCACATTAAAAAAAATAATTTGTATATTTTTGTAAGAGCTCTTAATGTTGTGAATTGATTAGGTAGTGATGAGGCCTTGGTAGAGAGATTATTACACAGAAGGGGAAGATGATCCATTGGAACAGAAAAGGGAAGAATGGTAATACACTGCAGTGCACTGATTAGAGTGGAAGGTGGCGAAATCAAATCATGAATGATGATAGATTGTCACATTGATTGAATGAAACGATGGTGATGTAGGGGAAAGTGGGACCCATGGGGTTTGATTGGATGCTAAAGTTGTTGCTACCTGGTCTGCCATGTGACCCACATCAACATAAATCAATTCATTATGGCCCGTAATTAGGGGAATCAAATTTCTCACTAATTACTTTCCTTCACTTCATTTTCTTTCCTTGGCTCCACTTCTCCCACAATTAATCACTTTCTCTACTTTATTTCCCTGCAATAAATCATCTTCAAAATCTTTCCTTTTCAACTAGGTTTACCCTTTTGGAAATTACAATTTTAAGATTAAATGTTTTAAATAATTTAAGATTAATGCTATTGAAATTATGTAAAATTCATAATCTCTTTAATTTTTAAAAAATCTTACTTTTCATTCTTATGTTTTTGTAAATACTCAATTTTTTATTTTTAATGTATCTAACTTTCGTCCCCAAACTTGATATATTAGTGATGAAAGTTTGAATATTTATAAAATAAATATTAAGTTAAGTAGTTTTACATAAATACGAAAAGTAGCTTTTTTAAAAGTTACTAGTCAAAACTAAATATTATAAAAAAAAATGGGACAAAGAACACCATTAACTCGATAATTTATAACGGAATTTTTTATTATATACTACTTCAATATCTATTATGTAAGAAAAAAATTTATCCAAAAAAATATATAGATTATTTTTAAATATATATATATATATATACTCATAATTTATTTTGAAGTTTATTTACAAGATACTCACACATTCCCTTACGGGCGGATATCAGTTGGGTTAATTTTTTTTTTTGAAAAAATTGATTTGTAGCAATTGTAACGTTTCAAAACATACCATAATTATTGGTGAAAAAAGAATTATTCTTTGAATTATAAGCAATGTCATTAAATATAATGATCATTTAAAATATTTTAAATCAACTAATATAATTATTTTTTATTGATTTTAATAATTGATTATTTGATTTTTTATATAAAATAAAATATATTTATAATTTAAGTTAGTTAAAAGTAATTATTTACTCAAAACATTCCATAATTATTTGTATTTTACAATATCTTTCATCTTATTTTAAAATGATAAGCAGATGGTTGGAGTCTGATGTTGTGTCGTGTATGATACAACAGAAATGAGTAGTACAGATTATACTCAATTATTAAACTGAGCCTTATGTTCTGTATCCATGCTTGTGTAGTATCGGTTATAGAATCAGATTTGCATTGCTGAATTATCGATACATGTAGATAATTTTTAATTATTAAAACTATTTTTTTAGAGAAACTATTTGGTGGGCGGTTTGATGGTATTACAAACTCTTATTTGATGGTATTACAAACTCTTATGTTTTTATTTTGTTATAATTATTGTATTTTTTATTTTTTAAAATAAATTATTTCTTATGTTTATTTTGTTGGAGTAGAAATTGAGGGGTGGGAGAGGAAAAAAATATGAATTGTAATTTAATTGTATAAAAGTAGAGAGGAGAGAAGTGTAAATTTCATCTAATTAATTAATTAAATTAAATAGTAAAAAATATATTTTTAAATTATCTTCTTATCTTTATGTAATTAGGGACAAGAAAGTCTTAGATTGAGTTTAATAAATTTTGATTATGACATTTATTTAAATTTAGACTCAATCTGATCAATAATTGAAAAATATGGAATAAGATTTCATTAACGTAATGTAAATATTTTATATAATTTAATTGTAGAATAAAATAAATATAAAATTTAAATAAAAAATTATATATATAATTTAAAATAAATAATATTATTATAAATATAATATATGTTATACAAAATTATTGAAAAAAATTAACCTTTTTAAAAGAAAATGAATAGTTGAATTGAGTTTGGTCAATTCAAAACATAACTTAAACCTATTTTTAAAATACACAAAGCTCAATTTAAAAACTTAAACATGTCCAAAACAATCATGGACTATACTAAATTAGTGAAACGGATTAAATCTTAAACATGTCCAAAGTTTAATCGATTGGACTATACTAAATTAGTGAAACAGATTAAATCTTAAACATGTCTAGAGTTTAATCGATTGGACTATACTAAATTAGTGAAGCAGATTAGATCTTAAACATGTCCAAAGTTTAATCGATTATATATATATATATAATGATGTATAATTGATTATATATACTAAACACATAAAGTGAGATTAATTTTTTTTATTGAGAAGATAAATGAGTAAATTTGAATCATACAACTAAATATGAAAAATTAAAAATTATTTAATGCTTACATGATCATTTAAAAGTGTCGTATAATTTTTTTATTCAATTTAAATCTCAATGTATAATCATATGATTCAAATTTATTTATCTTACTCTCTTGTATCAAAACTCTTATCACTTGATATTATATATATATAATTGATTAAATTTATATATAATCTATTATATATATTTTAATTATATATTTAGTATATACAAATATCTTTAATATATAAAATATTTCTTAATTATAAATATTTAATATATATTAATATATGTTTTTATTTACAATAATAAAAGGATAAATAAGTAATAACTGAACAACTTAAATTTTATTTTATTTATTTATTTTTTCCACTCAACTCTATTTTTATTATAAATAATTGTATATCGAACTACCTAAGCACATTTAAAATACTATTTTTTTTATCATTTATCATTTATATATATATACATATATGTATGTATATATAAATATAAATTAAAATAATTATTTTAATGAGAATAATTTTATGAACCATTATTTAATAATAGTATTTTTAGAAATTATTTTTCGACGAGAGTGTTTTTAAAATATTATATTCGACGAGAGTATTTTTAGAGTTTTTTTCAACAAATGGTGCTTTTAGAAAATTTTTTAACTGATCTCTTTTAATATATTTTTATATCGATATAATAAATTTAAAATGTAATTTATATTTAAAAAATATTTATTTATATAATTTTTTTTTGTTGTTGTGTACTTTCTTTTTTATAATTATACTACACTAAGGAGTGATAAAGTGAAAGAAACATGAAATTGGGTCAGGCCATTAGTTTGGGCCGGGCTTATTTTGATGTCCATATAGTGGAGTCCAGCAATATAGTTCGCTTCTTCAATCTTATAACATAAAATAACGTCCTTGTGCCGCCGGCAGCAGGGATCGTTGTTGTTTCAGAAAACCCTTGTCTTGTCTTGTCTTTGAAATCATAGATTCTTGAAGTGAAGCATAGCCATTGCAGGTTGTGAGAATGGGGAAGAAAGCAAAAGGGTCAAGAAAGGGTAAGAAGGCATGGAGAGCTAACATCAGCACCGAAGAGATCGAAGATTTCTTCGAGAAATCAACAAAGGACGCTCTTTCTGGCGGCTCTCTCCAAGCCCTTTCTAGCGATTCCCTCTTTTATGAAGACAAGTCCAAAGGTAACTCCTTTCCCTCTCTTTCTTTCGTGGGTATGTTTTATTTTAATCAGAACTACTAGCTTGTATCTGGAAATCATGTTTTTGATAATAATTTTGAGTTTAGTAGTGTTGGCGTGTAAATTATGCAATCAAAATAGTTGAACATGTCCAATTGTAATTTCTTTTGTGTTGCCATGATTTACCTAAGCTTGTATTAGTGTATGAATTTTTTTTTTTTAATTTATGTGGAAATAACCAATTACAATTATTTGGATGTTTCCGGATGCATCGTAGACTACTAGCACTAGACTTTGTGTTTTTAATGTTCTTGCTTGGGTGTTCGGTATAGAGAAAACGAAACTGTATTGATCCTTGGATGCGCTGGTATTTGTCTAATTTGATTATATGTGATTAAACTGGTAGATCTTGCGGTGAAGAAGAAGATTGAAAAGCACAGGGAGAGAGTGTTCCGTTGTGATAGCGTGCTACAGAAAAACCAGTTTGTTAAGCCAGTGCCATCTTCTATTCGGAAGAAGTGTTCTAAAAAACGGAATGTGGTGTCTAATACGAAAGATGTCAATGAAGATGGTGATAAGGTCAGTAAGTTGTGCATTAATGCAATCCTATTTGGACAAAATGGAGCAGTTACTTTTTTCGCTTTTCATCTCAATCCTTGTTTAGAATTTGTTTTATATCAATTTTTTTTTTTTTGTCTCTAATGATCTTTTTCAGGATGACTCTACCGTGTTTGATCTATGGGGTGATAAAGGTATCTTGTATGTCTATTGATTTAAAGTTTTGGTTTACTTTTTGTGTTAACTATGGATGTTAAAACAGTATTCTTTGATAGGTGAGGATAACAAGAAGGTGAAAAAGGTATGCTCTAGAGCAGTATCGATTCTAATCAGTGGATTTTATATTGCATTTTATCTTTGCTGCACTTTCAGTGTGTTAGTTGAATTAATAATCAGTGTGTTAGTTGAATTGATAATATGATGACTATGTGCTTAACAGGTATCAAAGCCTGCTCTTATTCCAGCGGTAGAGGTTGATCCTCCAGGCTGCTCTTTCAATCCCTCATATGAAAGTCATCAGGTAGTTTCTTAAGAAATGATGATTTGCCATGCTATTTGTGATCTTTTTTTGTCATGCATCTTGATGAACGCTTTTAAAAATTTAACTGCTAAACCAGGATACATTAGCTTCTGCCGTTGCGGAAGAAATGCAAAAAATCTACAAGAATGAATTGGGGCCTGAGCCAGTGCCATTAACTGTTCCTGGAGAGGCTATTGCTGAAGAAGATGTAAGTCTCATTCTCTTCACTTGTATAATTATTGGAGGGTGAAATCTTTGTCACATTTATTAAGCTTTAGGTATTCGAAAATTTGAATTTGTATGGCTTCTGTCATTGGTCCTGCTTTTTAAATAATCTACCTTTTGTCAGATGTATTTTCTTGACGTGGATGATGGGAGTGACCATGATGAAAGTACTCTTGAAAATGAAGATGCTGCATCAGAGAAAAAGTGAGCTATCATAAATTTTAATTAGCCAGACTTCGTTTAAATATTGTTTATTAACTTGATGATGTTTCCCTCCATATTATATTTTTTTGACAATGTACATTACCCATCAAGTCAAATAACATTTGCTTTGTTTTCTCTTTTTCTTCTACTCATTTTGTGTTCAATTTGAATTTAGTTATTCTAATGGTTAGTAATGATTGTTTCAACTTTCAAGTATCTATCAAATTTGTAATCTTATAATCGTGGTCCTTAACATTTACTCAATGGTGTCTCTTGGTAATGTTAATTAAATTTCTTAGATGCATATTATATTTTTTACTTATGGAGATTGGAGAACACATTACTACTTTTGGAATAAGCATTGTGTAAACATTATTGATTTCTTACATAATCTCCTTTTGAGCACTGCATTATGTTTTCTGAACCAATAATTTCTAAACATTTGGTGTATTCATATTGTTTGAATAATCATTGGACAGGCCTATTAAAACAAAGAGAGTAACTAGAGTTGTATTGAATAAGAGAGCTAGGCGGAAAGAACAACTGAGAAGTGAAGCAGAAGCTAAGAAGATAAAGGAATTGTCAAAGGAAATTGATAGGTAATATGATCCCCCTCCTCTCTCTTTGCACGTCACAATAAAAGATTATTTTTAAGCATCTTTTGTTCTTCTGGTTACAGCATACCAGAAATTATTCAGGAAATTGAGCAAGAAGATGAGGAAAAGAAAAAAAGGCATCTTAGGCGACAAGTTGCTAAACAGGAGATGTTAAAGGCACGCCCACCACGCCTAGGAAAGCACAAGTAAGTAGTCTTTTGAGTATATCTCAATTTACTTCCCTTGCGGATAGGGGAGTTGTTAAGCGTTATTTAATGTATTAGTAAATCATTATTATTCGATTTATAGTTTTGTACAATTAAAATTTACCAGTTAAGTTTTTCTGGAGCTTCTCTGTTACATGTGCCTTCAAATAAAGCTCCATGGATATGATTTTTTATGAATGTATGTTTATCATTTCCTTTCTCATAACAGATTCGAGCCGGCACCTGTTCAAGTTTTATTAAGTGATGAGATAACTGGATCCATCCGGAAGCTGAAGGTAGGCTTGTGTTCTCTTGCTATGATATTGATTGTTTTGGTGTCTCAGTTTTAGGAAACATGCAAGTAAATTTTCCTACTTTATTGGTTTGTATTAGGGTTGCTGCACCCTTATAAAGGATCGATATAAAAGCCTAGAAAAGAGAGGATTGATTGTTCCAGCGAAAAGGTTAGTTCAAACTTCTATGTTAATTTATCAAACACATTTGGTTGAGGGGTTTGTATTTCTGTCTTATGATTTTACAAACGAAATTGCTACCATAGTCTTTCTTGGAATTTGATTATGATGGAGCAGTGCATTTATTAAACAATTAATTTATGATTTTACTTCCATGAAGTTGTATGTTTTATGGGACATTATGCATGCAATTCTCTGATCTTATTTATGTATATGCATTGTACAGGAATTAGAGTTCTTGGTGTTGGCTAGCTATCTTATGTTACTCCAAAAATTCTGGAGGTGTTGATGTATGGTAAAAGAGAAGTGATGGATGAAAGAACTAGATAGTTTTTCTAAAGGATGATCTTGTTTGTCCAGTAGTGTCTGGCTTAATTTTGATACATATCTATGTATTTTGTTTATTTTTTGTTACAATTTTATTAGAAAGCCAAATGTCTACATGTATTATTAGAGCTAGAGCTCACTTGTTTTTGCATCGTTATATTACTAGAGAATTTGTTTAGTGTTATTTAATAATTTTAAGTTGAAGGGTCTTACTGCACTGTCGCACTGATGACCATTTTAGATTTTAATTTTTTTGAATTACTTTTTAACAAAATAAACTTTTATAAAAATCTCATACTTATTTTGCAAAAAAAATTGGTGTGAATAGAGGCTTGGGATAAGCTTTTGTCAGATATTCTAATCTATTTTAATCTCTACTTATGTTCATGATGAATGAAAGTAGGTAAATTACTCGTCTCTAAATTATTTAAAAATTTCAAGTAGTTTAACTAATTTTTTAATTGAGTTTTCAAACGAAAAAAGTAGGTTATAAAGATACTAGTTTATGACGAGTTGATATCACTAAAAACGACAATTTATGATGTTAAAAACTCTAGACATTTAATTAAAAAAAGTTACATTAACAAGAACTCAATTAATTTTCTTTTAGTTTTTTTTTTGGGTATATATTTTTCTTTTAGTTGAAGAACTTAAAATTTGTTAAGTAATTTAAAGACTAAATAAATTTATAATAATATATATAGAAGACTCAGTATTTTAGACACTTTAATCTTCCTTTATATATTAAAAAATTGCTTATGAAATTTCTTCGGTTCATCTGTAATTTTTTCTTTTATTATATAACTTTTATTATCTTTTTTATTTATAAAAAATACATAGACACAAAGTAAATCTTTTTCTCTAGTATTTTGATAATGAAAGTAAGAGTTCTACGTAGAAAAGAGGGGTGAAAAGCTACCAAAGTGGTAAATTTATAGAAGATTTGATTTCTATTAGAAAGTTAAATTAATTTTAACTTTACTTATGTCTCGTTTTTACTAAACAGTTATTCTACCCTAAATTTTGTCACATTTCGATTAATAGAAGGTAAGAGGTACAGACGTTAAGTTCATTTTTCAATACCAAGGTTATAAAATTAAAGTTAAACTAACTTATTTATATAATTGAGGATAAACATTTTTTTAAAGTCAAGGTAAACTTGCAATATTTAGCACTAAATAATATATACATATATTAATATTGTAAATTTTTTTATATTTTTATCTAATCATAAGATACTATTATTATAAATTGATTAATTTTTATAAAAACTAAGATAAAAAGCGATGCCAAAATCATTTTCGAGTAGTTTATTTTTTTAAGAGTAATTAAGAGTATAGAAACTAATGTTTTGAAAATCGGTCAAAATATTAAAAAATAGGTAAAAAAATTGACAAAATCAATTCGAATTGGTATTACAGAAGAAGAAGACCCTTCATGGCGTCGTCCTCCACCTCCAGCAAGGCTGAACCTGACGCCGACGGCGACGGTGTCACAGAAGAAGAAGTGGTTCGTACATTTCTTTTACCCTTTTCATTCATTAATTGTTTTTCTTTCGCTATTTTTGTTTTTTCAGCGTGGTTATAGAATTAGAGATAATGCCAATTTACTTCCTGTCCTTGTAGCTTGAGCATTTTGATGATTTCACTATTGCTTCTTCATGGGAAAGGTTTGCATTCTCCTATTTCGAATTCCTCTGCTCTTGCTATGCACATTGTGTAAGAGAGGAACTGTTTTATGGGAAATACCGTTAAGTTTTTTCTTTTTCTTTTTGTTAACTAGGTTTATTTCTGAAATAGAGGCAGTTTGTCGGATTTGGATGGCTGATGGTCCAAAGAGGTTATTGGTAAGCTTGCTTAGTTTCAAAGCTTAAATTTACTCATTAATTAATTTTGGTTGATTTTGTTATTGAGGAATGCACTTATGGTAAATGCAGTTTACTTGCTCTTAGTATCAATATTTTTTACTTCTATTCAGTGTTCTCAGCTATTATTAGTTTACTTCACCAAATGGGTTCTCGTCTTGTTCCAATTCTATTGATGGAAGTAATTGAAGATGCTTGTTGTGGCTGGTTCTTAGTTGAGGTTTTCCAGGTTTAGGAACCTTTTGAATGGGAGGCAAAAGTAATCCTATGCTTTAGGAACCTTTTAAATTTTATGTTGTTACAGAAACTCAGAAAGAACTTTGTTAGGTTACGTTTTTGCTCACTAACTCTGGATTTAGATAACTTATGAATTATCTACACTTTTAGCACAACATGATTTCTTCTTTAAATAGTCTTCACATTATCAGTTTGGGGGGTGATGTGTTTGTAGTTAACAGTTGAAGGCAAGGGAATTATGTTATAGTATTTACTATTTAGGTGCCCGAATTTCTTTTTCTCATCTTCAGTTCCCTGTAAGTTTTCGCACTGGATGATCTCATCATTTAAAGTGAGCAAATGTGGGATAAATGCTGCTGGTGTCAAATTTTACTTCGATTAGATTCAGTATTGTGCTGTTCCTAAAATTGAATTTGTTTTTTTATGATTTATTCAATAAATAATGTTTTTTATGCATCTCTTCTGTTGCACTGTTCTTACTCCATTTCCTTTTTGGATAATAAAACAAGAAAAAAGCAGACATTACCATGCACATGCTATCTATCCTTACTGGATAAAGAAAAGTTTCTGTATTGTGTAACAATATTGATGTGCAAATAACAAAGTCCTTTCTTCAATTATGTTTGCTACAGTGTCTTATTGTACAATGTTGGTGTATAGTGTGAGATGCTGTCTTCAAAGTTACATTTTCCCTTTTAAATTTGTTATGCCATTTGTTTTTACCAAATAAATTTCTTTTCTTTTGATCTAGGAAAAAGGTGCAGTTCTGTTAGGGTATTCCAAAAATTCGTACAAGGTCAAATCTGAATTGAAGTATGCCATGAAAAGTTACTGCATGGAGTACTATTTTGAGACTGACCGTAATGGTAATTTTGGAAATTTTTTGGTTGTAAATATTTAATCAATAGAGTAACCTTGGCACAATGGTAAGGTTGCTGTTTTGTATCTTGGAGGTTATGGGTTAAATCATGGAAACAGCCTCTCTGTTTGTGGGGGTAAGGCTGTGCACATTTGATCTACCCTCTCCAGACCCCACTATGTGGGAGCCTTGTGCACTGGGTTGCCCTAAATGTTTAGTCGGTTGAGCTTGGGGCTGAGCAACTTATTGCTTAATCTATCTGGTCTTCTGAATGACACAGGCAAACCTGCAGACTGGAGGTCTGCTTTGCATGATCTGCAGTTATGTTTTGGTGTAAAGGAATTTTTGGTATGCTTTAATGTTTTATCTAGCCTTTTATTGGAAATTTGATGCTTTCATTAAGGAAACACTTATTGTCTTGTACATCACTAGGTGATTGCTCCTCAAAGTGCAAGCAGTGTGGTTCTTGATGCACCAGAGGCAAGCAAGCTGCTGAGTGCTGTTGCAATTGCTTTGTCAAATTGTTCAAGGTAACTATTGTTCCTTGTTATTTAATGTTTTGTATTCTGTTGAAATTTACAATAACCTATGTACTCTGCACATCTATATTGCATTTGCATTTTATGTCTGATCGCAATTAATTACTAAATGGTACTTGTTATGATATTTGGGTTTATTTAATGCCTCTTTCATTTTTATTGGAGAGGTTACTATTTTATTGGATAAAATCTGTTATGGTTTCCAAATGTTTAAATTAAAAGACATTGAAATATCCAGTTTATTAAAAACTGCATAATTAAAACAGAGATGTCATTTCTTATAATGTGAGTTATGTAGTTTATGGCCAGCATTTGTTCCAGTTCATGATCCTTCTAGGAAAGCATATATTGGAATTCAGAACCTGGGTACTGTATGTACTAGAAGGTTTGAAGCAGATCGGATTGGTAGTCAGGTTCCAGTAAGACTCATGCATTTGGAGGGCCTGTACGAGTTGTTTGTATCTAAGTTTGTGAGTTCCTTGCCCAAGTTGTTTAATTAAATATTTATTTGATTTTTGCTCAATTTATGATGTTGCTACAAATTTTTAATCAGATATACCCTTTGTGCATTTTTCTTCTATCAATTCACTCTCTGAAATTGATGCCAACATAATTACTGATGTGATACTTATAACAGTTACCAATTAATCAAACTCCCTTTGTCAAGGGTAGCCTGTGCCAGGGGGTGGGTAACTTGAGATAAAATATGATAAATGGATATATAAATAAATGAGGAAATATTCATTATTGAAGAGTTGGCATTTATAGGTTGTAATGCTACAACGTTTCTAAACTAATGTTTTATTTTATGTTAATATTTGCACGAGAGAATTGACAGTCTGTTGTGAGCATTGTAAGGAAGTTATTTATTTGATATATTCTCTTTTTCCTTTCTATTTTCTGGCTTATTTTGCTTCAATATGTTGAATGGATACTTTGCACACTTATTCTCCTAGTAGTATATGTTGAATTCAGAAGTTCTATGCTGAAATGACTTCTAATCAGCAGTGTCACTTAAACTTTGCCCTGAAGTAATTAATTTTCACTTGAAACTGAAGGCCTACTCCACATTGGATCTTTCTTCTCATCTTTTCAAAGTGCAATTTGCAATGAAGCTAACATACAGAATGCTTCCTTATGATGACGACAATATCAATGGCATTGATGCTCAAAATACAAAATCTGGAGAAAATCTTATTAGTGAAACCTCCAGTGAAACACTGTGGGATAATGATTGTCCTTGGAGTGAGTGGTATTCTGCAGAAGATCCTGTTAAAGGTAAATCCCAGGAATTGAGAACATGTTGGTAGAAGTAGTTTTAGGTAATTGCTTGGATGCTTTTGTTGGATACAACGTGTTTTAAGACTGAAACATGTTTTGCCAGTTTTGGATATTTGTGCCACTCAGCATATAGAAGCCGAGAGTTAAAGGTGAAAGGTCCCCTTAATGTGCTAGGATGTTTTAAGACTTAGAGGCCAGAAATGCCAACGTGCATGCCTCACTAGGCAGTAACATTTACAGATGAGTAAAATATTTGATCTTTTGCATTGATTTTCCATAGAAATTAACTATTCAAGTGAAATATTCATAGTAAAAATAAAGGATTATGCCATTTTTAATAAGAAAAATACAGATTTAAATGTTTAATTTACAAATCCCAAAGCTGCTAGCTGCTAAGAGTCCCAAAGACTGACAACTCAGTGTTTGTTTAGCATTCTGAGTATGTAACCCCCTTTTGTATCATAGTAAACAAGTTAGATTGCTGTTCTTTCAAAAATTATTTTACTGTTATCCACAGAGATTTTCCTAAAGCACCAAGACTCCTTTCATCTTTGTGGATACCCATTTTCGTCCAGAGCTTGAAAAAGGAAAGGAGACCAAGGGGATAAAAAGGACAGGTGGACTGCCCCTCCCAAAAGAGGAAAAGATGCTGAAATGACTGAAAAGCAGATTGGGGAGGTGTGATCTGACAGACCCACGTGCCTCAATCTGCCGTTATGGGTCATAAGTTGCAAAGGATGGCAATAGAAAATATGGGGTTATTTGCATACATGAGAAAAGAATTTCAGATACATTAAGTGCTAGTTTTAGCTTTTTGCAATAGAATAGCCTTCCTGAAAATGTGCTTTTGCAGGTGTTACATGAAAAATTCACCACCAACATAAAATTTTCATGATTCTTGCCATTTCAACTGTACCCTATATCAATTTAAAGCCCTTATTTATATCTACTTTGTTCTTTATGCTTGTCTATCTCCCAAGGAGGACCTTTGCCCCAGTATCTTGCTTACATTTGTCTTTTTGAAATTTGATTTTTGGTTTTTAATTAGTAAAAGCTCTCCAAGCTTCATTTTTTCCATGTCACTCTCTATTGTGAAATCTGAATGCCATTTATGTTTAATAAATGGGTAGGCTGCATGCAGGTTTTGAACTGATCACAATATGGTTAGAGAAGATGGTTGAAAGTTCTATGGAAATGGCTGAACTGGAAAATGCTTCACCTTATGAAGCTGAGAAGTGGTTGATCTCTCCAAGTTGTGCTCCAAAGCTGTACGATTTATTTATTTATTTATTGGAAATTGGATAACCAAAATTCTCATGACAAATGCTTGCTAGGATGCTGCTTATGCTAGTAACATTGCTTCTTGCTAAGTATATACTAAACAATAATATGATAGCATACCCCAATTAAGAGGGTGTATATTAGAAAGAATAAAAAGGAGCAGAGGGAATTAGACGAGTTAGTTACTACTGTTGACAATTGAATGACAGCTAGGATTTTGCCAGTTGGTTGAGAGGTTTTAAGAAAATAGGAGAAAGAGAGAGGAGTCTGGTCAGTTGCTGAGAATAAATTAGAGGGAGAGCCTTGACAATCAAATTTCCTGGAAGGAGATTTTTCTTTCTGTATACTTGTTATTTCTTCTTCTGTCTCAGACCTGTAATCTCCCTGGTTGTGATCTTGAGAGCAGAGAACAATCAATAAAATCCTCATTCTTTCCATTCCGCTTCACTTAAATCTGATCCAGTTCTTACAAAATCTGGGAGATAAGTAGATAACAACTGTAAACTCTATTCTGTTTGTGCTTGACCTTCATAAACTTGGTTAAATTACAAATACAACTGCTCAGAATTTTCATTTTCCTCCATATCAATGTTTACAAAGTTATAAAAATTATAAAGGATAGGTAGGTTCTAGTTCTATATAAATATATATGTTTTTTGTTTTTTATAATTATACAAGTCTGAAAGTCACCATCGATGGTTTTTAATTTTCCTTTTTTAGAGCATTTCCTATGGTTCCTTGCAGAATTGCATGATTTGGAAAAAAACAACCATAATTTTGTGGTTGTGGCAACTGGCTATACATAGATATAATTTATTATTGAATTTTCATGCAATTACTAATGAAGTCCATACTTGAAATTTGATCAGTTTCTTTTTCTTCTTAATGTTGTTTAAGCTTTAAAAAATGTGATTTAAGAATGTATTAAAAAGTGATTTATGTTTAGAGATTTTATGTGAAGTAGAAGTTATTTTTTGTTGGGTTACAATAATAAAAATGTTTATTTAAAAGGTTGTTATAATTAGTTAATTACAACTTCTTTTGAGAAGCTACTCAAAGTAACTTCTCAAAATAATCAGAAATATATATATATTTTTTCTGATTCTGATTTTTTTAGAGTTTAAACAAAGACACTACAAAATTTTAGGAGTGTTTTTCTTTTTTTTTTTTCAAAATAAGAATGTTTTTTCTTGAAAAAAAAGCTGAACCAAATGGGATCTAAATAGATTTTGGAAGTTATTTTTCTATTGATATTTATATTTTGTTCATTCATATAGGTTTGGAGGTTCCAAATGGAATCAAATTGGGTTTGCATCCCAGTTGCGTCTTCTCGTTGATGCATTGGAAATGTCATTTGAGGCCCAATTTATGGAAAATTTTGTTTCAGGTTTGAATTTGTTTTGTTGTATTTAATGGTATATTTGAGTCTTGACTATTCCTGCTGGTTTTGTATTTAATAGTTGATGATGCTATTAAAATTTGGTACAACGGTTCAGCATTTTCCTTCTTCTGGTATGTAGCAGATGAAAACTCAGGTCCTGAGCATTTGAAATCCTCAATGGTTATACCTCCACTAACTGTTCGAGATCAAGTGCTGAAAGAACTATTTCAAGAAGGCACTTAATTCTGCCCCCTTCCTCTATATTTCATTTTCCATTTTATGTGAATGCTTCAGCATACTATTGTCTCTGACTTGCATTGTTGGCAGTTTATTAATTTTGCATTTGTATCCAATTGATGGTCAATAAATCTGCCAATAGGGCAAGGTGCCAATGCCCTGGGAACACAGTAGAACTGGCCTCCAGTTTGATGTTTATAATCAGTTTCAAGCACAAATTATACTTGGGAGAGTGGAAAAAAAGTAGCTTTCATTAGGCATGTTAAATTCTCCTATGATTACAGGTTGATTTTCTGATTTGTCTTGAGCAATAAAGGGCTGAATATTTTCTACAATCTTATTTACAAGAGTTTAAATGCAGTTGACTTGTCTAGTGTTAAGAAATATGGTTGAGAACATAAGAATGCTTTCTTAGAAATAAAAAGGAGATGCGACGAATAATATAGGGAAGGTTTACAAAAACTTAATGTATGGATAGGTAAATGTAGTATGCAGAACTTGAATGCTACTTTATTAACTTCATTGTTGCATAGGACATAGGTTTCTGTTTGGTTTGTTCTATCCAAGTCATTGCCACATAGACGTATACTAAAGGATTATATAAATACAGCAATTAAGAACAATCACTAGTGCTATATTTCAAGTTCTTGAAAAGAATCCTTGCTTCTCGCTTGCAAATCATAAGAAATTAGAGAATATTTCTACCTTTGAACACTTCTTTAGGCCTTTCATTCTTTCATCTTCTTTTTGATTTACTGCATGTAAAACTTACTTTCTGCATTATAAGTTATACCTAATCACTGCACTGCATATTCCTTGGGATGCCTAACATGGCATGCAGGGTCATTTGCATGTTAAAATTCAAAGTAGATTACTCTACATTATTTTGTTATAATTGCTTACAAAATGTCTACAGGAGTACAGCTCGCAGATTCTGCTTATGGTGGAGATAAGACTTCTCAAGCTATAAAAGGCGCACCTCGTGAATCTCTTTTTGCACAATTTTGCTTACATTCTCTTTGGTTTGGTGACTGCAATATACGGGGTATGTACCAAAGTGAGGGGATTATTGGTGCATAACCTAGCAGATTAGCAATTCTGGTCACGTAGGTGGAATTGATTTTTTGAGATATCTAGCATGCACTGTATATTTTCAATTGCATGACTTCATTTTGGTTTGTACGTCAGCTATTGCTGTCCTATGGACAGAGTTTGTTCGAGAGGTTAGGTGGTATTGGGAAGAGTCACTATTAATCCCTCGGATGCCAGCAAATGGTTCAATTGACCTTTCTACTTGTTTGATTAACCAGAAACTTCAGATGGTAATTTTTGTTTAATAATGTTAAAGAATCTTTGATGAAGTATATTTCACATATCCTTGTTTACTTTATATATTTTAAGGAGAGTGATAAAATGAACTTGTGTAACTTATATTAACTATTACACCATTTAATAACTTCATATAAAATGTGAATTTTAACAATCCAACTATTGAATTAAAAATTTATATTACCTTGATGTCTTTATCAAATTTTATTATAATTGAGCAACGATAAGAAGGTAATCAAATTATTCATATTTTAATTTATTTTGAAATATATATTTCGTTAATTTTGATCAATATGAAAAAGGTATCAAATAATTTTGAATCAATATAAAATTTTGTATATATGATCTATGTAAAAGGAACTTTTAATTTAATGGTTGGATCATTAATATTTGTATTCTATATGAAGTTATTAAATGATATAATAATTGGTTGAAGTTACACTGATGTCATTTGATCCCTCCCCATATTTTAATATGAAATTTTATGTTAAATGTTAATTGTTAGTTTTCTAGAACATTCTTAACTTACTGTTTCCTTCACTTTGTATTGACTTGATCTCTTTAATTGTCCTGCCTTTTTTTTATCATGATAAATTATAAATTTACTTGCTGTGTGAATGTAGGCTCCTTTTTTTTTTATCAACTTATTAGTTGTTCTTTTGTCATCATTAATTATGGTGTATTAAGTACAGAAAAATGACAATTTTATTTAAAGCTTAAAGATAGTTTTGATGCATAATTTCCCTATCTTATACTTCTATCGGCCAAATTGAAGTTCTATTTTACCCCTCAATGTAGTTTTAAGATCAAAATAGAAATGTTTTATACTTTTATTGAGCTTGGGTGTTTTGGTGTTTGTGTGATATGGAAGACATGGTGATATGTCTACGATGGTGATTATGTTTTTCACTTTGCTATTCAGCTTGCAGCATGCATTGTGAAGAAGTGGGAAATGAATGAAGATTATCAAGATTGTATTGGAAGTGAAGATCAAATAGAGTCTATGACTGAGGTCACAAACTTTGCTTTCCTCATGTTTGTAGTTAGATTGAATATTGTGTTGCTGTAGTTACTATTTTTTTAAAATTACTTTTCCTTGTGAACATAAATAGTTAGTGATTATAATTGCAGGAGGAAAGTGTAGTTGGAGATGACTCATTCAATATGCAGATGTGCAGTGGGGATTTTTCTGGGAAAGTTGATAGGTGAACTTAGCAAGTTGGAGTCTCTTAGCTATTCACATCTGTAAAAGTATTTACTGAATGTGTTGTGTGTACTGTGTGTGTATGATGCTTTATAATCAAATAAAGCTATAATTAAGGATACAAATAATGATAAAAATCCCTAGTTTCTAGCTATGAAATCTTTCCATATTTCCCTATTTAGATAGAATAAAAATTCCCCCTCAAGCCAAAACATATATGTTATATGAATAAAGCTTGTTACATACATAGTCATTGGAGAAGGTGAGCATGGCGAAGGGGTCGTTAGAGACAGGGGAGAACAACAGAGGGGTCACCAAAGATAGGAAAGCACAGCGAAGGGGTTGCTGGAGTTAGGAGAGTGCAACGAACAGATTGCTCGAGTCATGAGAGCGTGGTGGAGGGATCACTAGAGTTGTGAAAGAATGGCGAAAAGGTTGTCGGAGTCAAGAGAACACATTGAAGAGATTGCTGGAGTCATAAAAGCACGACGAAAGGATCGCTGGAGTTAGAGGAGCATGGTAAAGACATTGCTGGGTTTAGAGGAGTGCACTAGAGGCATTGTCGAAGTTAGAAGAGCATGTGAAGACATCATTGAAGTTGTGGAAGCACGACGAAAAGGTCACCGGAGTCAAGAGAGCACAATGAAGGGATTGAGAGAGTCATAAAAACATGGTGGAGGGATCACTAGAGTTAAAGGAGTGCGGTAGAGGCATCACTGAAGTTAGAGAAGCGTAGCAGACATTGCCAAAATTAGAGGAGTGAGGTAGTCATTGCCAGAGTTGGAGGAGTGCAGCAGAGGGGTCACTAGAATTAGAGTCAAGAGAATGCAACAGAGGGGTCGTTGAAACCAATGGAGTACGGTGAAAAGGTCACAGGAGCACAATGACCCCTTGCCAGAGACAGGAAAAACCTTATGCTCTGATACCATATACAAGTATTTACTGAATGTGTTGTGTGTATTGTGTGTATACGATGTTTTATTTATAATCAAATAAAGCTACATTTAAGGATACAAATAATGATAGAAATTCCTAATTTCTAGCTATGAAATCTTTCTAAATTTTCCTATTTAGATAGAAGAAACACATATCTTTAACAGCATCCAAATCTAGCTTGGTCGCTGCTAAAACATTACTACTTTCATTGTTAAGAATTTTGTCCGTGTTAAGATACTATCATGCATATTTTAGTTTCTGTACATTTTAAAATTTTCATTTCTGAAAGATCAGTTCAGGAGTCTAATATGTAATGATGGTATATTTAGTACATGTGACCTGATGAGCTAGTACGTGAAGAGATTGGAAAGCTTTACACTGCTGATGGAGACTTTACCCTTTTCTTTTCTAATGTTGTCATTGGATAATACATATACTATACTAGTTTTTCTATCCGTTGCCTTTTTCCATGTAGCTTTTGTATGTTACATGTTCGGACTAATAATGGATTTGCACCTTAAGTTACAAATTTTTTTATGTATCCTTGCAAATAATTTTAGTATTTTCTAGCACACATGGTGTATTACTTTTTTGTTCATTCTGCAGCTTTCCAACTTCTGCTGTTATACATTATTCTGTTAGAACAGTATCTGCATTTAGTGGAAAGCCTGAAGATGCTGACCTTTTTAATGATAAAAAACCTCTATACTGCAGCAGGAGAGGTTCAGCTGGTGTTGTTGATTCAATGATGCTTCTAAAGTCATATGAAAGCATGCATGCCCCATACACCCAGGTTTCTCTAACATCCATGCACCTATTGACACTGCCATTATGTTGTGCTACTTCACAAATTTTGGATAATATGATGTTTTGGATCATGTTTGGTATCCCACAGGAAGCACCACTTATGACAGAAGACATGCATGAGGAGTGCCTTCAGGCTGTTGAAGCCTTTAGCGATTCATTTGTAAGCTTAAACTGTTGTGCAATGCCTCAATAATGATTGACTATAAAAGCTTTGATCATGGACCTATCATATATATCAAAGGGGGGACAATGACTGAATAAGATACATCCAAAAGTGAAATGAGGCTAAATGTATTGATTTGATTGGGTGTTACAGTGGAATAAATTCAGGAATGTAGTTGCTAAATTGTTAATTTGAATCAGCCTGTTTCTGGGGAAGGTACCCTTGCAAGCAGAGAGATTGTTTCTATGATTTTAACTTGTAACCTTCAGGTCACAAGGCGGCAACCTTGTGTTGTGCCAAGGCTCACCCCCTCACCGGAGATAAAACATTAATCACAACCACAATTGCTAAAAAGTTTATTGAATTGCTGCTATATTCCATCCGATGCTTTTTTGTCCTGCAACAGTAGAATTGTCATCTGCCTTCTTGCATGTTTCTTAATTAACCATCCTTTACAGTGATGGTTAATATTGTTAATTGTTATGATTGATGTTTTAGCTCATAACTTCCGCAGAAAGTCTGCATTCATTGCCATGTATTAAAAATTGCGTCATACTCCCTTGACATGAAAAGCTAGGAAATTCTTCAGATAATTCAAATCTCTCAAAGCAATGTAAGGGATTAAGCTCTGGAATTTCTCATGCATAGTTAAAAATAGCATCATTAATTTTTTTCTAAAAAAACTATTATTTCTTTATCAGGTTCCTTTTATTTCTGTACTTGTTACTTTTAGATAAAAGTATCATTAGTAGAGGCAGTACCTGAGCTTGATGAAATAAGGAAATTAATAAAACAAATATGCATGACATTGAAGTATGAGTTACAGAAATAGTGTTGTGAGAAGTGACCGAATCCCCATCTCCTTTCTTGAACTTTTTGAAGCTTCTTTCAGATTTGAATTTAGTTAACTCATGCATATTTTGCTTGCAATTCTAGGAGTGAATAGAACACACTGTAGGTTTCAAAAAGTATATGCCATATGTGATATTCCATTTCATACATTACATTGTTACTAACCATTGCCTGTTATTCTTTTGCAGAGTTTCTCTGCCCAGGTGGAAAGGGATACATTAGCTTCAGGTAACTACCTGTAATAAAGGTGTCTAAATGACTTTTGATGACTTTTATTGTGTTAGGATCCAATTGCAAGGTATGGGACTTGAGTCCCAAATTGAAATAATGAGATTCTAGTGTGGGGTTTATAAGGCTTTTGGGTTCTCCCACTACAATAGCTAGCTTTTGTGGTGTGGTTCTCCCAAAGTTCTTATCAATTGGTATTAGAGCCTTTCACCATATCTCTGAGCTGCAAATGAGCAGCATGGATAGTGACTCCGACATTGTAGTGTTCACTTGGTACTAATCAAAGGGTTAGTGTACAGCCAGCTCGTGTGGGCACATTGGGGCTGTGTAGCATGGTGGGATGTTAGGATTAAATTGCAAAGTATGGAACTTGAGTCCCACATTGGAAGAATGAGATTTTAGTGTAGGGCTTATAAGGTTTTGGGCTCTCTCACTACAATAGTTAGCTTTTGTGGTGTGGTTCTCCCAGGTTCTTATCATAATGTCATGTGAGCCACTTGCATTTAGGAGTTAAATCAAAAGGGCAGGCTAGCCCCATTCCATAATTAATTTAGTTATTAATCAGGTCACAAGTTTCTTTTTTCCAGAGAAAATTGTCAAATCTAGAAGAAGAGCTATGATATGTCAAAAAATCTAAATACTCAGCAAACCTGAAAAATGGTCATGATGCTTTGAGATTTCTGTTAAGATTTGATCTACCTTCACCATTAAATAACTTTAAGGAATGAGATTTTCATATACCTAGTTATTGAATGACAAGTGTCGCAACTTGGGCCGTGATGTGCAATCGGCGAGGAGGGAATCTTGAAGTCTGAGTCTCTTCCGAGGAAGGAATAGGGATTGAGGAGTTGCTGTAATACCCCTTTTCTGTCTGGATACAGAAAGGGGAGGAGGTGGGCCCAAAAAAGTAATAATAAAAAGAAGAGAAGACAGAGCAGCTGGTGAGACAGTGACAGCTCACCCAACAGAAGGAAAAAGAAGAAAGTACGTCAGAAAAGCAACCTAAAGGAGCGAACCTTGCCACGTTGCTTTGTTAGATGGGTCTCGAACCGGAACAACCAGAATGGGAACTCCTGGAGTTGTCTTCCCCCATGAAAAGCAGAAGGCGCGGATATGCAGAGGCGACGACGATCAGAAAAGTGGAAAACATCACTACCCATCCATTGCAGGGCCGCCGCATTGGGTGAAGGAAAACCCTCGTAGTAGCGTCGGAGCATTAATGGATCTTGGGGCATCACACGCTGCATTAAATGCTGAAGACCCATGGACGAGCCTATAAAAGGAGCTCAAGCTCGAATGGGTAGGGGGATGGAAAAAAGAGGGAAAAGAGCATAGTCTGTTGAAATAGAAGGTATTTCAACTTGAAGAAAAGGTGAGAGTTAGAGAGGAAGAAGGAGAAAGACTTGAGAAGAATACCCGTGGGAACGTGAAGGTTCAATAGGAGTTTGAGAGATTTGTAGTAGAGAAAGGAGTCCACCTACTACAAACCACCAATAACCCCTGGATACAAGGTAAGTCCTTCAAAACTTTCCCCTGCATACACCCACATAGGATTTATGGAGACTCGGCCTTAGTGATACACCAACTACAAGGTGAATGGGAGACATGAGACACCAAGTTAATTCCTTGAGTTAACTGAGAATTTTGAGAGCATCACATTCCATCATATTCCTCGGGAAGATAATCAAATGGCTGATGCATTAGCAACCCTGGCCTCCATGTTTGAAATAAGCCAGGAAAGTGACACTCCCATACTCCGAATCTGGCATTAGGTGGTACCAGCATACTATCGAGTAGTAGAGGAAGAAGCAGACGTGAAGCCCTGGTACTATGATATCAAGAACTATGTGAAAAATAAAGAATACCCACTAGGTGCCACAGAAAATAATAAAAGGACTTTGAGGAGGATGTCCATGGGCTATTTCTTGAATGGGGATGTGCTCTACAAGAAGAGTCTGGATATGACACTGCTTCGATGTGTAGATGCCAAGGAAGTCGAGGGGATATTGGAAGAGATTCATGAGGGAATCTTTGGGACACATGCAAGTGGGTCAACTATGACAAGGAAGTTCCTAAGATGAGGATATTATTGGGCTAGAATGGAGGTAGATTGTTGTGAACATGTAAAGAAATGTCATAAGTGTCAAGTTTATGCTGACAATATCCACACACCTCCAGCACCTCTAAGCGTCTTCGCAGCCCCATGGCCCTTTGCAATGTGGGGGATAGACGTGATCGGACCAATTGAACCGAAAGCGTCTAATAGGCATCATTTCATCCTGGTAGCCATAGATTACTTCATCAAATGGGTAGAGACATCTTCATATGCCAGTGTAACAAGGAACGTGGTGGTCAAGTTTATAAAAGAGGATCTCATTTGTTGGTACGACATACCAAGCCACATCATCACCGACAAAGGAACTAATTTGAATAATAAAATGATAGCCAAGTTATGCGAACAATTCAAAATTCAAGATTCAACATCACAATTCCACACCATATCGCCCAGAAGCGAATGGAGCTTGTGGAAGTGGCCAATAAGAACATTAAGAAGATAGTTCAAAAGATGGTGGTGACATACAAAGATTGGCATGAGATGCTTCCCTTCGCCCTCACAGATACCGAACGACTGTTCGTACCTCAATAGGGGCAACACCATACCCCTTGGTGTATGGCATGGAAGTGGTCCTACCCATTGAAGTGGAGATCCCCTCACTGCGAGTATTGATGGAAATCGAGTTGGAAGATGCTGAATGGATGCGGGCTCGCTTTAACCAATTAAATCTTATGGAAGAAAAGAGGTTGACTGCAGTTTGTCATGGCCAACTGTATCAGCACTAGATGAAGAGGGCATTCGACAAAAAATCCGAATGTGGGTGTATGCAGGGGAAAGTTTCGAAGGACTTACCTTGTATCCAGGGGGTCATTCATTTGTAGTAGGTGGACTCTTTTCTCTATTACGAATCTCTCAAACTCCTATTGAACCTTCACATTCCCACGGGTATTCTTCTCAAGTCTTTCTCCCTCTTCCTCTCTAACTCTCACCTTTTCTTCAGGTTGAAATACTTTCTATTTCAACAGACTATGCTCTCTTCCCTCTTTTTTCCGTCCCCCTGCCCATTCAAGCTTGAGCTCCTTTTATAGGCTCGCCCATGGGTCTTCAGCATTTAATTTAGTACATGATGCCCCAAGTTCCATTAATGCTCCGACACCACTGCGAGGTTTTTCCTTCACCCAATGCAGCAGCCCTGCAATGGATGGGTGGTGACGTTTTCCACTTTTCTGATCGCCGCCATCTCTGCACCTTCTGCTTTTCATGGGGAAAGACGACTTCACGAGTTCCTATTCCGGTTGTTCCGGTTCGAGACCCATCGAGCAGAGCAACGTTGCAGGGTTCGCTCCTCTAGGTTGCTGTTGGAGTTTTAAAAGATGAAAGAATAAATCAGTTTCATAAGAGGTAAATAAGAGAGAAATTTGCTGTGTAAAGTCGATAATTTTATTGGACTAGTGAAGACTTTAAATACAGCTGAAACTCAAACTGAAAAGCAAGAAAATAGGAACTACACATGGGACACGATTCCATGTTTAACAACTTAAAAAATCTGAAACTAATGCTGACTAAGTTATTTGAAACAGTCAAACAACTTTAATTAAAAAAAAAAAAACATCAAAGAAATGAATGAAGAGACGACAGCATCTGAAGCACAACTTCAACTTTACCTAATGCAGCAGCCCTGCAATGGATGGGTGGTGACATTTTCCACTTTTCCGATTGTCGCCGCCTTTGCATCTCCGCACCTTCTGCTTTTCACGGGGAAAGACGACTTCACAAGTTCCCATTCCATTTGTTCTGGTTTGAGGCCCATCGAGCAGAGCAAGGTTGCAGGCATTCCTCTAGGTTGCTTTTTTGACGTACTTTCTTCTTTTTCCTTCTGCTGGGTGAGCTGTCACTATCTCACTAGCTGTTCTGTCTTCTCTTCTTTTTATTATTATTTTTCTGGGCCCATCAACTCCCCCTTTCTATACCCGGACAGAAAATGGGTATTACAACAAGTATTATATGTTGACCATACCTAACAATTTAAGAAAAATTAGGCACTTATAAGTGCTGAATGAAATTATTCATTATGATTCTATTTTCAAATGTTGCATGCTAATTCTTGTAAGATAAACTGATGAACCGCAAATTGGTTTTCTACGTATTTTTTGTATGGAAAGATTTCTGAAAAAATATTTTCATTGGTGTGATGTTAGTGAGATTATCTTGATCCTCATGAAATATTTAATATTGTTTCCTCTATCTCTCTTAACCCTTTTTTGTTATAAATTGACTAGATTTATGAATATGTATTTTAGAAAAGATTTGCTATATAGTTAATAATGCATGCAAGATTCTACAATATATGATAATAATGTCATGACAAACCAGTAATTTGCTTTGATGATATTAGACATGTCAGCATTTAAAGCAGCAAATCCAGATGCTGTTTTTGAAGATTTTATTCGCTGGCATTCACCCGGGGATTGGGTAGAGGATGACCTTGAGGTTGAGAAGTCAAAAGATAATTGGCCTCCAAGAGGGAGGCTTTCAAAGAGAATGTCTGAGAATGGGAACTTATGGAGAAATATTTGGAACAGTGCACCTACTCTTCCTGTTTCTGAACAGAAGCCTCTTCTCGATCCAAATAGGGAAGGAGAAAAGGTAAGTATATTTTCTACAAATGTACATCATGCTTCCTATTTTTGCTGTTGGGAAACAGATTGTTTTGACCTCTGGGTAATTAATAGATATCCTCGTATTAAAAGTTTATGTAAGGAAAAATAAAGGGAAACATAGTAGTAGGTTTATGATTCATGTGAGAAAGATAGGTGTCGGAGATCTCTCATTGATTAGTGAGAGAGCCTGAATAGTATAATATAAGTGGAGGTAGTTATCATCTTAAAAGCCGATTTTGTAGGATTGAATTAGGGCTTAATTACTCACTTTTTTAAGATGGTATCAGAGTCTATCCTAGCAGATATCTAGTCCTACAATCTGGTTGTTATCAAATCACTCGCAGATGTCTAGTTTTGCAAACTTCACGCTCAAGATGTGCAGTTCTTGGCGTTGGAGATCTCACATTGTTTAGTGAGATGACCTGAATAGTATGTATAAGTAGAGGGTAATCCTCACCTTACAAGCTAGTTTTGTAGGGTTGAGTTAAGTCTAGAAGTCACTCTCTTAAGAAAAGTTGATGTGGAAGGCAATATACATTGGGGATTTTTTGTAACTGCCTGGACAGATGGAAGCAAGGGCGAGATAAGCAAGGAAGGTGAGGATTCAATTAGAAAATGCTTGAGAAGAGAGAGAGGGAAGGGGAATGGTTCAGAGAAAAGGTATTGGGTGGGGTCGGCCGTGGCTAGGGCTGGGACTCTCTTGGAGTCTTTTTATTTTGTATTTTTTTCATTCTTGTTAACCAAGAATTCCACAATTCATTTCCGGGGCAAGGAGCTTGTCTTCCATTTCTCTAACATGTAAAACTCAGTTCGTATCTGAAATTGATATCAAAGTTCATTTTGCTATATTCTACTGTGTCTTTGTTACAATATTATACCAATTTTGAATACCATGGCTTTTACCTTTTGGTTCGTAGTTTCTCATATTGATTGGACAAGTCAACCATTGAAATATTTTTAGCTATCTCATTTTTCAGATTAAAAGTATATATTTAGAGATAAAAAATATGTTTAAACCCTTTTATATTATCCTTAAATTTCTAGGTTCTTCATTATCTGGAAACTATACAACCAAATCAGTTGCTTGAGCAAATGTTGTGTACTGCCTTCGGAGCAGCAGCCGACACATTAATTAAAACCAGTTATGGAGAGCTGAAACAGATGGAGACTATGATGCAGCAACTTTACCTTACCATGGCACCTGCTTTGAAGCCCTTGCAAGGTATTCATATATATTCTTTAGTCTAACCCTTCTGTGGAAAACAATTATATTTTACCCAGTTCCATTTTGCTGCAGTAAATCGTTTATCTGCTGATAGTGAGACTATTGAAGACCTAAGACGACTGTGTGTTGTTTTCCAACACGTTGAGAAATTACTGACTCTTGCAGCTTCTCTTCATCTCAAGTTTTTACAAACACCACGGCTTGCCAGAGAAATTTTCAGTGATTTCTACAATTTTTATATTCCAAGAATGGGAATAGGCCTAATAGAAGAAAAGGTGAAATGTCTCTATGCCTTGAAATACCTTGTTGATTTGGGTATTATAATGCAGAAAATATTTCTTAGCATGGACTGAAATGTATATTCATTCCTCTATCCGTTATGCTTAGGAGTTTGACAAGAAACAAGAAGTGTGGAATCAGGAGAGAGAGGCGGTGTCAAATATGCTTGTTCAACCCACTTCTAACCAATCTTGGAGAAAGGTTTTGAGTATGGGCAATCTTCTCAATGGTCATGAACCAATCCTCAGGGAGATTATTTTTTCACTGCATGATGGAGTGAATGGTAATCACTATGCAACTCCTACTGCTACTGTTTCTCAACAAAAAATTGAAACTTACCGCATGTATATATGTGGGACGTCTAATGACCTCAGGGTCGCACTTTCTGTTGCCTCCTGTGATTAATTTTATGCTGTATATTCGTTACATTTATATGTTTACTAGTATTTTAACACGTGGAGGATAAATGTTTATTTTATGTAGCCAAAATTTATAATAAATAAATAGTTTTAACATATAAATTATATTTTATATTTATTATGAACAATTTATATAGTGATATATAGTGATACATTATTTTTAATTATTTACAATTTTTTAAAATATTGAAATTTAATTTAGAAATAAAGATGAAAATAATATATCAAAAGAGATAAGAGATGGTTTTTTTTTTAAATGCAATTGTTGAAAAAAAAATCCTAAAAACATTTTAGTTGAAAAATATAACTCCTAAAATTATTCTAATGTTAAATGAATAAAAGAAAATGAAGAGTTAAGAGGAAGAGTAACTTTTTTAGGGTTTAGGAATTAGAATGATTGTAAGTAGATTCTTCCCTATGAGCTCATATGAGAATAACTTTTGTAGATAAAAATGAAAATGATCAATTTTAATTCTTAAAGTAAAAGATAGAAAGGTTAAAAGATCTATTTAAAAATATACTTAAGTGGTTGTAGTAATAGAAGTAGTAATGAATTTTTTAAATAGATATTTTAACCTTGAGTGACTTAATAAATTTAATAATAATTATTAAAATAGATTTTGATATTTTTTTAATTTTAGATTTAAATGTAATTTAAATTTACAAAATTTATCCTTAAAACAAGGGTTGTCGTTTTATTATTCGGCGAGAGATCTTCAATAACTTTGTTAATTTTTTCAACAACACTGAATTTTTATTGTTATTATTTTTTTACGAAACGAAATCTAGTCTTTTTTTTTTTATTGTTTGTCGGTGAGAAGTGAAAAAATATTTTCAAAGACACAACGGGGGTAACGGAAGAGGTAGAGGAGGAGATTGAAGAAGAGAGTTGGGGTAGGAGTAAAGAAAAAATTGTTAAAAATGAGGGAGTGTGAAGAAAAAAAACACTGGGGCATTGGAGGAGGAAAGGGGGGTTAGGGTAGGGAATCAGGGCCCGTTTTTTTATCTGGTCTTGCAATTTTTGTATTTTTGGTCCATATCTGGAGAGTGATGTGGCTACTCCTTCATCCCAAAGCCCAACCCAACTCAAAGTCGAATAACATGTTTTGATTTCAGTTTCCTGATGGGAAAGTGACATGTAACCGTGTACAATAAGTTTATGATTTATTGTTTTTATTATTAATCAAAATTACTTTTTACCCTAACTGCTTGTTGGATTATAAATAAAATAATAATAAATCTCTTGATTAAAATTTTCATGATGAATTTTGCAATCACTTTATTTCAAAATAAAAATTTATAACATTATTCATTGTAAGGCATTATGGATTCATTTTTCTTATTAAATTTTAAATTATAAAAATAATTTATATATATTATTTAGTATTTACAAATACTACAAAGTTAGTGAAAAGAGCTTTCATGAGTATTCTTCAATATATGGAATGATATTTTGTAAAAATATTTAATTACGTCAGGACAGGAAAATAAATAATAAATTGTTTAGATAAAGATTAAAAGCTTGATGAATGTATTACATAAGTAAACTATACGTTAGTATTTTGGGCTGCAAACTTCAATTGAAATCAATAAAAAATGGACAAGAACAATATTTTTCTTCTCATTTAGAACTATATTTTATGTCCAAAATCTATGAATTTTCTTATGTAGGTGCCCCCACCACAGACAGATTCCTTCCGATCATTTCAATATGGAAAGCAACCAATATAAAAGATAGGATAGTGACACCTAAGCCTACATACATATAGGGTAAGGACATCCTTTCTCTGTACGTTGACGTTTATTTGGAGGATTTTAGAAATTAGATATTTTTATGTTTAGTGTAACTATGTATGTTTTTTTTTTTTAAAACATAATTGATTATCAATATTTCATATTTTGTTTAAATTTGATTTCTATGAAATCGTGCTGCAGAGGGTAGACAATGTAATTTTCCTATGATATGAAAATAAAAATTATCTCAGAATTTAATTATTATCTTTCATTCACTTTTTTTCCTTATTTGTTTTTGTTATTTCTTGAAATTTTGTGAAATTGAATAACAATTGTGAGTTTTTTTTATATGGTTTCTATTTCAGATTTGTCAAATTTAAATCTTTATTATTTTATTTATGAAATACAAGATTGTTTGAGGGTTTTCTTCCTTATATTATTGCTATCAAAAGTTCCAACAAATCGTATCTTTTTCTTGAATAAATAATGAGAATTTGATACCTTGAATGTAGCGTAATTTTGTAACAAAAAAAATATTTCTATATATATATATCTATAATAGTTTTGGAATAATCTCGAGAATTTTGAGACAGAAATATTTTATATCAATTGATTATTGTGCCAAAATTTTATTAATTTTGGATTTTCTGAGTATCGTACAAATTTTTTGATTCGGAACTGATTAGCTCTATTACAATTTGTAAATTTATTTATATTTTAAATATTTGTTAATTTAATTATTCTACATTATATATTACATTAATGACATAATAATTCTTGATCTATGACTATATTGAAATTTATTTTTATAATTTATTCAAATTCTTTCTCTTTATACTAAAATCAGTTATTAATTTTCTATGAGCATATATTTTGTATAATTGATAGATTACCTATTGATCACGGGAATGATTATACAAATTTTATGTATTTTAATATAATATAGTTATGAATAATCTTGCATAAATAATAATATTACTCTACCAATATGCTGTTATTAATACAGTGCATTTTTTGTTTTGTTTGTGTCAATTATGTTCTAGTATCCTATCAATTTTTAGATTTTTTTGTAGCATAAATTCTTACAATGTATTTTTTTTGGTATATTCTTATTCACTATTCGTACAATGGTTTTGGACTCCTAATCGAGCCCATGATAGATACAAAATCTTCTGTATGATTGACATATTATGTTCTTCATATTAAATTACTTTTTGTTGTTTTCCAACTCGTGATTATGCTCATTTTTGTATGAATTTTGAATAGGACATAAATGATGACTTTCTTAAGTCTCTTAAAATGTGTTATATAGTTAACTCCCCATTTAGTTTTGTGTATCCATAAGTTTTATAACCTTGTTATGATAATTACGTTATTAGATTAAATTTTTTGTAGTTAAAGCATTTGTTGAGCATTATTGTCTAAATCATAGACAATTATGTTATCATAAATAATATAAAAAGGGAGAAAACAATTTGTTGCGCTACTTTGCTGGCAACTAACATTATTAATATTATTTTATGAGAAATTATCTCAAAATTTAAATATTTTGTAAATATTTTTTTATATCCTTTTGTATTAAGAAATAAATATTATTTTAGGATTATATTATAATGAGAATTTGTATAAAAAATGTGATTAATTAAAATTTTGATATTGATGTTCTTTAATGTTATAACTTTATTGTGGGGTCTCTCCTTGTGATTATGTCCTTATTAATTGTCAGATATATGTTTTATTGTACTTGTCTTTCTTGTAATCATATTCTTGTTTGATTGTTATTTATTGTAATACTTAACTTTGAGTTAATCGTTGAATTATTTTATCTCACTAAAATTTTTTATCTCACTAATTATGTTAAATTATTTTTTGGATAATTTTTTATTTAATTAAAATTGAGTTACTTTGTTTGGGAATTACATTTGTATTGATGTAGGAAGATTTTGTGTTATGTAGAAATTTATAATCTTTTATATATATAGAGTTATAGTTATTTATCAAATTCAATTTTTTCATAATCACTTAATAGTCGTTTTTCAAACTTATATTGAGTACTTTTCTATAAAGTCAAAATCTTACTATTGTATCATATTTTAATTTATGTTTATCTTGATACATTGATTTAATTGAGTATAAATTATTAATGTGTATAGAGACTTGTGGATATTTTATTTGTTATGCACACATTTGTTATTATATACAATTTCTTGACACTTTAGTACTTAGTCTCATTATGTGTTGATATATATAATTTTTTTGGTTGAATTTATTAGTAAGTATTCTAGTGGGATGTTAAAAGAGTTATTTTGTTGAGAAATTTACTTAAATATTTTGATTTAAAAATTTATTGTGCTTACCTTAATAATAATTTGTATTGTGTAAGATCACAAATTTATAAATATTTTATATGCATGATATCAACACTCTCATTGTTTATGATTTTCTACTTTCTTGAGTGTTTATAATCTTTTGTTTGGATCAATTGTTGTAATTTTTTTGTTTGTTGTTAGACATTTTGTGGTTAAATTAATTTAGAGTATTCTTTTGTTTTAAATTAAGTGTCTATATTGTTTAAATTTATTGATATATTTTTATTTTATTTTATAGGGATTAATATAGTAATTTATTTAACAAATTTCAATTGTGATCATTCTTGTTATTAGATTATTGTGAGTACTTAGGCTAATGTGAATTATATATTTAGTCATTTATAATATATTGTGACAATAATATTGTGCATTTCCTTTGGAACAATACAAATCTTTATTCAAAGTACTTTGTCATACAATATTAAATTATTAAAAAAAATTATAAAGTTTCAAATTCGAAATGAATACATTGCTATAAAGTACATTGCTATAAAGTACATCTTAATAGATTTATTAACCATAGCTTTAACTCTTGAAGTTTTTCAAAATCATGTAACTATACGAGTTTGGTTAAATCTTTTGATGTTTTTGAATTAATTTATTTAAAATTGTATATCTACTTATAGTTATTGTTATTATCATGTGAAATATGATGATGATATTTTTGTTATCATATCTTATGGTATCGTTAAATTGCTTGAACCATTTTTTTTATTATATATCTATCTCATTTAATTATGTTCTTCTTTATTCATTTTATACATTAAATGTGAATTCACTTACATGTATAATATTTGTCTCATAAGGTATTGTTTTGCATTGTTAATATTTTATTATTTTTTGGACCTAAATGATATTTTGTCATAATAATATTTTGTCTTAAATAATTAAAGTAATGCTATTTAATAGGGAGATTGTTGAAATTTTGTAGATCAATATTTTTTATTTATTGAATAAAATTTTAGACTATTAAAATTAATTATGAAGAATTTTATGATATCTTTGTTGATAAATATTAGTTATTTAGACTTATGATGTGAGTCAGTTTATGATAGATTAAATGATCACTTGATGTCTAAGTGAGAAGTTAATATCTTTGTTTGGCAGTTATAAAATTATATTTAATGGTTATGTCAATGTAAAATACATCAAATCACAAATCATCCTACATATGATTTTGAAGGTATTTATTTTAAAAGTCAATCAACTTTTCATATGGTGAGGTTGAATTATGAAGTAAAATTATCTATTTATTAAACAAATTTTGTTGAGACACAATATAGTGTGAAAAATTTTAGCTACTGGGTAAAAAAAAGCTCACCCTTATTCTGTTGTTTGTGATTCTAAATAACATGCATGAATTTAATATCATATATGTGTACATGCTTTCTAATCTTTCATAATTATTATTATTTGTTATATAACTGTGGATTAACTTTTATAAAAAACTTTCAGTTCCTTCTTATGGGATTTTTGTTTAGGATCATCTTGAAATTAGGTAAAAGATGACAAGAAAAACTTGATCGTGACCGCGACCTATAAGTAGAATTAAAGTTATCAAAAGAAAGAGTGACTCTAACTGCAACTTATTGGTAGAACCAACACTATAAAATTTTTAATCAATAAAGGGAAAGCTTCCACAGTAGAGAAACTCAATTTTCTTCATCTTCAAAATAATGTCTATTCTAATTGCTTAAAAGAGGTTCCTATTAGGCTAAGCTAAGCAGCATTGGAATTAATTTTCACTAAGTGTTAAATTCCAACTAGTTATAACTCTCCACTAAACTTTTATTTGACAACCAGAAATGACTTTCTACTAACCCACTAATCATAGTAATATTTTAAGAAGATTTAATACAATAAAAACTGACTTAAAAAATGTGAAAAAATATATGAACTTATGACATGAATATAATGTATGAAAATTACATGTAAATGGATCTTAATTAACTATTTGACCCAAATTATATGAAAATGACTATGGATTTTTCATGTGTTCTTTAAGTTAGGCTCCAATATCATCAATTTATAATAAAGCGAACCATTTTGGTGTAATATCTAATTCACTTTGTTCTGAACTTTCCTTAATCTTCACAATTAAGTATTGCAAAGATTGTTTCATCATTTTGATTTTGGATCTAGGCATGAAACTTCTAATATCACACAAAAGAACTTTGATTTTATTGGTTAGTTCTCCATCACCTTGTTATATTCATTCATGATTTTTTTTCACATTTATATGCTTTCCTTATTTGTTAATGTTATAAATAATAGATTTTAGAATATTTATTTATAATGATATTATGTTTACTATAATTAAGTTTAAATTATTCATAAAAAAATATGAAAATTCTTAAAATAAATAAAAATTATACAACATTGAAAATAAATAAATATAAAAAATTATTTTTAATATTTAATATAAATATAAAATTAGCTAATTCATACTATAATGATTACATTGACCGCCATCACAACTGTAATTTTAAACCTTAACCCCACTTGCCAATTGTAACAATGGGGATAATACAATGAAAGAGAAGCCACCAAGTTGCTTAGAGAATCAAGAAAGTTGTACCCCAGTCCCAAGTCCTTTAAGAACAGCAAAGGTCTTATTCAAATTAGGATACAATTGCATTGAAAAATTCACGACAGCTTTTATTAGCAAGGTGATTTAATATTGTTGAGATCTATTGTGTATCATAGTTAGCATTATTGGACGTATATATGCTATTGTTATATAACTACTGGTAGATTTACAGTTTTATAAATTTTATGTTTAAAATGTCCCTTACTGACATGAGGGGATATTAATCATCTCCATCCATAAATAAGTATGGATCTAATTAATAAAAATACAAGTTGATCTATATAGAATATTTACAAGTCAGTTTTGTAAGGGGGAATTAAACTTAAAATTCACAAGATAAATGTATTCTAATATCATTATTAGACTTATTAAATTATATACTATCAAACGATTATTCGATAATTCATTGAGTTTTATAAACTTAATATTCAAAATATCTAATTATTAAGATAAAGAGGTATTTATCATCTCGACAAATAAATATTAATTCGATTAGTAAATATTAGACTTATATATTATAATACTATTAATATGAAGATCTGTTCATGAGTAATCCATAAATATTCCTTAAAACTCGATAACATTTTAGAATCTAATTAACTCACCTAAACTTTTTTAAACATATATAAAAAAAAGTTCATTATCCTGCGGCAAAGTTCATCGATCTAAAGGTTTATACCTCCAATTAAAGTCTTTGCTACCCCCACCAAATTGAATGACGTAAATTCCTATCTATCGCTTCTTTACCATGATTTTCATTAAAAAGTTTTTATTCATTGCTTTCCTAATCATTGTATTTAGGATAATAGTTAGCGAAACTGTCATGTCAATGATAAAATCTCTCACGTATGACTAACATATACATATATATATATATATATATATATTAATTAGAAGGATAGAAATTGCATTTAAAGAGTCACGTCATGGTATTTTCCTTTCTTTATAAAAAAAACACAACATTAGTTATGTCATGAAGCAAAACTTGATCTGGTATATAACTATATCAAAAAGGAAATTTCATATTTGTAAAATTTCTTGTTTGCTAAAGATTACACAATAAGCTATCAATTTTCATTAAAACCACGACTTTTTACAAAATAGAGCATAAGTTAAACTTACGTAAAGTGTCCCTAAATATATTATCTTTATTGATAATCAACATTCACATTTGCAATAAGTTGTAAATCATGAGGTAGACTTTTAGGGTACGCTATACATATATTTTATTGTTATATTCCTTGACAAGTTGAACAGAGAAGACAGAGTGAATTTTGGATGTAAGCATGGTTGTAAACAACTTGGGGTATGGGATTTCGTAAGGTGGAATTTGCTACACATTGAGTCCGTGAATATGTTTGAGACTAAAAGGCGACAAAAACACTGCAAATACAGCTAGAATTCACCACTACATGGCCATATGACGAAGCTTCATAAGAAAAAAAATGGAGTGTTGTTATCAATGTACACACCTATATATTATTTTGGCAAATTTCGTTGCAAATACGATCGAGCATCCAACAGCAACAAGATATATGTAGATAAGAAAAGCTAATAAAATAAAATAAAAATTTAAAATCAATTTAACTCGTAACTTATTTCAAGAGATCAAAATCTCTCAACAACTATATATTAAAGTAACCAAAATATAATTACTTAAAATAGTTAGGTAAATTTGAATTAGCAGTAGAATGCAGAAATCATTTGAGTGAGAAGTATGGGTATCGCTTTGTTTTTTTTAGGAATATGATGAATGCCATTACTGAATCAAAGCATCAAATAGAAGGGAGTGTGAATCTGGCTTGGTTTATATTTTTGTTAAAATAAATAAATGTTGATGAACTCATATAGTTTCAAATAGAATACTATACATATCTCAACTTGTGTCATTGTTTTAAAGTCCTATTTGTAAGTGTCTTTAATTTAAAGAATTCAAAGATAAAAAATTCTTAGCATTAAAAAATTATGGTGAGAATTGCTTATATAAAAAACATTATGTTGAGAATGTGTTGGTAATATTTTTTTCATTCTTTAAACCTATGACCTATATGATTTGTTAGTATTTTTTTAATGTTAAAAAAAAACTTAATGTTCCATGTCTATCACAAAATCTGTTGGAGGTAAGCAACTTTCTTATTATGGAAAAACATGTAATTATTTTTAATGGACTAATGGTTTGGCCTTTCAAAATTGTAAATTGAATAATAGAGCAATTACATTTCATAATATCATTTTCCATTAAGTATGAAATCCTACTTTTTGGTAGCATTACATATTCCTCCAACTAATATACACTAAATTTGTCTGTGCCCATGAAGCTTCATCATTGCCAGCCATATAATCACTGCCATAATTTTCCATCAAATGATGTAGTAGTACGTGAGAAGTCAAGATATTACCCTTTGAAGAGAGTATGATCAAGTTTATTACTTCCTAAAAACTATCCGTTTATAGGAATTTTTGAGCATTAAGTAAGAAGTAAAATTTTGGGACTTTGTTACTTTAGATCTTTAAAATAATATTAAGATGCGCAGAAAAGGAGAAATAAAATAAGAGAATTAAAAAAAATTAATTTAAAATATTAAATTTTAGAATATATACATATAATAAAGTAACAGTTAAATTTTGAAAATTTTAAAAATAATTAAATCTTAACTAATTACTACGATGTTATTTTATTTGTTACATAATTACATCATTATTTTTTAATAATTAATTATATTAGTTACCTCCAATAACAATTGAATACATCATTGTAATCTTAAAAGTGATCAAGACAATAAGGTTTTTATAAAAAAAATCAACAACAATAAGACATAAAATGTAAATTTTGCAAGTTAAAATATAACTCACGACCATCACACAAAATATATAGTGTAAGCAAAATTAAATTATTTATTTATTTATTTATTAAAAATCCTTATTAAACTATGAATCAATTATCATCATTTTATTATATATACAATACAAAATTAAAAAAATCCTAAGACAATGACTTTTTCTTGTACACAGCCATGCCTAAAACAAAATAGTATATATATAAATATACGTGTGTAAAGTGATTCTGATTTTTCAAATATATAAATATAAATATTCAACAGAAAGGAAAAAAATATCATGATAGATATTACTGCGCCACGTAAACTATTTTCTATCAATTTATTAAAATATTTGCTGGACAATTTAAGATAATAATATAATTATATTGAATAATGTATTGACTCATTAAAATAATTGCTTTTTTTTTTTAACTCACGGCGGGTAACCTTAGCCAAAAGTTTGGAAATAATTTTAAAGATATTAAAATTCATTAAAAAGTTTGACCATCTTTCATATACATGGATTCAGAATCAGGCTTCCAACCACATATTTGGAGAACGTAGAACCATTTTACACTATATTAGTTTAAATAAATTGTTTTACAAAAATAAGATAACAATATATTAATTATATTGAATAACACATAAGTGTTTAATCTAATGAATCCATCTAGCTATATAGTAGGTTGCTTTCCCTTTCCTTTTCGTGTCTGTTGCAATGTATCTTGAAAAACTGCACATACATGCATGCAAACGCTTCTATGAATGATTAATTTTTGTGATAAAGTTTTTGACTTTATACAACAGGATCAAGTCACTTGTGAATTTGATCGGCATTTTCCTTTTCAAAAGTACCCAACTACTTGGTTAAGCAAACACGAGGTAAAGATGGATATATTATTATGTTTGGCGTGGAATCTTTAATTTTTGGGATTACTTCCATCATTAGTACTTTGATTCCAAATAAGATTTGATATAAAATGTTCCATTGATATTATTCTAGACAATGCTTCACGGGTTGAGGAATCAAGCGTCCACTACTGTGGGTAAATTAAATATTATATAATAAAGCATTATATACCAACTGCAGTTTTTTGTTTTCTGTTTTTGTTTTTATAATCAGTTAATCACAGTAATTAGAGTACTTGGCTTCTTGGTGGAATTTCAAAATATTTTTACAAGTTTCAATTTTTTGAATCGACTATAAAATTAATTCTTTATCTTTTATTTAAATATACTTAAAATTCTTTATTTCTTTCCAAAGATATAATTTGCAAGAATTAAACCCATAACTTTTCTTACAAACTCGATCAGTGTAATGAAAAGTTAATGCCAAAAATACAAGCTGCAAAATAAGATTTGAAGAATATGCCTCTCAAGCAAATAGGCGTACCAGCCAATGAATTGACTAAACCTTAGGGATCCAAATTAATCAGTTGTGTGATTTGTAACTTGGTTAATGTATAAGATTTAATTAGGGTATGGTCTAATGCAAGCATAAGATATTAATTAAGAATCCTTTAATACATCATTAGATGTTCACGCGGTCAAATTTAGATAAATTTTTATCTATTTTCTGTGGATGCTGATATGCCAAATCTTAGAATGTTTTCTGATTAGTTATTATTAATCCATTTGGCATATATGTTGTGTTTCATGCCGATGGAAGCTGATGGGTAAAAATATATATAACATTTGAGATCGTTTTGTGACTTGTCAATCTCTTCCAAAATTACAATAATGATTTTTCTTTATGGTGTGTCTAAAGGACATTCCCAACTAACAGTCTAACAGCAGAGACTAATTATATTTCAGCAATTGTACATCTATTATTATTGGCCCAGACATAATTTAATTATTAATTAACTGGCCCCAATAATAAGTTAGAAATTGTGCCAATAAGTTAGGACTTAATTATTTGTTTGATATTAAGAATCAATTTTCTTCGCTATAGATAGTTCTAATATAAAAGTTATGGAAGATTAAATCATACGTATATATAAAAGTGTGTGTTTTAATTATATTCAATGATTTAAAATAAGAATTTAATTAAAATATACTAATGGTATAATTTTTTTACATTATTAACCAATTATATAAATTATTATGTATGATATAAATTTTTTAATTTTTATAATAATTATATTAAAAATTATATTTTAGTAATTTTTTATTGGTTAACAATGTAATTTTTGTATACTAATATATGAAAATTAAACTCTTTAAATAATTATATCAAAATTAATTTTATTTAACTTTAGAACAATTAGACATTTAATAGTTGACATTAAATTCACTATCCTCAGCTATGTGTTTTAAGTGATAGGTTCAACTAAAACTATCAAGGTTAACGCAAAACATTAAATCAAGAGTTTTCAATTTTAAGATCTCTTCACCTAAAAATGAAAAGGCCCAAGTGTTAACAATTAATTAATGAGAAAAGTTAAGGCTATAAAGTTACACCTATACCTATCACGATGATGATTTCGAACATAAAATATCTAGCATTGTCATGGTAGATTAGCACGTACTTTCCTAAGAGTTATAAAGTGCGTTTGAATAAACAGTATAATTAAGTATTTATTTAATTTCTTTTATTATATGAAATTTATTTCATAAATTTGATTATAAAGTTTATTAGAATAGATTAAAAATAATTTATTTTAATAAATTTTATTAAGAAATTTATTGATGTTCTGTCCAAGATAGATAAAGTTATAGGTCCGGACTAGATGCAAGTTAATCAACACGTACTGTAAGTTGGATGGTTCAAAGTGGTCACTTGATGGTTCAAATATGTACTTAACACAAATCACATTATTAATATTTACAGCATTAAATTGTTGTTACTCCTAACTCTCTTTCTTTTTTTTAAACACAAAAAATATAAGAGACAGAAGTGGGCTGAATTTCAAGGTTTGAGGGCTAGAATCCTTTACAAGGAATAATATAATGTCATTGACATGTTACATAGTAATTTACTCCTAGTCATTGTTTATCGAAGTCAACATCTCCTATTTTAGTGAACGAACCTTAAATTCGGGTTGGGTCATGCACTTGCTCACAACAATTGAAATATACTGCATAAGTTAAAAAGTCTTATAAAATTATAAATTATTTTTATGTTTAAATAATTTTTTCATAATTTTTTTCAAATGCTTTTTTAATGTTGATTTAATTAATTCTAGATACAATATATTATATAGAGAGCTTCCATCGTTAAGTGGTTGGGAATTTCTTTTTTTTTTTTTAAGGGTGTAGTTTGGGAGTTTAATTCTTTCTATCTTGCCCTCTTCATAAACATGATTTTTCTTTCAATTTTTTGTTTTCATTTTTAGCATTTTAGAGGCCGCTCCTTTTTCTTTTTTCTTTTTTTAATTGCTTGCTTATTTTCAACTTATCTTAATGTAATGTTTTAAATCCATAATATTGACACTGGTAATAAATAAATAGTTCAATGAGTGAGCAACTTTGCGATGTTGAGAATTCCCGTACGTTTTCTTAAAGAAAAGTACGTATAAAAAATTCTCCATGTTTGCACTTATTTATTTTAAAGGATAATTATTTTCTTACAATTGTTTAGGATATTTTTTAAAAATACAAGTAACTAATTCTTATAATTTAAGTTTTCCCAAAGATGCACGTGTTTCTCAAGCCGTAAATCGCATCAAAGAGATATGAGAAAATATCATAAAACAAAAAAAAAATTCAAAGTGATAAGTTAACCTTCTTTTATATATATAAAAAATACAATAACAACAATCAAATTAGAATCTAGAATCTTGTCTATACTACTATTCAAACTCGTTAAGCAGAACTTAGTGTGGTTCAAAGTGATAAGTTTAACTAATATATGTTTTTGTTTTATTAATTATTTTACAACAATAGATTTATACATTTTATTATTATTTTAAAAAATTTTGGTAAATGAAAAAATTTACTGCATGAATTTTAAATATTTTTAAAAATAAGCTCATTTAATTTAATATTGGCCAATTTTATTTTTGTTGAAACTTTGAAAGCCAGTTCAGAATGGCTAGGGTAAAATACTTCTTTTGTTTGCCAAGAGAAATTTTTTTAATGTTTTTGTGTACAAAAAATTGTAAGTAATGATCAATAGAAAAATTTATATGTACCAAAAAAATATAAATGTACACAAAAAATAGCAAGATTTACGTTAAAGAGAGTGTGTTTGGTCAGAAATATAAACTGATTTTTAATTTATTGAAGTTAAAAGTTTGTTTGAGAAAAATCAAATCGTTAATTTGATAAATAGACTTACTTTACTTGCTTGTGCCGGTTCTTGAAAAACTATTTTACTAGCTTTTTTCACTGAATTTTATATTTCCCATCTTATTAAAATTCTTCCTATTGTAGTGTTTATTTTAACTTTTTAATAAAATATTTTATCACCATTGATAAATGTTTTAAATTATAAAGAAAAATAATTAATTTTATAAAATAATTTTATTTAAAAATTGATTCAAAAAAGTAAAATAATTTTTTTAGTTTAAAATAAATAGAATTTTATTTAATTAATATAATTTTTTAAATAAATGGTAACTAAATGATTGTCAAACCATTTATCACTTTTGAAAGTAATAGATAACTAAACTCTTCAGGAAAATTCAACAATATCATCAATTATATTTTTTATAATATAAAGTATTAAAATTATAATATAAGTTCATATATATAATCACTTTTAATTTAATAAAAATATTAAAGATAAGAATAAAATTAAACAAATACTAAAATTTTAAGAGGATAAATTATTTGATATAAATTCAAATATGAAATTACAGTGAAGTAATTATTTAAAAATATATATAGTTACCAAATTTCATGTTAATTACAGTGTACTAGTTAAATATATTTTTATGCCATTTTATATTTATTAGTTTATTCGACCACTAGTTTCACTAAATATTTTTAATTCAATTAATTTTTCTTATCTAATTAAATTTTTAATTTTTAATTATTTTTTTTATCTGTTAGTTAGTTTTGTCCGTTAGTTTTTATCAAATGTACTCTTTTTGTCGTAATCAATTTCAGTCAATAATCACTTGAAATCTAGCTTATATATTTAAAAATAAATCATAATTATTTTTTGACTTGTTTTATTTGTGTATCTATAGGCACATGCATGAAGTGAATCCATCAGATATATTATATTAGTTTAAATTACTTAAAAAACAAACATGGAATATCGTATGTTTATTATCGTATGTTTATAGACACACAACAAAATACCTCTTAATGCTTTAACACACACTAATACTTTTTCGCATGCAATTATCACGCACTTCGAATAATTAATTAACATATGTTGGTGGAAATAAAATTGGTTTTGAGTAATTTAAGAAAAGCCTTGAAGTCTTATAAATAAAAAATAATAATTAGAAGAAGAGCCTATTAAAAATGATTAATCAAAATTTTTAATATAAATGAGTTGCGAACAAAATCGATAAATAAATATTTTATTTCTATAATATAATAATATTAAAAACACAAGTGTTAAGAATATTTGACGAACATAAAAACAGAATAATTAATAATAAGATATAAAGTACTCACATCGTCTTTAGCACAAATAGTTAAGGATATAAAGCAAACCGGGATTGGTAGGTATCCTTCCCCCAGAGAGAGATTTACTTACATATGTTTAGGGACAAGCTGAGTGTAATAGTCAATAGGTAAAATTACTTGTTATTTAGGTCGTCTATTACGTGCATTAAACCCTTGTTAATTGGTCTCCCCAATATACTAATGCCTCCTTCCAACTTAAGCGCTATCACCTTTTTATTACTTTTCTGTATAAAAGAAAACGCACACACACATAAAACTGCAGTACGAAGTACTTGCTAGAATAGTACGCCAACCTAATTTAATGTATTAATACTAACCAAGCTACGTATAATGTAACATCCCGCAGTTGTTTATATGATGCGTCCCCAATTTTAATTGTTTTCAATTAACAGCGAAAAGTCAATTCTTTAACATACTTGAGAAATAGCTGGTTCTTTCACCTGTATAGTACATTTTTCTAACTAGTCACTGATTTGGCAAAGTAATATATTTAAATTTTAACTTTATTTCCAATCATTAAAATTAATCTTTTATCCTAAATTCCCACTAATACGTAATAAAATATAAGAAACATGTAATATATAATTAATTTTAAAAAAATAAATCTAAATCATCTAATTATATATATAATATATTGAAATTAAAAATTATTAAATACTCGTTCAACCCGTTAAAAAATAACATAATTTTATTATTTAATCTCAATTATGTATTATTGTATGGTTTAGATTTATTTCTTTCATGGTATAATATTTTTTTTATATGCTTCATATATATATATATATATATATTTATATATTTACAAATATATATACAAATTTAACAAGTGTCCCGCGAAACCTTTGTTACATATTTACTAATGATTGAATAGAATGTCGGGATAAGAAACTTAACTTTAATAGGTAATAAGCTATGAGGGTCAAGAAAAACAAAATCACACAAAAGTTAGATTACACGAATTAAAATGAAATTAACCTTAAAATTTAACTATTGGTCACCAAAGTAAAATACACTGGCCACTAGGTCCTATAAAAAATCGATCAATTAGGGAGTGCACCCCGTCTAATTCATATGTTGAAGTGTTTGTCACGCTAGAAAAAATGACAACGTAAAGGAAGAAAATTCATGCCCTGTGACATCCACGAAAGAATAATGAGTAGATGTTAAATATTGCTTTGTTAGGGTTCCCATAATTGGATAGACCAATACAATGAGTCATTGGTTTATATATATATATTGTTATCATGCAATTGCAATTGCAATTATTTTGTGTTTGTTTAGCCGTTGCGTCATTTCCAAATTTCTGCAGGCTACACTACAGAATCATGACTAAATTTCATATGGCCCTATGCCGTCAATCACCGTTCACTATTGGCCCTGCAGGGAACATTAATTCCCAAACAAGGGCTACCTACCTGTCCCTCATTTAGTACCCTGTACTGCAGAATGTTATTTTCATAGGCCCGTTCGATACTCAAGGTTTTCTTTAAGAATTTCATTTAAATATATTTACATTATTTTTTTTACAGTCATTTAATAATAAATTAATATGTATGGAAAATTATTAATTTTTATAATTATTTTAAAAATTACATTTAAGTTGATATCTAATTTGTTGAGAATGAAAAGTTTTTTGTTTTTTTAAAGAGAGAACAGAACTGAAATTCCCATGACAGGAAACCATGAAGAGAAATAGAATGAGGTGGGGAGTTCCACCATGAATAGTTTCCACGCATAAAAACATGAAAAACAGCTAAAGAATGAGCAAATGAGCACTTGTCCTAATTAAAGACAAATTAAAGGAAAGAAACTGTGTTGTCTCTGAAAAAGTGCAGTTCTCTCCTCCTAGAATTTGATCATCTCCTTAATTCCCTCAAAGTAATATAAGGAGCAAGCAGTTCCTGAGTGGCATTTGATCATCTGTTATACAAATACTGAGTGGAGATATAAACCAAAAGGCTATGGTCCGTGCACGGTATGGGATTGAGTCTCTGGAATTTGAGCATCACAATGATTAATTTGCTTTGGATGGGGTCTTGGTTAAGCCACATACTAACCTTTGCATCTTGAGGCAAAATATTTTGGAAATCAATGAATCCTCGTTATGAATCAATCGCCAAAACTGTTTTGTAAGGAGAGGAGTATTAAAATCACGCAAATCACAAGTTTGCCTCTTAAATTTGAAATTTTGAGTTAAGTCTTAGGTCTTTTCTTTATTTTTTTAGATAATAAAACCGCACAGTATGTGGCTTTAAAATAACTAGTGCGTAATCTAAGAGATAAATATTTATTTGTATAATATTAAAATTTATAATAAATAAATATTTTAAATATATAAATTATATTATAATTAAAATTTTGTAATAATACATAAATTATATTTTATATTTATGATAAATAATTTATATTGTGATACAAGATTAAATTTAATTATCAATTAATTTTTAAAAAATATTAATTTTGGAAGAAATAATAATAAAAATAATAGATTAAAAGATAAATAATTTAAAAAAATAGGTATATGAATAAAGATAAAAAAGAGTAGTTCAAGACAATTAAAAAAGTTTTTTAGATTAGTTGTTAAATCAAATTAAATTTAAAATATATTTAAAAACAAAATGATTATTTTTTTTTTAGTTTCATAATTTGTTACTTTATACCATTTCATTGCATTCCTTTTATAAATTGTTAGATTTTGGTAAATATAAGTTTAACTAAAAAAAATAGTTAGGTCGATCAAATTGTATCGGGCAGTAAAGCATTGTTTAATTCAAGAAATCATAAAAAGTAATATTAATTTTTTTATATAGAATTACACTATATACACTATACAAAATTTTAAAATCTACTATAAAATAATTAATTATAAAATTTTTTAATAGTTGTTTAGTAGCTAATTTTTAGAAAAAATAATTAATTATAAAATTACTATAATATTCACGGTAACATGAAATAAATAGTGAATTAACTAAGAAAATAATTTTAATTAATTTGTAGTAAATTTTTAAAAATTATAATTATTTTCTATCTAATTTATAGTAGTAAGAAATATAAATAAATATAAAAATTTAATTAAAAAAATAATATACTAGTTAATTAATAGTGATATATAATAATTTATATAATATTATTTATCTCTTTACTTTATTATCAATTATATTACATTTTCTTTCTTTTTTTTCTTTATTGTATAAATAATATTTTTATTTTATAAAAAATATTAAAGAAAAAACACAATAGTTCTATCCAAACGAGATTTTAGTAACTTAAAAAGAAGGAATAGAAACCGAGTTCAACTCATATAGGAAGATTGGAAGAACGATAGTTAATTTTAAGTCCCAAACCGCTCCTTATTAGTGTTTTTTAAGTTATATGACACTGATGAAGCCACTACTAAATGGAGAAATAAAAATATCAAGTGTTTAAATTTTCTATGTTAGTATAATATTTATCTAATAAAAAATAAATCATTAATATAAATAGTGTAGTTCTAGTAATTAATATATTGGGTTTGTTCAATAAAACTAGTTTACAAATTAGCTAAAACTTATAGGTTTTTAAATTAAAAATTAAAAGGCTGAATTAGTAGATTGGATTGAAATATTTTAATAAAATTAATTAATAAATTAATTGATAAATATAAAATAATATAAAATACATATTTAATTATTTTATTTTAAAAAAATAATGTAAATAAAAAACAAAACATTAGTAATTTATAAGTTAATTTAGTTTCATAAATTAGTTAAAATAATTTATAAAAATAATTTAAAAATTACTAAAATAAATTTATATATAAACGAGTTAATTTTAGTCAAACTAATTTATAAATTTTCTTAAAAAAACTATAAGTTGATTTATCAAACGCACTTACTGTATTAACGGTTAATGTATTGGTAATCAATCTTTTATATTATTAAAATTGTTTGATAGTATAATATACTATACGTGTAATATCTGTATTAATAGTTTAATTTCTATTAAACATATATTATATTAACAAAAGTTAATCAAATGGAAATTCTTTAATTGATATATAATTTTTCTATACTGTGTACACTCTTTAAGTTTTCCTAACTTAGCTTTCGCAGTTTAGATATTGTTAGACCAAAATACGTTTTGGGGTTTATACATTGTTAAAGCTTTAAGATCCATACTGTACTGACTGCACTACACTAATTCGATGTTGATGTCCTTAGCATCACTGAGGGAAGGAGTTGGCTCTGTTAACCATATAACAAAATAATGTTAACCATACACCTGTATGTAGATTAAAATTTACCCATTTTTCAGTGTCTCAATTTCTAGTTTTTTTTTTTAATTTTATTTTGGTAGTTGTCTCAATTTCTAGTTTAATAGCTATACCATCTATACAACAAATTAGTTACATCTTAGGCTGTCTTAAAAATAATCAGTAAAAGTAGTTAGATTCATATATATGAAACTATTTAGGATTGTTTACAATTGCTCGATTGCATCAAATTCATGCATATGATAAAACCTCAATAGTTTTGCTTTTAATGTCAACTAACAGCTTATTATTACCTTCGTATGAATACATTTTCTCTCGCCAGTCGTCAACACTAAATAAGACTTGGATATATACAATTTTTTTATTAGATAAAGTTTCGCTCACTATTACACCTTTCTTTAAAAAAGAAAGAAAGAAAAAAAAAGAAAGCCGTTTTCATACCTTAAATTTAAGGTCAGTTTTATACACAATTTAAGCAAAAACTCTAGTGTGATTTAGTGGTTGTTAGTAGACATATGATGATATTATGTTCTAAGTCTAACTAAGCCAACAAACAAGTGGCCGGTCCTGAGCCTTGGTCGGAAGGGTAATGATATAGGGTTAAGAGTTAAAAGGGTGAAAACAAATTTAAATAATTTTAAAAAATTAACTAATTCTTTTATCATTCAACGAAGTAATTTGTGGTGTGAACTTCTAAACTTTAATGCCAGTAAACTCAATTTTGTAGTATTTTTTATTTTTTATCTCGCTAATCATTCAGTTATAATGAATTTCATGATTTTTGTATGTAGTAAAAAGTTTGATAATCGTTTGTTGTCGTTATAAGAAATTATTGGTTATGCTATTTTTTGTGTGTTAATTTTAAGATAAGAAAAAAATATTAAGATAACATAAAAAAATATATAATTTCCATATTTATTAAAAAGTATATCCATCTATCTCTTAACGTTGATATTATAATTAGTGATTTTTCGACGTAGAATATTACTCGAAGAAATCACTTTTAATGTTAATTTATATATTTTATTTTGTATGTGATAAACGACAAATTTATAAGTACAAAAATATTTTGTAGATCACACACAATAATATAAAATAAATTGAATGAAAATTGTAATACTTATTAAGATTTATTAAAATTATATTATTTACTTAATGGTATAATTAAAACATATAATTTTCAATAAAATTATGTGTCTATTTTTTTATAAAAAAATATATTTATATTTTAAATTCTTATATATAAAAAAGATTTTATCTATTATTTTATTTTAGGTCATAAAATGTCATCAGTCTTATTCAGATTAGTTGAACAAAATTATTTTATTTAACTAATAATCCTAAATTTGAGTTTTAAACATGCAACTAAATTATATATTTTTAAAAATAAACTTGTACTGATCGATCTTTAGTCCTTTTGGCCAGTCTATTATGGTGAATTCTTCAATTCAAAGTTTCTATTGCTCCATTCGGCACTTAGGGGCCGTGTACTAGTCCACCTTTAGCCCTCCCGAACAGTCGAACCCTTCTTGGCCTTCAGCTCCTAGCCGGTTCTCCGAGAGTGACTAACTCTGTAAAGTGATTGACATAGTATAATCTCAAAAATGATTATAAATAGAGAATAAAGAGAAGGAAAAGGGGACGGTCTCATTCAAATTAGGCTCACCCCATCACCCCATGAGAGAGGCGGTCCAAAGACCCTCCAGACAATGTCCCACACCTTGAGAGAGGCGATCCAAAGATCCCAAGGCATTGTCCAAGACCCTGAAAGAGGCGGTTCAAAGACCCCCAAGCAATGTCCAAGCTCCTAAGAGAGGTAGTCCAAAGATACCCCAGGCAATGTCCAAGATCCTAAGAGAGGCGGTCCAAAGACCCCCGTAGACAATGTCCAAGACCCCAAGATGAATTGTTTAACATTACTATTTATTTAGCATTCCAAAACTACTATTATGTTGTCCATTTTTATTGTTTTTTGTAGAGGAATGATTTATAAATGAAGACCCTGACATAAGTGGTCAATTAAGCCCATTTCGACCGACTCCAATTCAAAGTGTCTACCACTCCACTTGACACTTGGGGGCTGTGTATCGGTCGGTCTTCAGCAGCCCTCTTGGCCTTCAGCCCTCCTCGCCAGTCTATTCTAGTTGGTTCTCTAATTCAAAGTGTCTACCGCTTCATTCGACACTTGGAACTTGTGTATCGACCGACCTTTAACCCTCTCAGCCAATCTATTATGGTAGGTTCTCCAATTCAAAATGTCTATAACTCCATTCGGTACTTGGGAACTGTGTATCAGTTAGTCTTTAGTCCTCTTAACAGTCGAACCCCTCCCGATCTTCAGTCCCGATCAATTCTTCGAAAATGACCAACTCTATAAAATAACGAACATAACGATTATAAATAAAGAATAAAAAAAAAAAGAAATGATATCATTCAACTTAGACTCACCTCGTTCACATGATCAAGTTACAGACGTGGCCAAAACTTTACACATATGATAATTTTATTCTATTTACACTGTTTCACGACAAATATATGATGAAATTGATATGTATATAATTGGTTGGATACCAATTGTTTGAAAAACAAATTAGCTATAGAAGTAAGGTTAGCTCAAAACTTAACCATACTTGATTTAATTTTCAATTTGTCAATAGTATCGTTTTTTAATTTGTTATCATATTTAGTTACAGATGACAAAATACTTGCCCTGCCCGATTCTCATTCCTAGCTAATTTTAATTAGATACACAAACTACTCAAATTGGGATGATACATTCAATTGAAATAAATGAACTAATAGCCTGTATAATGATTAATTAATGTAACAAATTAATTTAAAATAAACAAATTTAACACAAGTTATTGTTTATTTTATAAAAAGATATATTTTATTACTTATAATACAACAAATTCAATATTCAAAGTTAGTTTCAGTTTAATTAAATAATGGTATAGAAACGGACTTTCTTTTACCAGAATTTATGACAAAATAATGTAGATACTTATTGACTCTTGAATGAGTTAATGATTCTTAGCATTTGATTTCATCCAATAACTACCCATAAATTCAGTCAAAATTATAATTAATTTTCCTAATTGTATAATATTATTTATTTATCATAAATCATGTAGCTTGTGACTTTGTTCCCTATCTAAGTTCATTTATATAACAAGTGGAGCAGACTACTGTATCTAATGATATATTAAGTTAACTTTCTAAAACAATGGGGGAGAAAATACACTATCTTCAGGATTGCCGATTGGCTTCAACAATTGGAAAAGAATCCTCTCTCTCATGTATATCTAATGATATATTAGTATACTTTTGTTCCTGCTTTTAATTATTTAAATACAAAATAAATGAATGTTAATGAAAAAGAATCAGAAAAAACAAATAAACTAGAACCAAGAGGCATGATTGAAGGCAGAGACGAAGGGCAGACAAGAACTGAATATTCCACATCTCATTAAAAAAATACAGAAAAAACAATTGTAAAAAATAAAAAAAACTATTAAACTTACCCAGTGTGGCGTTCCGACTACAGTACGGGACTATGGGGATAATTTTGAAAGAAATAAGGAGGGAGTGCGCGTAAAATTTTATTTATTTTTTATACGAGGGAGAAGTCACGGACCTAAAACAAGTAAATAATATATACTACTACTTACTTAACATACCATGCCGAATTGATAAAAACAGGGGGTTAGCAAATATTTGACTATCTCAAGACTCCATTTAATGCTGATCGCATCCAGTATCCACAAAATAGAGCCAACCCAACCCACGCGCAACAAACTCCGTGTTTACCACACCCAACGCTTGCAACTTGCAAACAACTAGATACATTATTTAACACTAGACATTTCTCTCATTACACAATATGCATCACCTTAATTTATTGTTATTGTATAATAACTGTAACGTAAGGTGACGTAGAGTTCATTATTAAGCATCAAGCATTATTCCATACTGGTTGAAAATTCAAATAAAAATATGATATTAGTAGTCTTTATTACATAATTGATAATATAAATATAAGGAGAAGAGGGGGAAGGATGAGAGTGGAGGGGCCAACGTGGTGAATAGTAAAGATGTCACGTCAAGAGGGGCCACCATGTGAAATTGTGAACACTGTGCAAAAACGCTCGCCACTCGCCCCCACCAGCATCACTCATCACTCATTCATTCAATTCATTCAACTAGGCTTTTTTACGTCCCATCACCCAATCTCTCCTCCTCCTTCTCTTTCTCATCTTTTCTCTTTCTTAACCCCCCAACAAAATAATAAACAAATAAATATAACCCTCCTCTCCTCGCCTCGCTCTTCCCTTCTCTTCCTTTTCTTTCTCAACACCACATCAGATTTTCCCAAACCAAAAAAAAAAATAAAGAAACAAGACATAAAACCCATCTCACCAATCCAACAGCGAAACACAACTAGGTAGTGTGGTCGCTGTTGTTGTTAGTGAATAGTGATCATCATCATGGACGCTGCATCGGTGGCAGCGGCTACCGCGTCGGAGGGTCCCGCGGCGGCGATTCCGCAGGCGGAGGGATCATCGGCGGCAGCGCCGAGTCGCTACGAGTCGCAGAAGCGGCGGGACTGGAACACGTTCTTGCAGTACCTGCGGAACCACAAGCCGCCATTGACGTTGGCGCGGTGCAGTGGGGCGCACGTGATCGAGTTCTTGAAGTACCTGGACCAGTTCGGGAAGACGAAGGTGCACCTAGCAGGGTGCCCTTACTTCGGACACCCGAACCCGCCTGCTCCGTGCGCTTGCCCTCTGAAGCAAGCCTGGGGCAGTCTCGACGCCCTAATTGGACGACTTAGGGCGGCCTTCGAAGAAAACGGTGGCCGTCAAGACTCCAATCCGTTTGCTACTCGGGCTGTCCGAATTTATCTCAGAGAGGTGCGGGAAGCCCAAGCCAAGGCCCGAGGAATCCCTTATGAGAAGAAGAAGCGCAAGAGAGCCGCCATCACTGCCACCACCACCACCACCACCGTAACCTTAAGCGGTAGTAGTCCTAATCCTATTACAAGCGGTGCTGGTAATACTACTAACGGAGCTGGCGTTAGTGTACCTTCTGCTGCTGCTAGTGCTACACCTAATGTTACTACTACTACCGTATAGTATAATTTTAATAATTTTGATCATTTTTTCTATTTTCCTTTTCATACTGCTAGTATCTATCTTTTTTTATTTTTAAGGAAATTAATTGTGGCTACGGCTTCTATATATAGTTATATAATTCTGCCGATTTTTCTGAGATTAGTATAAATTGAACCCCTATCAACAAATATATCGATTATAGTGTAACTAGTGTTAGTTCAGTTAATGTGTCGTGCGTAATCATTCACTCTCTCGTGCTTGAAGTGTTGTTTCATTACTAGGTTTCTCTCGTATGACGTGAAATGTGTGCTTCGATCTCTTTTGTTTTATTTTTGTGTGTTTCATGAAAAGAGCAGAATGGACTAGTGGAAGCGTAGATTATAATTATTAACCCCTTGTTTTGCTTAACTCTTCTAGGAACGAACTTGTTGGCAGAACAGAAAAATCCAAGGCCTTTCATTTTCATGTTAAATTCGTTCCTCGTTTTTATTTCTGTGTTCTTTCTGGGGGTTTACTGTTTAATCGCTCTTTTACATTATATATATTCTCAGTGGGTAGCATATATTTCTATGATGCCATTAAGGAAACTAGTGAGAACACATGGTTCATTTGCTTTCATTATGACATTTGGTTTTTGTCTTGACCTGGCGAAACTCCAATGAGTGAGTGAGTGAGGTGCAGTTGGAAAACAATTTGGTGAAAGTTAGAAAGATGGGAAAAGAAGAATCATCCATCACAACTATATCATTATATGATCCTCTCTTTTTCTCTCTCTGCCGTTTATCATCCTGCAAAACAGTGCAATTTATGGAATTGACCCTTCCATTATATTTACAATCATTTTAGTTTGGTAGATAAATAAGTTTATAAATTAAAATTTTGATTCTTTTTTATCTTTCATCCTTGTCTTGTTTGGATCTGCTGTTTGAAACAAGGGCAACAAGAACACACAAGGAGTCAAATAAGGTCTAATCCTTCTTTATATATAAAGACTACTTCTCCCAGCAACACTGTTCATCTGGTCCCCGGGGTTGTATCAGATCTGTTGGGCTCAATCTATCTACAATGATGCACACGTGCGCTTATCATTTACAGCTTTTCTTGCACTTCTGTTTCAGGTGCTCCTCCTTTGCAACTTCATCTAAGATTTTGTGCTCTTAGATTTTGTTCTTAAGTTTTACGACTTTGGCTTATTTTCTATCCTTTCGTTTTTTTCCTGAGCTAGGTCATCAGCCTTTCTGCTCTATTCATCAACTTCCTTTTGCAGTGCCTTCTCCTCACCCTTTCTCTCTCTCTCCTAATATTGCCTGTAATTGACATTTCTTTAATTATGTGACACTTAGAAAAAAAATAATGTTTTCTACTTTATATTTAATTTTACAATATTTTTCATAATAATTTTTTAATTTAATTAAGATATACTGAAAATATAAATATTTGTTTACATTATCATTCGACTATAAATAAAATTATTAATTTTTTAATAATTATTTAAAAAATATATTTAAAATAATATCTAGTTAGTTAAGTAAACAAAATTATACTAATATATAAAAAATATTAAATTCATAATTTTTTTATTGAATTTATTAGGATGAATGGAGGAGGATATAAGTTTTCTTACCCTATCATTAATATTTAATTAGAAATTCCTCTATATGATAAAACTATTAGCTTTATAATAATTATTTTACCATCACACTTAACCTAATTTGTAATTAGTTGAGGATATAAAAAAAATCTACACTAATTTTTCTTGCATAGAAATTATCCCGAGAAAATGAAGTGAAGATATAATCTGCAACCTTGAATGAAAAGAAAACTCATCCTTGTGAGTACTGCTGCTCATATTTTATTTGGGCAACCCCCACCTAAGCGTGAAAACGACTCTTAGCCAACCGTTCCTTACATTCTATAAATTAATTTATACTATTTTGTATTATCATAACCTAGCTATAATTTAATGCTTTGTTTGCTATTATAGCATAGACCCACTAGCCACTTCCAAACAAAACCACATTTCTGAATTTTAATTTGAAATTTGGACCCATATCCACTAAAATCATGATTCATCTACTCATGATAATGTACTGAAAATATTTCTTTGCATTACTTTTTTGTCCGTTTCTTTTCCTGCATTAATTTTTCCTCTTCTCTCCACGAAGAAATATTCACACTTTTGCATTCAAGGGGAACTTTCGCTTTCTGGCCTTTTGTAGAACCACGTAATTTCGTATCGGGCACTTTATTTCTCACTTTCTTTTGTTTTTTCTTTATTACGTACGGTGGTCACTTTAACCATTTCGATTTCTAAAAAGTCAAAAAAGAAAAAAAGAAATATCATTCAACCCATCATTAATAAAACAATAATAAAATTAAGATCCGTTTTCTTTCATTTTCTTAATTTCTTACCCTCTTTCATAATGTGGCACACTATTTGAATTACTTGGACCGTAAATATATTTCATATTTGCACACACAAACACATGGTCCTTTGTTACGTTGTTTGTTCTCTCATGTGCTACAGAACATAGGGGTCAGGGAGGTCTGAGCACAGTGAAGTGCGAAAGGAGTAAAATCACGAGGTTGATAAGGAAAAAGAGTATCTCACTAAGTTTCTTAGTTTCATCCCTCTTTTGTCGCCACATAGAACAGCATCCACGTCTCAATTAATGTTGTTTGTCTATTGTGGACTTCATTCATATTTGAACAGGGGAGTTGGGAAGAACGGGGTTTTCTGATGAGTGAGAATGGATTTGGGGTGGGTGGGCCGGGCTAGCTTTTATGATTTTCTCATGTCACCTGCACCTACATTACTCTTCTTCTTGTAAGGACCATCAACATTTAACATCCTATGTTCGTTTATCAGAGAGGGTTCGGAGTAGGGAGTTTTTTGGTAGGTCGAACGCCAATTCTTTGCCTCATTTTTTCTTTTCTTTTCTTACATATATACTATCAACAATTATTACCCACTTCTGCTTCATCACATATTCATAATCTTCATTATTTTTTATTTTAATTTTTTTATTTATACAAAAATAATACTTAATTATTTAACTATAATCATAATTATTCTATATCACTTAATAATTTCTTCCAAGTCATATTTATCTTTCAAATAAGACAATATCACTCCACTGGCATAGAATCAGCGTAGAGGCAAAACTAGCTTTTTTTTATATATATATTCTTTGTTCTTATTATTCTCTTCTTCTTTTTTTTATTAATTTATACATACGGTTGATATAAAAAAATATTATAAAATTATCATATATTAATTTATTATTAATGACAATATAAAAAATTAGAGAATAATTTATTTTCTCTTACTCAATTTTTGTTATCTCTCTTATTTAATATGACGTACACACTCGCTTGAGTCTCAAAAAAATCATTTTTCTTTTCTTAACACACTCGCTCGAATATTAATATTTGATTTGTACACAATTGGTTGACACTCTTAAGCAATTTATATACTTGTAAAGAGAAAAAAAATATGAAAAAACATATTATTATTATTATAATAATAATAAAATTTAAATATATTTTTAATTTTTCTAAAATGAGTGATTTATTTTATTTTAATTATTATAAAAGTTTTTATCTATATAAAATATAAAATTATTATTTATTGTCTTTATGATCTTGTGATACTTTTAATTATTTATGTGTTTAATAATTACATGACTATTTTAAGTAATATATACTAATATATGTGGTACTATATTAAAATATAATATCTCTAAAAAAAAAATTTTGATCTCTAAAATAAATATTATTTATATTTTTTAAAATAAAAATAAAAGAAAAATAATAATTTTAAAATTTAGAATGATAAAAATGAAAAATATTTTATAGAGAATAAAATCAAAATTTGTTATTTTATAAATATTTAAAATAATTATTTTAAATTTTAGAGAGATAAAAAAAATATAAGAATTAAAATTAAAATTTACTTATTTATAAAGAGTAAAAACATATTTAAATTTAATAATAAATAAGCATGACTGATATCATAAAAAATAATAATAAATAAGGATTAAGTAAGTATAGAAATTATATTAATATTATTCTTGTGTTTTTGTCCGAGACAATGACCACTTTTTCTTATCCCTTTATAATAATGACCATTTGAAATGTGCCATTATTGATGTATGGTTTTGAAAAAGGAATATATACCTAAAATTTATTAAGCTTAGCCCTCTCAATATGGATCCCAATGAGGTCACCCACATGACCCTGCTTGTTGGCACATAAATAAACGGCCGATGCAGTGACACGTGGAAAATGTCCCATGCGGCATGCATCATCATTCTTCTTCATCTTCTTTTTAAAGAAAATTTTAAAATATGAGATTACACTCTAATGTAAAGAAAAAAAAAATTATACACAGTAATTCATTTGATAAAAAATGCTGAGAAAGAAAATAAAAATAGAAAAGATAAAGGAAACAAGATAAAAATAGAAAATTTTCATATTTATTTAGTTAAGCACAAAATAAAAAGAAAGAGAGCTTAATATTTTATTTAGTTTTATTTAGTATAGTAAAAAAAAATAGAAATAAAAAAAAATGAGTAAGGTAGAAAGGACAAATGTTAATCAGTACCTTAAAGAATTAAAAATTAATTTTTTTTAAAAATATTACTAATACATTTTCGTCATAGTTTTCAATACACAACTCATGAAAATTTTTAATAAAATATATTTATTAAATATTTAACCAATGTTATTGGGACTTTTTTTTAGGAAATGTCTTTGGGACATTGATTACTAAGATTCTATAAAAAAAAATTCAAAATACCTATAATACTTTATTTTATGTAAGATATAAATGAAAATTAAAAAGATATATTAATCCCTAATTAAATTTAAAAAAAATTATACTTTCGATCAAAAGTAATCAAAGTTCTTGTATTTTTATATTAACAAATTTAATTGTAAAATTTTAAAAAATATATAAATATAGTCTATTTTAATTTTAAAAAATATGATAAATTTTTATAGAAAAAAATAAATTACATATTTTTTAAAATTTGAATACCAAATTTATAAATACGAACATACAACATAATTGACTACGTTTGACAGATAGAAAAAGTTAATGTGTTCTGAAAAGAGTATGATTTTGAAAACTAGATCAAATCATTCGGTTCAAGGTTATTCCAGATGACCAATCCAACATAATCCTTGGAATCGGTTAGACACAAATGGGTTTTAAATTTTCTGATCGAATTGGTTAAGAACTGGCTAAATAAATCGGTAAAAATAGGTCGTTTTACAGTTTTGATCTTTTTTTTTTTTTTTATAAATGATACAATTTTTTTTTTTAATTTGACAAAGTGTGGCTTAAACCTCACTCTTCGAATAAAAAAAGGATGCTGGTCTCTATTTATCCACTAATTTAATGCACTGTTGATGTTAAGACAAGTATTTCTTATTTGTTTTACACAATTTAATAGACTATATTATTATTTACTTTTATTACATAACTACATTTTAATGTTCACATTTTTTTCAATTTCTTTTAATTATATTTTTCAATTTTCGTCATTTTCTCTTTTTCTAAAATGCGGCGTACTGGTTATAATAAATAAGTTATGACTGATGAAGAAATAATCAAAATGTGATGGTAATATTGATATATTACTAAATATGCTATATAATATTAAAACATATTTTATTATTAATAAATTTAATCACAGTCAAATTAATGAACTATGAGTGAATCAATATTTTTATAGATGACTAATCTAATTTTAAAATATTAATTTGGAGAAGATAAAATTTGGTGAGTTTTAATTTTGATTTTTTCTATCTCTTTTCTTTTTTAGAAATCTAATTATTGGATGTCTTTATATAATAAAATTTGTAATTTTTTTTTCTAGTAAAGGGAGTAAACATGTCTTATCCTGTCATGTTATTAACCTACATAAAAGTGAGGTTGGACAAGTTGATTAGCAAGTAAAAAACACAAAATCATGAAAATAACAAATTGGTAGGTTGATATGCTTTCAACCCACCAAAATTAAAAAATATATCAATTGAGTTTGAATATATTTTTTTTATCATACAATACTAATTGAATAAAATTAAATAACTTTTGATATTAATAAATTTATTGTTATAAATAAAAAATTAAGTTATAATGTTATTGTACTATAAATGAGAATCAAAATATAATTTTATTTGTGGAAAGATAATTATAAGAGGAATTATATTTTCATTCAAAAGTTAAAAAAATTAATTAGATATAAATGAGAATAATTATTGATAAATTGTGACATTTTTAAATTAGAATCATATTTTATATATATATATATATATATATTCTTGAATTATAAATGTGTTCATGAACCATAAAAAATGATTAAAAATGTGGAGATAAAAAACACTCATTTTAGTGTCACCTCGTAACAACATATATATTTATATATTATATTTTATATAAAAAAATCATATAATTCTGACAGTTCAATCCCGAGTTAGACCCTATTTTATCATCTTTGTCATCTTTATTTTTTAGGCATTAGTTAACTTATTTAAAAGTTTGACTTAACCTTTTAACATACTTAAATGTCTATTTCATACTAAAATTTTTTTATAAATCTAAATTTTCTCTACATAGAGTAATAGATTAATATACTAATGGAAGGAAAATTTATGTAAAACAAATTATAATTTTTGAAAATTAAAATCAATGTTACTCAAAGCATGGAACAAAAGTATAAATATAGGCAAATTATGTTTTATAAGAATGATGTCTAACATGTTTATATAATATAAACTTATTTTTAATGTCTAATCTAACCTCCATGATAATTCATTTAAAAACTTATTTTGTAAGAGAAATGATACTTATACAATACTTCATACAACAAATTACACAACAAAATAAGAAAAAGAAAGAGAGAAAGTGAGAGGAGAGAGAAGCGTGCAATATAATAAATTATGCAACAAAGAGAAATAAAGAAAGAAAATAATATTATACAAATTTATGTAAAAAATGTTATATGTATATTATATAAGTCTCATTTTGTAATAAGACCTTTCAATAAAGTCTAAATCTATCCTTCTATAAGCTTATAGACTTGATTCTATACATAGGTGTTTAATATTTTTAAAAATAAAAAATAATTTTTAATATTAACAAATATTATTTATATTTACTTAAATTAATTATCATGTTAAACGTAAAAAGTTTTTTTTTTAATATCGTAAAGTATAACCTATTTAACTAAATAGAAATTTGTAGGAGTTTAGAGTTCATTTATTTTTTAAAAAGAGTCTATGTCCTTAGCCTAATATAAACTAAGTCATTCCTAATTCTACTTGAATAATTCATCCAGAGTATATTTTGTTGATATATATTGGTTTACTATTTTCTTGACAGTTAGTAATGTTAACTTATCAAACTTAAAGGGTATTTTTTAGTTTTCAGATTTAATGATATATTAGGTAAATTGAGTACTTACATTATTATTATTATATAATGTGTATAAGAATATATTTTAAATAATAAGTATATTTTTATTAGATTTTAATATCCTTTCAGTTAAATTGGCCAAACCCTGACAACAGATATACCGCGATGTTGTCCATTGCTTAACTTGATTCGCAAGGAATTCACTTTTAAGAAGCTACCATACATAGATTATTATTTCATTTTTGGCCGGAGGAAAAAGAGATGAAAGTAAAATAAAGAATGTAAAAAATTTGTTAATTGATGTGATAAAAAAGAAAAGAAAAATAAATATGTAAATATATAAATATAATGAATTAATTACTGTTTCCTTTTTTGCATTTTGTGCGAAGCAAGTAGTAGCAGATATTTAGCGTGCAAAACAGTGGCTATACATTTTTGACTCAGCCTTGGTCTCCGAGCTAACAGATATTCCCGTCCAAGTCAAATTTGAAGTGCTTGTCTTTGAAATTTGCGTGGTGGAATGCTTTTATCATTTATGTGAGTGTTAGCACCAAAAAAATAAACTTTAGGGTATAACTATACTAGCACTGGACCCATGCTGCTGCAGCAGAGATTTGTAGACTTTTAGACTAAAACAATGGGCGACAAATGAGTGGAACGCTCATGAAAGGAACATATCCAATAATTGAATGGTTGGAAAAAGTGCCACCTTCATCGGGGACGCTGCTATTAGTTCAAGAACACGTTTATTTTATAAAAATATCACAGCTAGTGTAAATTTTATAATTAATTTAAATATAAATTTCAACTATATTTAATATTTTAACATTAATTTTATCTAATTTTAAAATAATTAAACAGCTCATAAATTCTTTTTCTCATCCTTCGTGTAAAAATGTTTCGTAATTCAATGTAGCAAGTGGGAAGTATGACTATTATGCTTTTCACATAATAACATTTTGGAATTCGGATAGACAATTTTGTTACACACAATTAGTACATCACTACACCTCATCCATGACACATGCTTATAATTTTTCAAATCCTGAATTGTGTCATTTAGAGTCAAAGTTTAGAAAACATATGAAACATCGACACTAGATAGATCCCAGAACTTACTCAAATCCTCAGAGGGAGATTTAGAATTTTCAACCACTCTACATGATGTGAAAATATCACTATAAACAAAATATACAAATAGCGATCGAACTTCGCAACTGGATAACACTCGTTGTTAACCGTGACTAACTTTTGTGAGCAATCAATTTATGGTTATTGGTAAACTGCTACATTTGGTCGCAAAAGAAAAGTTACTAATTCCGTCACTAAATAACAAATTTTGTAGTCAACTTTGTTAACCATGTATGATCATTTTTATGACCGAAGAATATCATGTCATTTAGCTACAAAATCACCGGTGATCGCTAAATCACGTACCAATAATTGAATGATTGGTCGTTCCTAAACTGCATTATTGTTCGGAAATATATGATAGTTATGGAGTGACTAATGGTATGTTTAGTAATGAGTGAACAAATTCATTGGATTACTAAATCCTAAACTTCATGCTATTCCTTCATTTTTTTTTTATATTCTTTTCTTCTTCCTTCAATTATTTACATATCTCTCATTTTTTATTTTTTTCTTTTTGTCAATGTTTTATTTTCACCACAAGTTAAATGTATCATGAGGTAATATCTTTAATGATGTTACATTATGACATATCATCACCTTTGATGATTGTCACAACCATAATCACGATGGGGACGATGATAAATAGAAAAAGAAATTCAAATTCAAGTTCCTTTTGAGGAAAAAAAAATGAATTTAGTAGAATTCTTATCGACATTTTTAAGGAAAACGTTAGAAAACCTTGAAGAGGATAAGACTAGTATTTGAAATCAAAGTTCAGGTTTGAGAGTCCATTACGCGTAGAAAAAGTATTAGCATCCTATCACGTCCACCATAAGATAGTTACCTTACTTAGATGCGTGAAATTGGTTATGACTTTCAGATTGAAGTATTTGCCTTTAAAGGATAAACAAAGTGGGATTGGCTAAGGAGAGGGAAAATGATATGTTTTTAGGATTTTGAACTTGACAAGAATTACCTCTTACTCCTACGTATATCCTGGTGTAATGGAGAAGTCAAAATTTATGTAGTTATGATTGAGGCTATAGGCTAAGTGGAAATGTCGACACCTAGTCGACTGCAAGGGGGTGCCGACTAGGTGCCGGCTGGAATGAGGTGCCGACTAGGTGTTGACGAGGTGAAAGTGCCGATTAGGTGTTGATTGGGAAAAAGTGTCGAGTATGTGTCGACTGATATTACTGGTGGTTTGTTTTTGTTTTTTGTTTTAGCTAAGTGTGTGATTATGTATTTGGTTGTGGAATGAAGCTGTATGAAATGATATTCTAAAAAAAAGAATGTCTTAGAATTTCACCTTGTTTCTAAGTGTGTCGTCGTGGTTGTAGAAATAAATCACTTTTTCCATCTCCTATTCTTTCTTCACTACTCTCTCCTTTTCCTCTAAAAAAAATTCTCTAGAAAAAAAAATCCCCCTTGCTTCGCTACTACTACCCCCTTTTATAGGCCAATTTCACCTTCTCCAAATCTTTTAAGGAGATCTACTGTCATTATTACGGTGGTTCCTCGCAGACCTTTATTAAATGTGGAGGTATTTTCACGATGCTCTTTTCATAAATGTGAAGAAACCTTCATTGAATGCGGATGTGACCCCTAACGTCTCGCTTTTGATCTTTGGTCGAGGATGTGCCTTGTCACCGTCATTGCTTGTGAGGGGTCAGAGTCACGATGACTTTTTTTTTTCTAAAAAGTGGAGGAATACTAGGCGACTATCAACTGCCATTTATTCTCCCAAGGCAATTGTGTAGACACGCCAATAGGGGATTGTCAGCAGATGGAAACTTATTCAGAACTCAACCCCTCTTTTTTTTTTTTTAAAGGGGGACAAATTTTGGTGTCAACAATTATGAACATATTTAACAGGATGATTTTGTGATAGAAAATATTGATGGTTTAATATTTACCCATATAAAATATTGTTAGTCATATTGTCATTTTTATAGTAAAGACCAATGATAGAGATAAAAAAGTAAACGATTTAGATTTAGAATTTTAGGGACGAAAGAAAATTTCACTCCAAATATAACTATGAGATTAAAATAGCTCATTTCTTTATATTTTGAGATTAAATATATATAACTAAAGTAGCATTAAATTGAGTAAATTTACTGACAGAAAATTATTTTAGTTTAACTCTCGAATATCTAGTTATATTAAATATTTGAAGAAAAAGTTTTAGTGTGCATAATAGATACCTAACTCTAACAAAACTGACACTTAAAGGAATATATTTGTAGTTAAGAAAAAATAAAGTAACCTAAAAAATAAGTATGGAAAAGGAAGAAAATTTTAATGAGTGAATTACCAATTTTGTCTTTAAAATGATCTTTAAAATTAATAAAAAAAGAAAAAATAATCCATAAAATTAAATATTATCAATAAATTTAGTCTTGAAAATTATAATAAACAATCAAATTTAGCCCTAAAATAAATAAAATAGCAAGTAATTTCTAAAAATAAATTATCAATCAATTCAATTTTAAAATTACAATAATAGATAAAATTAATCCTTAAAATAAAAAAATAATTTAATTATTCTTTAGGAATAAAATACATAAAAATTTAAAAGTGGGAGACATAATGTGTAAAATTATATAAATTTATAATTAAAATGTGAAAAAAAAATTAGGGACACAACTCATGAAATTTTTAAAATTTAAAGACAAAATGTGTAATTAAGCTTTTTTTAATTTATACGATCAATTTGATTAACTATTACTATATTTTAAGGAATAAACTAATTGATAATTTACAATTTTAAGAATTATTTTGTTATTTTATCTATTTTAAGAACCACTTTAATTTTATTATAATTTAAAAAAATAAATTTATTTATGATGTACAGTTTTAAAAATTATTTTAATATTTTATTATTTTTAGGTCATTTGATTTATCATTATAATTTTAAGAAATAAATTAATAATTTATTTAAAATTTAAATAATTAAATATATATTTAATATATTTTTACTTATCATATTATAAGTACAAAAGATTTATTGATTTTGTTAATAACTAATATTTATCAAAAAAAAACTTAGCCAATCATATTTAGTTAAATTTCATATTTAAATTATATTTTTTCTATTACGAAACTAGAACTCAATATCTTATTGTTCAGCCATCAGAACGTAATATTGATAAGTATATATTTAATATTTATTTATTTTTCTATATTTAATAGTATGATTTGTTTAATATTTGTTTTACAATCTCTCTCCCCTGTAGAGATATATTTTTGTAAGCTTTGCTGTCATGGATGACGTTTTCTCTACCGGTCTCTCTTATTCTAGAAGCCAAATAAAATAACTTGATTTCATTGGGTTGCGTTGAGAATATGCTTTGATTATTTAATTAATTTTGGAATATTTTTTTAAACAAAATGTTTATATAAATTATACAAAAAGTATTATGATTTGGCAATATAAAAAAGTCACTCGATAAAATTAAAATATATGTTTCTAACAAAAAAATGTTATACTCAATGAAACCTTGCACATAATAATATTTTCTATACTATCAATATATATCGGTTTGTTAAATGAGATTTAGCTCTGGCAAAGTATTTTTGGGTATCTATATTATAGATATTTGTATTTATTGATTTGGCTTATAATTTATTCATTTATAAATCTCAATTTAAAACATTATTTAAGATATTTAAATTTAATTTTACTTTAATCAGTATAATATTGATTAATGGGAGTAATCAACAACTTTTATAAGAAATAATCAAATTTAATTTTTTAATTAATGAGTCTGTACTTTATTATATCAATTTTTTAGTGCATTAAGAGTGTTTTTAATTCATAACCAAAATCTAATTTGTTTGAAACGTGAAATTTATATAAGTATTTTTTTTTTTTAAATTTGTTATAAACTGTCTATAAGGAGAGAATTTAATACTCATAAGCAAATAGTATAAAATAATTTATATTTTTATTCAATTACAAATTATTATTTTACATTATTCATCTCATATATATATATATATATATATATATATATATATATATATATATATATATAATAGTCATTTATTTATATTGTCATTTAATTATAACTTTTTAATATATTAGAAAATTAACAAATTTATTATATATAATTATTTATTTTTATAATTAAATGATAAAATAAAATAATTTTATATTATTAATCGTTATTTTCTTTTTATCTATAATATTTATTGATATTTTAATTATTAATCAGTAACAAATGTCACTATATTATAGTGTATGAAAGTAGTCGTCGTACGGTTATCTAACATTTCTTTATAAATTACCAACATGTCTATAGTAATGATTAATGAAATAATATGATATTGGTGGCGTATGATCACAAAGTGACGGTTCTATTTATTATTCATCCCTAAAGTTTTCGAAGGAAAATGTAACGTGGAAAAACTAATTTGAGGATTACAGTTACCAAAAGAGATTGCATGTAATGTGGTTCAACTTATATTTGCACGTGTGCGCTCGTGTTATTTTACTTTGTTCCCTTAATCTGTGTCGGCAATGTTTTTACTGTTTATATATATATGTCAAAATTTTAATTCTTATTCTTATGTTGTTTTTGTTAAGAGAAAATGTCTTCCACCAAAAAAAAAATCTCTTGAAGAAAATCAAATATTATTCACAATCAAAAGCTAGTAATAACTAATAATGATTAAAATCCGTCGATAATGTAATTGAAAATTTGGTTATCAATCATTATTGACGACTATTTCTGATAGGGAAGTCATCGATAATGATTTAGTATATTTTAAAAAAAATAATTATAAATAATGGAATAAAATTATAATAAATATAAATATAAACAATGAATATATATATTTTTTAAACAGTTAAACAAGTTATACAACATTTTATTATTATATAAAAGTATAAAAATATAAATAATATAGAAAATGAAATTTTCATAATTAAGTACCAAGTGTCACTAAAAATTTGACATCCATCAGATCAGGTTATCGTGGGTTGCTACTATTATGGTTAGTGTCAGCATAGTGTTCGTTAATTGGAAGTTAATGTTAGTGTGTGGGTCAATTTATTTTTGTTTTTACTTCTAACTTGTCCTCCATTTTTAGTCTCCCGTGACTAGGATTGATTATAAATGTTGGATACAATTGTTTAATTTTTTAATGTTTTAGCATTGGCTAAAAAGTTGATGCAAAGTCAATATTAATGTCACATTTGGCTATCGTCGTTTAAATTTTTGATAGATGTTAAAAATGATATATATTTTTTTGTAATGAACGATGTAGTTGTTAACAAATGAAAGAATTGAACAATAGAAAAAGAAGCCTTAGCATAAAAGTTGAGTCGGCTTACAATTGTTCAGTAAGATTAAAGAAAAATTAAGAGTGTTTGTTGGATGAATTTATCTATATCATCGTTTGTTTTGAAATTTTAATAGAATTATTTATTTGAATTCGAATTCAATCAATTAACCTAATAATATAACGTGAATACGTGAAAGGTTGAACATATTAAGTTGTTGGTTGAGGTGAAGGTTGTAGTTTGTTGGAAGTGAAAAGATTAACAAGTAAACATGGGAGAAGCCTTTGGAGGCCTATCGATATCGGTTGGGAATTGTGTAAGGCTCAACAAAAATTAAGAGGATTTATTGGATAAATTTATCATTGTCATTATCTATTCCAAAATTTTAATAGAATTATCTATTCCAACTCAAAGTGAATTACAAAGACTCGATTATAGATATTAAATAAATGAGTTAACTCAATTTACTGATATAATATATCAATATCACATAGAGTAAAATTAGAGAAATATACAATTAAAATTAAAGTGTATTTTATTATATATATTTTAAAATAAATAATATTATATATAAAACATTATCTATCAAGTTAATAAGATATATTATTAATTCATAATTTTTTAAGAGTAAATAATGTATACGTTGATATCTTAAAGAAAATTTATATTATCATCTAATAATAAATCGTTATATATAATAAATTTATTAATTTTTACAATAATTATTTTAAAAGTTATATATATCATAATTTTTAATTATTTAAAAATATAAAAAATATTTATAATACATTAAAAATTAAACTTATTATTTAAAATTATACTTTTTTAAAAAATATATAAGACCTTAATTAGATCAAATTAAAATAATATATAATATAATTCAAATTCATCTTTAAAAGTATTTTGAATTATCCTTCTTAATTTTCAACATGTTAAAAGTAACTTTTAGTTGAACTAGGTTAGTGAAACTAGGTTTTAGTTGCACTAGGTTAGTGAAATGAAACAAGTCACAAAATTTCTTACAAAAAAGTGAAAAGGCTAATTTTTTTTATTGGCTATAGTTTCTATTAAAGAAAAAAATCACTTACTTTTAGAAGCATGTAAGAATTTGTCAATATTTACAACAAAAATAAATATGAGTATGTGATAAGAACTAGAATCCTTTAATTGTTGCTTGATGGTCGGTGGGAATGAAATGTTTAAAGGAATGACTAGTTAATTGGCACGTCATATGTCACTAAACATTTATAATATATTATATTTTCTATGTTTTCATTATTTAATCGAAATAAAAATGAGAATTAAATATATGAGAGAGCTCATGAAACTCATTCAGTGAGCTTTCTAGAGTTACACTGTTAAAAAGAAAAGTTATTTAAGTAGTAGAACATAAAAAATAATATATTAATAAAGCCTAAAAAAATTGTATATATAAAAAAAACTAAAGCAACTCTTGCTAGTTACATAAAAAAAATGCTCTAATGAATCCGTTTAAAATTATGAGAAATTTTATAGTATCCTTGAAATTTTAAAAATTTGTAGAGAAGAACCGCTCGTTTGTATAATCAAACTATAATTAGTAACAAGTTCGTTAACTATCAAAAAATAATTTTTTAAGACAACAATAGGGTTTCCTGTATGTATGAGTATAGAAATTAAGATAAAATGAAATTAGTTAAAAATAAGTTAAGAATACAAATTAGGTTCTATCATTAAAATAAAAATTAATAAGTATTTTTAAGTCTTACATAACAACAAAAGATTATTAAAAAATAATTATGAATCCAAATTAAACTTTAGGAATATTACGAGAAACTTTTTCTTTTTCTCTCTTTTTTGTTCGTAAATAAAAAAACAGTTGTACCAAAATCTCTTAAATTTCTCATAAGTAATTTTTTTTTCCTCTTAGTAGGTCATCTGACTCAAGTTGTTAGATGAAAGAAACCCATGAATATATATATATATATATATATATATATATATATATATATATAAAATCATACAACCTCTAAAGTTGATAAGGGAGGGTATAGGTAATTATATGAGAAATAAGAGGGAAGAGAACTCATGGTTATGTTGAATGGCATGGGGTGGAAGGGTTGAATCTGTATTGAGGTTGATGTGTTGGTCTCGAGGCTATTGCAATGATGGGGCAATTCTTTTTGTGTGGATGAAGGCTTCTCGAATTTATTCTAAAGGGATGCTTACACCTATACATCATTAGCACCACTTGCACAAAATAATGAAGATAATAGGACTTGGATAGGTAGCGTATTGTGCCTGTTTGATACGGAACATAACATGCATGTTCTCATTAAATTCACGAGGTGCTGAAAACTCTTCTGGGAAACTCTGGTCCCATGTATGATGCAAATTTTGGAAATAAAACTTTCATCATCCTAAGTTTGCTTGGTCTAACAACAACATTTTTTCCTTGACAGATGTATTGTCCCGCTTAGTTTGACCTTTTGAAGGAATTTGCATTTAACATAGCAGTGACACGCTAAAATGCATGCCTAAATTAAATAATAGTTATAATATTACATCTCTACGGGTGGAATCATCTTTATATATAAATTAAAATAATTATTCTAAATGAGTATGTTTAAGAGTTATTTTTATTGAAAATGTTTTTAATAAAAATATTTTTTTTAAAAATTAACTTTTTATCTCTTTTGATTTATTCTTTTAATTTTATTTAATATGTTTTAATTAATAAAAATTATTAATAAATAAAAATAACATTATATCACACTATAAATTATTTATCATAAATATAAAATATATTTATCTATTACAAATTATAATTATAATATAATTTATATATTCAAAATTAAAGCATTATTTTGTTTATCATAAATTTTAGTCATATAAAAAACATATATATATCTATCTTGTGCATTAAATAGGCTAAAATACTAATTAAAAATTTAAATGAAAACTCTTTTTATGCTAAAAAAATGAAAAAATAAATATAAATCATTAGATTAAGCCATATTAAAATTATTAAGATCAAAATATAAATACACATTACTTTTTTAAGTGATTAAACTAATACTAATTTTGATTATCTGTTTATATAATCTAGATTTATAATTTCTATATCTCATAATTATAACTAATTATTTAATATGTCCTGTGAAATGCTAACTAATAACACTATGATACTTTCTTTGCGGCACTCATTTTCTATCGAGTAAACTTTAGGTTGGTCTTACTAAATATAATTCTCATGATCAGTTTGGTAGATTCCATTTCTAAACTAGTAGGATTCGAGTGAATTTCAACAAGTAAACAATATTGTATATAATGGTACTTCACACCCACAAACACATATGGATTATAATTATTTCACTAACGTGAAGTATATATTTTATAGAGGTGAAGTAAAAGAAAGTCAGTTGCAAATTTTCAGAGGTAACTTTGTCCTTGAAGCATACAAATAACTAGTATATCACTTATAATTAACCTTACACCATACATGTCAAGTGCATCAGAGGGAAAAGAAAGCAAGGAAATTAATGTGGTTAGACGTTGGGTTATAATCAAACAAAAAGCAACAGCGGACGCAGAGTAGACATTTTTTACTTACACAGGAAAAGTACAAGCGGGAAGCGAGGGAAGGTAATTGGAAGAGTCGTAAAGTGGGAAACTATTTATGTTTGCTCCAAACAAAGGAAGGCAATAAAAATTGCAGACACATGTAGATAGGTAAATGGATCTACATGGTGCGTGTGAGGAAAATGGGTCCAAAACTCCTTTGACAAATTGCTGCTTCAATCACCGACAGGGATATCTAGGGCGTATATTTATTTGCTGACACTCCTTGTCTCACCCTCCTATTACTACAAACTCCATCCAATACATGTTTTTTTCCTCTTCCAACTTCTACTGGGAATCACTATCTTCATCTTAATTTTCTCACTATAGTTTGTAGGTGGTTTATTAATTCATGGAACTATAAGAAACCAAAAAGAGGACACCCAATTGTTTTTTTGTTTTCTAATAGGTATCTTCCCTCCTAGATAACTTTCTTTGCGATAAAGTTAAACACTAAACATGTACACCTTTGTCTATTCGTCAAAAAATTTAAATATTAATTCGTCATGTTGTGTAAAAGTAATATCTCCTATTAGATCTAATCTTTAGTAAGAGGGCTCCAAGTTAACAATATTGTAAGTCGGTGGTTTATTTATGGAACTTTAATAAAATCACGAGTACGTTTTTACGGTAGATAAAACTCCAAGAACCCAGAAATTCATTACAGAATATTTGGATGATAAAAATTATATATGTATATATTGCTTGTTCTGATTAGCTACTAGAAAATACTACGTAATTGGAATTTGCTTCTAAAATTCTAGTTTATAAGAAATTAGGGTTGAAAACAGCGAAAAGGTTAATTTCTTTTAATAATAAAATATTAAGAGAAATACTCACATTTAATATGTGCTTGTCTCTTGAATAGAATTTTTTTCTAAAATAAATAAATAAATAAAGCTTATACATTTGATCCCTTATGCAAAATCTTGAATATTTAACTCATTACAAGAAATTATGTTTGTTATAATATTTAAACACAAAATCTATATAGTTTGACGCAAAAAAAAATGATAAAATGGAAATAAAATAAGTCTAATTGGTATAAATTTATTTTAGTTTTTTATTTACATCAAATGTGTTTCAACAAACTATTTACATGAAAATTTAGAAAGTAGAAACTAACTTTTGTTTCAACAAAAAAATAATTATAAACAAAGTAAAATAATGTGAAAACTAAATCTTTTAAATAAAAAAAAATCAAATTATTTTCTAAATACCCATAAAACTTACTTTTCTTGTAATTTTTATTATATTTATAGTTATTTTTAAGTCAAATATCAATTGAGTTATATAATTTTCATATACATAAATTTAATTAGACAAATTTCACGTCTTGAATTGAATTAATAAAAAAATAATTTAAGATAGTATCTCAAAATAAAAAAATATTTTTTAAAAAAATAAGTGTTGACTTAAATTTAAAATTTGAAAGAGAAAAATAAAATTTTTAAAAGATAGAAATCAAAAATAAATTTTTATCATAAAATAAATATTGAGAATTATAATTTAGGCATGACTTTAAAGCTTATGACAAATTTTTTTTCCTGAAAAAATTAACGACAAACTAGTGAATAATGTCTATAACAAGTTAATTACCTCAAATAAATTATATGATAGAAATAGAGTATTAGTCATGATAATAATAACGATGACGAGGACATGTTTGCTTTCAATTTCAAATGAAATGTAATGTGCATATTTTTCTATTAAGTAAAGTTTTCAAAACTTGGGGCCACTAAATATGAGTTTAAATTAATGATGACGTCTAACACGTACCATCGGTGGACCTTATATTTTAACTGGATTAATATATCAATTAAGAAAGGATAGATTAATGGCTAAAACATTATGATGAAGTTGAAGATTATAAAACACATTTTACATTACAATAATAGAAATTGCAATTAGAGGTGGTGTCTTCTTCAACTGAATTATTTTTTAATTATATATAGGATTTTTCTCCCGAAAGTTGAACCAATTTTAGTACCCTTCCCATTAACCAATAACATTAAGACGAGTGTGTAGTGTCAGTTGGTACCATGTCGGATTGCAATTAAGCCTTAGGATTCTCATTCCAAAATTCATTTATATTTGTTATTTGTTATTTGTTATTTTTAAAATAAAACACAGCCTGAAAAGCTGAAACCAGTCTCTCTTCCTCACTAGCTAACTGTTTCTCATTATTAACCCGCTACTTTCTGTATTATTTTAAATAATCAAGTTATTTAATAACATTTAAATTACCTATAGTTTAAATAGTGATCTTATAAATGATGTTAAGTAAAATTTTATTTCCAAAATGCATAGGTAAGTAAACTATTTTTTATAATCAAATTATTATTAAAATTATCTATTTCAAATACTATTGTATATGATAATTATTAAATATTTCTTACTTAATTATTTGTATTTAAAATTACTACAAAATTATTTCTGGAAAGTTATAAATTTTATAATTTATGATTCTTAACTAATGAGTTTTTATTGATAAATAATTTATTTACATAGAAACATTTAACAATGAATAACGAAATTTTTAGTAAAAGTTATATTCGTATAAAACTAAATAGAAGATATAATATTAATATTAGGAAATAGTAAATAATCCCAGTAAAAAAATCAATATTAGTTCAAAAAATATCAACGTATATATTATTAGAACTTATACACCAAAAAAAATTTATTAGAATTTAATACATTCATTTAAGACAAATTTACTACAAAGATAATTTATGTCAATTACATTAGTATTATATACGTTAATACAATATATTAGATAATAAATTAAATAATATGTAAATTAAAAAATAAATTTACATTCAATAAATTAAAAAATTATATTACAATAAAAAATATTTAAATAACATTGAACCATATTTAGATTATGAAAACTTAAAAAAAATAAAAATAAAGAAATCTTGCAAAGAGATCCCTAAGACTAATTTGCAAAATTAAAATTAAACCTCATTATGCGACATGACACCTGATCTAGATGTTATTCGTTAATGATAAAAGAAGCACTATTGGTTAATGATGTAACAAGTTCAAGTAAAGGGGCATCGAAAGAATGACCCATTATATGTTCTGTCCAGCATAATAGCTTTTTTCATTTGGTTTATCTATAAATCATTAATTTCTCACATTTATTTGATTTTCTTATTTACCATTACGTTTATTTGTAATTTTTCATATATATCTTTACAATATTAATGTTATCAAGTTTAGCTAGTCTAATATGAAAAATTTTCATTATAATCTGAATAATAAAAGTTCAGAAGAAATGGTTGCTAAATATGATGTTTGAGTTTGACACCATTGGTAAGGGTATCAAGACTTGAATTGCTCTTATGTCACTTGCCTGTGACCAATGATTGCATGTCAACAATGAACCAAACGAACTACTAATGCTAAGAAGTAAGAACATTTGCAAAATGTAAATGGGTCGCAAAGGTGGCTAGTATGGAGAGAGAATAGAGAAGATTGGATTCCGATACACTAAAATCTAAATTACAAAAACACAAACAAACACAACTTATGTGAAGAATTACCAACAAATTTACAAGATTTTTTTATAAAATATACACTTGTATGCACCATTTTTTTAAAAGGGGCACGGTTAAATCTAATAAAAAAGAATTGCCAAAGGGTTATGCATACTTGAAAAAAATATAAAAAGTATTAATAACATTATTTATAATTACGACTAACCACTTGATTAAATAAAATAATCAATTGAAATATTAGCAAGTGCTAGCTCTTAGATAAAAGGAAGGGAGGAAGCTGTGGAAAAATTTGGGCATACGAATCCTATGCTTCCAATTGAATATTAATTAATTAATTAAGTAATTTATCATCTCCCACTGCCTGTCAATTTCTTCTCTTTTATTATGAGATTGTGACACTTTCAAGAATATACTCATCCGTTCGAAATTTCAAATGTAATATTGGAGGGTCCCTCATTCATGTATAGTCCAATTTAGGTAGTACGTTCATGGAGGGAACACACACTCTCTATATATATATATATTTAAATAAAGTCTCATAAATTTTGACATGCACATTGCATATGTAATAAGTTAGTAGTATCACAGTTTTCTTGTTAGTGGTCTCCCTCAGGTGAATTTTCATAATAAATTCGAAGCTAGTCTTTAAACTAGGTCTGCCAACTGCAGCTATAAATCTAGGGGGAGAATTCTGTGACGAATTTATTCTACGAGGCGTTTAAGAAATTACAATTCAACTTTGAAAGAGACCATAGAAATCACGTGAAATAGGCGTTATGGATTTGAAAGTGGTCTCCATAACTTAATAATGTACAACAAGTCCATTATCTCCTTGGGCCTTGCTCTAACCGGTTATCCAACTCATTCATAGTTTCATACAGATAAAACTGGTGTGAAGGATGGTTTTGTTTACAAGGGGAAAAAAAATAGTGAATTGCTTTTACAAAATTTGTGGCATAATTAATTTTACACTTGCAAAAAACTAGTAATTATTTCTTTCGTAAATTATACTTTTAGATTTTTAAATAAAATTTTAAGATATACCCACTTTTATTTTTATCTGATTAGTCGATTCCTTTTTACTTTCGATTTCACATTTATTTGTTTATTTACTTATCCCACCAATACACCGATTGAAGAATTGGTGCTTTAATAATGCACAAAACTAAATGTTGTTTCTTATGTTTAACTAAAATTTGAAATTTCTTTCGGTAATTTGTGTCTTAAAAGTCACCATAAATTTTTAAGATAACACCATAATTAAATTTTTTAATTAGAAAACAGCCACACGTGATCTAAGTTTGTCTTGTAATAATCTCCAAAATCGTACATTAAAAAATGAACATAAAATATGACGACCAAATCAGAAGTCAGTCATCAAAATCTAGTGGTCTATTTGATAATAAAAAAATAGAGAGAAAACAAAAACACAAATAACGATAATTTTTTATTTGGTGAAAAAGAAACTGACTTTATAAACATTTTTTTAAAGATTATTTTTTCTTCAATTCAAATTCTAAAAATTATTCCCTCCTCGTTTTCTTTCCTCTCAAACATCCAAAGGATAAAGACATAGCTCCCAATACATGAACTCAATGTCTATTCTCCATTTCTAATGTGGTGTTTGTTTCAAAGTATAAAATTATATCCCTAAAAATTACATTTCCAAGAATATTATGCTTAGAAATATTATTCTCATAAACATATTTAGTTGATATTTAATAATGTCAAGAAAAATTAAAAATTATTTAATTAAAAAATAAAAGTGAAAAAATGAAATATCGTAAAAAAAAAAAACAACTTCCATTCTTATGGGAATTAAAAATACTCACCTCTCACCATATAAATAAGAAGTTAGAAGTTAGACAAGTATGAATAATTTATATTCTCAGAAATCAATTAGTAAAAATATTTTTTTAAAAATTGTACCAAATATAGGAACGCGGGATTGCCAAATTCCCTTTCTTAGGAATCTTTCATGATATTTTGAAACATAAACAACCAAATGAAAAGGGAATGAGAGAACAGAGAAATAATATTTACAAATACAATCCAAAAGAAGAAATAATTAATTAAAATGTTTAAATGTACAATAAAGCAGATGAAAATCTGAAGAACTCCGCTGCTAGAAACCTAAGTGGAGTTTAAAATATACTGTGACAAAAGAAGGCTTTGATAGTCTGCCAGGAATGAGATGGATCCTACAACAATTATATACCTTTGACTGCAACGATACCCACAAAACAAGTGCCTTACAGTCTTGTTGAACCTCCTTTTCGAATTCCATCACTCATTTAAATTCAACAAATATGATGGTTGTGAGAAATTCTGAGATAAATCAGCTTTTACGTTCATACCACTGGTTGAAAAAGTAAACTATACTTTTATAGACTATACCAATGGTATGCTTGCAATAATTTTGGACTGTAACATCTTGGAGATCAGGTTTATTTTAATGCCAGCAGCAAGAACCTTCATCTATAAGCATTGAAGTTTGGACTAGGTGCTGTGTGGCATTTCAAAGTAGCAACTCCAGTGTCAACACTATCTCACAAGAAACTGCACAGTTTGAGCTTAATGCAACCCAATTTGGGAACACGATTGTTAGACTTTTTCTTCAAGCTGTGTATCTCTTCTGAAGGTAGCATAATGTCAGAGTATATAGGCTAAAGCCTATATAGTCAGACAACAAAAACCTAGCAAAGGACACATAGTTCATATTTGATTAAACTCAAGTCCAAGATTATATGAAATCCAAATGTTCACATTTTAGGCAACAAGATCAACTTCATCTCGATCAGGGGAAACCACATCTAATCTCATCATGCTCCTATATTGATCAGGAACGGGAGCCCCAGCATGCACACAGAGTTCTACCACAGCCGGAGCCTTCCCATAATATCGCTTTAGATTGTTATTCAGTGCAGGCCCATTCAGATCCTCCACATGCCAGACATAATTCGGAGCCACAAGATCATCTATTGTTGCCTCTTGCCATGCATGTAAACCATTTCGAGACTGATGCTTTGAAGCCTTGCACATTCTCAACTTATGTCCTTTGGGACCAACCTGGACCTCGGGACAATAGCCACAAGTATTCACGGCATACTTCTCCATGATCTTCTTTGCACCTGATGTCATCTCAACCCACGAGTCCAGTGTATGTTTACTTAAATCCCTTAACTTGTTCCTTTCTTCATCATTTAACTGATCCAGATGGGTTATGTTGTTCTCCAATAAATTCTGGATCTTCTCAACAGGCTGGGTCAACATAGAGGATGAATTCACAAAAGGCTTGTCATTTCCAAAAGAACATTTTCTTTCAATTTCATCCTCTTTCACAACTGATTCAAAATCTGCAATTCTTCCTTCAATACAATACACAGGTTTTGTTCGCCTTTTAGTAGGATATTTTTCAAGGTCTAGACCTGCTTGTATACAGAGTTCAACAATAGCAGGTATACGAGGAACACTCAACCTTTCATCATGCCCAACTCTTGGCTTACCAACACGGTCATAAAGATGAAAGCATTTACGGAAGAGAACCACATCTCGAACATCTCCCCTTGTCCAAACATGCATTGCATTCCGTGGAAAACTCTCTGGTCCAGTACATGTTCGAATTTCATGACCCACATAGCCAATGTGGACCTCATTACAAAGCCTGATAAGATGAAACCAGCGTTCAATGTAAATCCAACAAGTACAAGCTAATGCAATTGTTGGATTTGCACTACAAAATAGTAATACAGTATAAAGCCCAAATCAACAACACATAAATGTTCAAGAGTCAATACTACGGCTGGTTCTAGTCCCCCTATGCTGCCCACGGTTTTTATGATCATCACATAGACGTCAGTTCCTGATCTTAATCTTACTACATCAACTACAACATCTATTCTTAATATATCACTGCATGATGCTTCAATCGAAAATAATTTCTGAAGGAACATAAAAACACACTCAAAAACACAAAACGAAACCCTGTAAGTTGTGCAATCCCTAGTCTAAAAACTATAAATGATTGTAGTACTAAGTGGATAAGACTTTTTCATAAATTATAAGAAAAAGAAAATAAAAAGATAAATAAATTAAGCTTCTTGACTTTTTCCATAACAATTAACTTATATACTTAATTTTTGTAGAAGTTCTTTTATCTAACTTTTTCAAAAATTAAAGTGCATAACTTTTTAACTTATAAGAAATCAAATTCATTTTACTTTCTTACTTTCTTCTCTTATAAAACTTCACCTAACTAGGATTAACAAAGAAATGAAGAACCAAAAGGAGCAAATACAATCAACAACATCCAATGTTGCTAAGGAATACTCACTATTCTAAATATATTTTAAAAAATTTAAAATTACACCCACAGAAAGCCAAGAATGCAATTTAAACATAAATTTTCTTACAATATTCCACTCATTCTGCGCTAAATGCAATTGTGCAAAACCAGTTAACACTAAGATAAAGCATAATTTCCCAATTAGAAGCAATTTCTAGGTCAGAATTGATAGCAACTAAAAAGTAACAGCTAAACAAGAAATGAATCAATCAACTCACATACCGGCAGCGTAAAATGGGAATGACTCGGGCGAGTCGACTCAGACCGAAGAGAAGCGAGCCACGAGCTTGATAAACGCGACGAGCTACCTCCACCAGTTCCGGCACCAACAACCCATTCTCCGGTGGTTCTTCCAAAACCCTACATGGCTGCGCCTTTCGCACTTTTCTCTCCGCTTTCGCCCTCTCAATCAGAACCTTCATCGGTGTCACGTAAGCCTTCCTCTCCGAGTTTCTCCGCCGAGGCTTCGGCACATCGGAGTACGGGAATCCATCGTCAACGGATGCCGCCGCCGCCGGCCAAGTCTCCGACGCGAAGGAGAGGGTTGGTTTTAAGCGGTAAGATAGTTGCTTCAGGAGAGAGAGCTTCGAACGAATGACGGTGGCTCGCATGATCTCGCCACCGTGCCGGGGAATGGTGTTCTGAACGGAGCGAGGCCACGGCGTCGTTTTGGGAACCCTGAGTTTCGTCAAGCGAGACCGGGGTCCATAGAGAGGGAAAAAGCCATGAAGTAATGAGCCCATACCCAAGCTTGGGTTTGTTTTTCTGGTCCATCAATTTGAGGTTTTTGGGTTTGATAAAATTGAACTTGGCCCAGTGATATAGCCTTTACTTGACCCAAACAAAGTTGCAGATACATACAAAAAACGTGTAATGTTGATGCTCATTCAGATATTTTTAAAATTAGAAGAACAAGTTACTTTTACTTCTTTATTTTCTTTGAATTAACAGTTGTTAGAACTATTAAATTGAAAGAAAAAATATACATAGATAAAGGATAATTTTCTTAGAATTTAAGAAGAATTTCTCTTCTTTAAGGAGAGATCAAGTGTTAAATAAGACAAAATTTATTCTCATTTAAATATCTTCAACATTTAACTTATCTAAATAGAAGGGTTCATATTCATCTTTATAATTACACTTAAAAAATGATAATATATTTACTATGAAACAAATACAAAGGTTAGGATATTTACCATTTATCTTTATAATTACACGTGTTATTATAAGAAATAGTAAATTTTTTAAATATTCATTATAATTATTTAGATTTGTTATTTTGGTTTGAACGATTTTATAGGAACTTGGATTAATATAGATTTTAATTAATAAAATAATAACATTGATAAATTACAATACGGGTTTTGTTTAATGGATATATTAAAGATATAAAATATTAGTTACAAATTAGTTGTATTAGTTACAAAATTAGATGATTTTATTGGCTATATAAGTCCTATTTTACTTCATGTAAACTATTTTTTATCATTGTATTGAATACAATTTTATTTTTTCTCTCAATTCTTTTCTTTAAACCGTGAATTCTAAGGTACGAAAAAAAAATCAACGAAAATTATATTTGTACTGTTCATTATTTCTGATAATTATAGGCAACTCCTTTTGTTCTTTATTTTTTTTTTACAAAACTTAAGCTTTGTATAAAAAAATATATATAATAATTAATCTTTTCACAGCAAAAGTGTGACCATATAGGATAACTATGATAAATGCGGATCGAGTTCCTCTACATTTTGAAGAAGAAAAAAAAAATGACATAGTCTTTCTTATATGATGCAAATGCACTATTGCATGATAAAATAAACTTGAAATTAAAATCTATTAAAAAATGAATGCAGAACTTGTGATCCATCCAATATTGTATCACTCCAGGGAAGAGGGTTACCGAAGAGAGAGGAAAAGGTGAATTTATAACTAGAGAATCTTATTGTTAACCGAATTATTGTTAGTATCAAATAATCCTTCGGAAAAGCTGGATGAATAAATTCTTAAATAAAGTCAAAGTAACCGAAACGGTTATTCTCTCATTATTTATTGAAAAGTACTGGCACACTTCACGCTTGTATTTCTCTCTATCTTCTTCTGACCATGCTCATGGGAAGTTCTTCATCCATCTCTCTCTCGCTCTCAGGTAGAGTGAAGCATGTCCCTTCTTTGTCTTCCTCGGCATCCTTTTTCAACTCTGTGAATGGATCTTATGGTGTGAGATTTTCCAAGAGAAATGTGGGTTGTGGGGTTGTGGCTAAGGCCTCCAAGGAGGCTATGAACCAACAACACGTCTTGAATATAGCGTTTGAACCTTTTGAAGAAGTGAAAAAAGAGCTTCTTGTCATGCCCACATTGTCCAATGCATCACTGGCTCGACAAAATTACACTGATCAGTGTGAGGCTGCACTCAATGTACAGATCAAGTGAGTTTCGCTTTTTTTGTTTTTCATGCTATTAGTAGTTAGCACTTTTCTCATTTCCCGCATTAATATTTGACATGGATGCTAGTTTAGCACAGTTATTAGGATCACATTATTAATAAATAATATAAGGTTTAATATATCAATTTGGGAAATTTTAGTTATATTCTTCAACTTAAAAAATTGTAATTAATACTTAATCTTTTATGATTTTTTATAATTGAGTCTTTGAAATTAATAAAATCGTCATAAATTATATATATTTTTTATAGTTTTAATCCATCATAAATTAATTTCAAAGGCTTAATTATAAAAATTGTAAAAGATTAATTTAAAAAATTTTAGTTTAAAGATCTAATTACAAATTTTCAAAAAAGTTCAAAAATCTATTGATGAATTAACCTAAATATAATATGTTGCTTGAGAAATTATAATGTTTGAATTGTTTTTGCAAAAAAAAAAATTGTACTAGCAGCATGTGTCTCAGCCCTTACCATGGTAGTGAATGTTTTGCCGATGAATGATGGTAGAAAGACTACTCTTTTTTTTTCTGTTTTGTGAGGGTTAATTTGAGGGACATAAGTGTTACTTTGTGTTATGTTCATGCAAATATCTGATACTACTTTTTCTTTTTCTCTTGATTCAGCGTGGAATACAATGTCTCCTACGTGTATCATGCCATGTATGCCTACTTCGACAGAGACAATGTTGCTCTGAAGGGATTGGCCAAGTATTAATTAGCCTCGAAAATTTTAGGTTCTTTTGTAATTTGTATTTTACCATGATCTGAATGCTGGTAAACTACATATAATTTTGCAGATTTTTCAAGGAATCAAGTGTGGAGGAAAGAAAGCATGCTGAGATGATGATGGAATATCAGGCATTTTGCTATCATTGATTCTTATATTTCATAGCAGTAATTTTGTTAATTATTTTTATTTCTGATTATATTAATTACCAGAATAGAAGAGGAGGTAGGGTTCAGCTGCAGTCAATGCTGATGCCATTTTCCGAGTTTGATCACTCAGAAAAAGGTGATGCATTATATGGTAAGTCCTTTTTACATATGATTTAATAAATTTGTTTTCTTTTTACCTTGACGAGTGTTGTTTTGTTCCATTATTTGGGAATTTGGACGGTTTCTCTAATTATACTTACTATTTTTGTCTGGCCCGATTTCGCAGCAATGGAACTTGCTTTGTCTTTGGAAAGGCTGAACAATGAGAAGCTTGTAAATTTACACAGCGTAAGTTTCTCATTTTTTTTTTGGCCAATTCAACTCAAACCTTTTAATTCCACTGCCTCCCAATAACTAGTTTCTATCAATATTGCAGTTAGCAAATGAAAACAATGATGTGCACCTTGTTGACTTTATTGAAAGCGAGTTTTTGGTCGATCAGGTAAAGCAATGTCCAGTGTGATTCTTTCTATTGTTGTCAGCAAATTATTTTTATTAATTTCTTGTTTTGTTTGCTTCAGGTGGAAGACATTAAAAAGATCTCTGAGTATGTGGCTCAGTTAAGAAGGGTTGGCAAAGCACATGGTAATTTGTTATACTACCTAATAAACCAAAACGCGGATTCATGATTAATATACTTTGTGGTGAAATTGAAGTACTTTATTATTGATGAACTTGCAGGAGTTTGGCACTTTGATCAGATGCTCCTTAATGGAGGTGTAGCTGCATGATAGTTATCTGCAATATTGCCTACTAGCTTTGAAGAATATTCACGTTTCCCTTTTTCTTTCCCAGTATTCTTCCTTATTTGTCCTAGTTTTTTTTATTGTTTCTTTGGAATGCTAGTTTAGTCAAAATAGTTAGATTGGAGTTAATTTTCAACTTCAGTAAACCTTGAATCTCAGTAATTTGAGGCTTCTACTTGTGCATAAATGTTTAATCATTTGAACAAATTAAGAAGCTATGATAAAAAGAATGGCATATATTACTCCAATATTAGATGACCAATTTTTAAGCTAATGACACCAAGATTTTAGATATTATATATGATTAATGGTATATTGAGAATTGCTAAAGTACTATCTAATAACTAATATTTAGCACATCTTTATAAGGGATTGCTTTAATTCATTACTGATGTAAATAGCGTGAAATATAAGATATGGAAGTACCTTGAATTGTGAAAGATGAGAGAGTTTTGGAAAATCCTTGATTATTGGCCAATCGTCATAGCAAAAGTCTCATTGATTATAAAATGAGCAAAGTTAGGGAAGAAGAGATTTGAGAGTGTGGGTTAAAAGTTAATACATCTGATAATAGATGGAGTTCTAAAGCCGTACTCACCTGTAGACTCCTCCTCTTTTGTTAGAAGATTTTATGTATTATAAATTATAAATTATCGTGTAAAGTATGTATTTCAAGATCATCAATTTTATAAAACATAAAAATGGATGAATAGCAAATTTAAAATTTTAATACACTTCTATGAGTACTAAACAAAATATAAAACTAGAATCATTAAAATCCACTTAGTGGTGAAAAATTTTAGTAGTATACAGGTTTTAGTTTTACAATTGTTATTGTTCTTATTTTATTAAAAAATGTATAATTTATCATACCTTAGAAATCATTTTTAATAAAAACACACAAATTTTATATATTTGCTTTGGTGTGATGCACATCCTTTCAGAATATGTGTTCTCTTATTTTCTTTCAAACTATTGGAAGGATTTAAACGAACTAATTAGTAAATTTAAGATGGTTGGTTGTTATCCTAATTGAGAGAAGCTAATGGATGGTTGGGAGGAACCTTGCATTAACTTTTTTTTAATTTAAAATTTTTCTTTATGTATAATATTTAAATTAAATATTAGAGTAATTATTTTTAATATACCTAACCAAATAAAGATACAAATGTTAAAAACATAAAATTTTAATATACCTAACCAATTAAATTGTGTATCTTTATTATCCTCTGCATGATCTCATTTTTTTTTAAATGGTTGAATGGTCAACTCAAATAAATTACAAATAAAGTAAAAAAAAATAGAAACCTAAAAAAAATAGAAACATGTGTTTAAATATATAAAGATGGGAAAATAAAAAAATAAATATGTATAATTTTATCAAAATAAAAAATATGCATTTTCACCCCCTCAATTCAATATGGGTCTGCCACTACATATTGCTAGCATTTCTTTCTCTTTCTGGTGGAAGAGACAATTATAGAATTTAATTAAACAAAAAATAAATAAACACAACTACTCAAATAAAATATAAGTACAATAGGATATATAATAAGAAGAGATATATAAAAAAATAATATATTTTAATAAAATATTTGTAACCAAAGAGTTTAATTTTTTTTAGTATGATTGATTATGAGGGTAAAATATTCTATATTTTTAATTAATTGAAAATTAAATTTTGTGTAATTTTTAAAGTAATTATCATTAAAATAAATGTATAATACTTGATAATTTATAATTGAATGATAAAGATAAAAAATTATTATAATCCATATAGTTTTCTCTTAATATTTATGCTTTATTAGTATAAAAGAATTAATATAGAAGTTTTTACACTTAATATAATTGAATTATATGTAATTGTTTTACAAAAAAAATCTAGTATAATTAATAAATAATTGAGTTTTTTTATATATATTGTCAAGAATATAATTCTTAATTATATGTATAAAAAAGATTTTGTTAAGATAAACAAAACTCATTTTTTAGTGATATTTACATTTTTGTAAAGACTTTGTTTATGATTTTTTTTGGTAAAAATATTAACGATAAGAACAATAAAAAAAATTTGAGGTTGATAGCAGGTGTATATTTAGCCTACTTTTTATTATTATTACTAGAAGCTACTTCTAAATTTAAGATAAAAATAAGAATTTAAAAAAGTAGAAACTGTTTATTATTTATTTGATAAAACATTTTTAAAATCTTAATTTTATTTAAATTAATTATATTTTCCAATAAAAATTATTTATAAACTTAAAATATTGTATAAAACTGATTTAGTTTCCAAAAAATATTTTAATGATACTAAAAATAAATAAAATATTAAAATACAGGTACATTAAACAATGTCAAAAATGTAAAAACTGTTAGATGGAGCCTCTGAAGATGAATTGAATAATTGAAAAACAAAATTAATCTAACGAAAAATGTTAAAATATAAAATATTGATTTAAAAATGTAAAAAATATAAAATGGGACGCGCGCACAATAAGTAGCTCATTTTCAATATATTCAAATTTGTAAGAATTAAGAAAGCATTAAAAATGTAAAACTGTGCACTTTGTTGACAAGCCAAGGAGAAGCTCTCCAAAACCAATGGAAGGAGATTTTATTTTAAGTTGCTTTTTTATATCTTATCTTTGTACAAATAAACTTTGTTTTTTTTTTTTAAGAATTTTATTTTTACTAAAAAAAATGTTAAGCCTAACTTTAAAAAGGGAGAAAAAAGTGGGGCATTGTCTGCAAGAGCGACATTGTGTGGTACTGACACCGCAGGATGGAGAAGGTGGTATGTGTGACCGGCGGCAGCGGGTGCATTGGTTCATGGCTCGTCCATCTTCTTTTGGACCGCGGCTACACCGTGCACGCCACCGTCCAGAATCTCGGTTACCTTCCACATTCATTATTCATTTTATTACAACACTTCACATTACCTTTCTAAATTTAATCGGTTTTTTTTCTTCTTCTCACTAACAACAGACGATGAGGCCGAGACGAAGCATCTAGAAGCCCTGGACGGAGCGTCTGTCCGCCTCCGCCTCTTCCAGATGGATCTCTCCAGCTACGACTCCATCCTCGCCGCCGTTCGCGGCTGCGGCGGCGTGTTCCACCTCGCCTCTCCCTGCATTGTCGACCAAGTCCACGACCCCCAGGTATTCTTCAGCTAAACTTCTCTTGAATTTTCAATCTTTTTGGCTTTTCATTGGACCCCATTTTGGTTTCTACGCAGAAGGAGCTTCTGGACCCGGCGATTAAGGGAACCGAGAACGTGCTCGCGGCGGCGAAGGAAGCAGGGGTGCGGCGCGTGGTGGTCACGTCCTCCATCTCCGCCATTACGCCGAGCCCCAATTGGCCCGCTGGTGTTGCCAAGACGGAGGAGTGCTGGGCCGACGTTGCATTTTGCAAAGAAAAGGAGGTTAGAGAGAGTTTTTCATTTTTCATTTTCTTTGGATTTTTTTTTTGTCTGCGTGTATTAAGTGTTTGTATTTGTGTTTGTGTGGAACAGTTGTGGTATCCACTGTCCAAGACTTTGGCTGAGAAAGCGGCTTGGGATTTTGCCAAGGAGAATGCGTTGGATGTTGTGGTGGTGAATCCTGGTACTGTGATGGGTCCGGTTATTTCACCAAGGCTTAATGCGAGCATGATCATGCTCGTGCGCCTTCTTCAAGGTAAAGATAGGTGGCTAATCAATTGGTTTTTGCACTTTTTCTTTCTAATTTTGCTGTTAGTGGGAATGTTTGATTTGCTTTCTCTCTTTCTCTCTCTGAATATTCGATATGTGAATTTGGGAAGTCCTTAAATTTAGTGATAGTGTTACCAAAGTATCTAAGAGCCCACTAGAGGCACCGGCAAGGAGAGTTTTAGCTATGTGAAAAGGGGTTCAAAGAGACCAAGAAGGACATTAGAAGAAATTATTGAAAGGGATCTTATGGTGAATAGTATACCTAAGAATTTGATTTTTAACTGAGTTCAATGATGTCATACCATCCATGTAGCAGACCTTACCTAATAGGATAAAGTTATTGTTTTTGTTGTTACCAAAGTATTCAAGAATGTTGGCCCAAGTCAAGATTCATTTTACAAGACCTGCTACTGTTACTACATAAGGATCCAAATTTGCTGTAGTCAAGGAATATACTCATTCATGCAGTCAGTCAATTAGAGCTGTTAGATGAAGATTGGGTTATTCATAAATCATCTTAGTAATAAATCTGACTTAAAATACCATTTAAAATGCAAATCATCTAATCTTTGTCCAATCAATGTTCGGATTCATGAATGCATAAATGTACAGAATCCATTTTCTAGTGGATAGGTTAGCTGGATAGTACATTTGTTTAATTATGCCGGTCTTTTCATAAGTATTTTGTACTCTACCAAGTGTTAATCATTGTTGACCCAAACATTAATATTGAACTAGTATATAAAGTATTCCCAATTAAAAAAATTTAGGGGTTACTGAGAATATATGATATTCTATGTTGTGTTGCAGGCTGTGCCGAAACATACGAGAACTTCTTTATGGGGTCGGTCCACTTTAAGGATGTAGCATTGGCACATATTTTGGTGTATGAGAACAAATCAGCAGCTGGTAGGCATTTGTGTGTTGAGGCTATCTCTCACTATGGCGACTTTGTGGCAAAAGTTGCTGAACTTTATCCAGAGTATAATGTGCCTAGGTAAATATGATAGATGCACTGGCAATACAATTCAATACGTAATTAAGGAATTAGTGATGTTGCGTGATCATGGAATTAGTTGTTGAAGAAACTGGTTATTCTTATTTGAACACCAAGCAATTTGGTTCATGTGTAGAGCAATGGTTTTCAGTCATGCACTAACTAATCTATCTCGTGTGCCACTTCCGGTTGTGGTTTCTATATAAGTTATGAAATGTACCCTGCATGACACTTTTGCTGCAATGGATAGTACATGCTGTAGCGTACACCTTCTTAAACATGCAAAAAGAGGAAGTGATAGGTTAAAGCTGAATAGTTCTTTTAGACTTGTCTGTATATTGTCTTCGTAATCAAAATATAAGGTTGATATAATGCTACTGGTTATCATTTAATACAGAACAGAACTTACTTGTACTGTGTTATTTTTCTTTAAAGGATGCAACGAGATACCCAACCGGGACTATTGAGAACAAAGGATGGATCAAAGAAACTTGTGGATTTGGGTTTGCAATTCATTCCAATGGAGAAGATTATTAAGGATGCTGTAGAGGATTTGAAGAGCAAAGGGTTCCTTTCTTAAATGCTGCTGCTGCTGTTATTTGGAACAAGAGTAATACCGTATTAGAGTCTGTATAATCTGTTTGCAATTTGAGTTCTTTATGGCACATGAGTTGAGTTCCTATAATCTGTTTCCTCAATGCCTACTGCAAAGTGACTTAGACACTATATATATATTGTTAATCTGATACTATTTTTTAATAAAAGCTATAATGATCGGGAGAGGTTAAGGACTTGAATATCACTGCCTCATGGACATTATGCTTGCTAGGAATTGAATATCACATTAATACTGTTTGGAATCATGTGCGATGTCTAGTAATTAAATATATGATTCGAGGATATGGGAATTCAGTCATTTTTAAAAATTACAGGACACTTTATAAATATAATATACTGTATAAAAATAAACTTAAAATAACACTAATTTTAAATCAAGAAAATTTTATGTTTTAAAAATAGGCACAAGTTGTTATATAATGATAAAATATAAAGGTTTATTTAATTATTGTAGTATTTTAATTAGTATTAGTATAAAGTTTAAAAAATAAAAGTATAGAAATTATAAAAATGTAATTAGAAGCATTTAAAATACATATACGGTATCAGACATATAATATGATGTGATTTTTTTGCCTCAATTTATTTTTTGTTTTAAGCTTTTCTTCACTTTAACGTTTTGCTGGATTAAGAGTGAAATTGAGAGGGAAAAAAATAGGAAGAAAAGAAATAAGATTGGTAGAAAAAGAAGATAAATATAATAAAAATGATGTATTGTTTGGATAAATAGAAATGAGAAGGAATGAAGTGGAAGAATTTTTTTAATTTGTTTAGAAGGAAAAAAAGAATGAAAATAATAAATAAATTATATAAAAGACATTTTTATAATAGTTAAAAATATATTTTTTAATGTAATATTTTCTTAATATAAAATTATTTATTATTTAAAAAATTAAATCAAAAAAGAAAAAAAGAAAAAAAAGAATCCTTCCTATTTCTTTCTAATTTGAAAATAAATATTTTTTAATGAATCGCACAAAAATAACTTTATTCTTCTTATTTTCTTTTTCAAATAAACTGTATAAATTTAATATTATTATTTTATTTTTATTTTTATTTTTTCCATTCTATATTCAAATAAACAAAAATAAAGGAGAATTTGTGTGGAGTTTTTCTTATAGAGTACAAATCAGATTCATATTTATTTTATATATTGTTTTTATTTTAGTATGCAAATGCCTGTGGTGAAACTCTAAAATATTCATCAATGACAAATAGCTTTACAAGATTAATAATAAAATCAAAGACAATAAGTGAAAAGATAGAATATGCTCCAAAATTTGTCATTTAATCAACATGTTGATGTTTTCATAGGCTCTATAAATAGAGCATTGTAAATTGCAAATATTTTATTCAACCAATTTCAGAATGTATTTATATAGTTCTTTTTTTTGTTTTATTTTAGACTAACCAGGATTCGTTTATCATTATTTTTCTCCTCAAACCACAAGCCCTCTTAGAGAACGCAATGATTTGCTACCACGAAAGAGGAGAAAGAGATGGAAGAAATTTAAGGAAAAGAGATCGAATAAAGTAACTTTTACAAGCAGCAGATCGAACAAGACAAAAATGACTCCAACTTATGCGTAAATTCTGACACGAGTGAGATCTCTTGGTGACAATCAATGTCACTCATGCATTTTTGTAATCTTAGAATGTGACTATAAGAGCTAATGAGAAAGGTGAATCCCGATCTGGAACTGTTAGGGCATGTTTGTAAGTATAACTACCTCTTCTATTATGTGTTTGATAACATAAAAATGTAGCTTGATTGAAGCGATGACATGGAGATCTTTGTTTGTCATTCTTGTACCAATGGTCAATGTTCACCTGTTCTTTTACTTCCTCTTTAATTCCAAGTCTCAATACTCTAAACTTGTATTAGACCGCCATGATTTGTTCTCCTCTACACAGAAACATGAGACGAAATTGAAATCCAAGTCATTGTTGTAGCATCATCGCATTTCCCTCTTCCTCTTATGAGATATATCGCCACCATGATATGGTGACTCTTGGCGATGCCTCACCCATATATATTGATAAGACCCACTCTAGCTCTGTCATGGCCACCAACAAGGTCTTTGGGAATACCACGAAGGAAGACAAATTAGGAGACATAGGTGTGTAATGATCCATGAAGGAAGGATGAAGAGACTTCAAGAAGTTTGGGTGAGTCTCATCGAAAGGCGTCAAAGAAGGAAGATAAAGAGACTCCGAGAGGAATTAGAAACACTCCTAGTCTTAGAGAAGGAAAACTAACTAAATAAAATTTCATATTTGTATATATATTTTTTGTAAGTTATACAAAAGGCCATGTAGATTAAGAGTAACTCTTTGTATAAAGTTTTTTGGGCTTATATTGGCCCATTGATATAGAATTGTTAACTCTTTGTATAAAGTTTTTTGGGCTTATATTGGCCCATTGATATAGAATTGTGTACCTTTATTTTTCATTTAGGTATTAGTCTTAAACTAAGGAAGTTAATTGTTATCAGAATTTTAGTGATAGATTTTCTATAGTTAATGTTGTTTCATTAAAACAATTATTGATGTCATAGTGACAAATTCTCATTTTGTTTTATCAAGAATTGCATCTCTATAATTTATATAATTTTGATTGCCTTCATTTATATGCACTATTTAGGTCATCTCACTAATCAATGTGGGATCTACGACAATTTATAAGAATATCAACTCACAAGTCTTGCAACTTAATATTAAATCCCAAATATTTTTTGTATTTTTCATATTTTTCATAAACAAGGTTAAATTGACATGTTTTGCATGTCTAAGACCAAGTCTTTCTAAAGATTTGAGCTTATAAATTTCCTCCCAAGTTAAATTATGCATCTCTTTATCATTGTCTTTCTCTCCAAAAGAATTTCCAACATCTACTATCAAGAGTATCACGAACCATCATCAAAAACAAAATACTTTGCATAGAATAGGAGGAAAGAACTTGCATGACTAATTAAACCAAAGTGAGTTTATCAACACAAGAAAGAGATTTTGTTTTCCAACTAGACAGTCAATATTTATCTTATTCATCACATTATTAAATACACAATGAGAGACTTTTTTGTGCAAAATGAAAACTCCAATATAATTTACTATATCATCCATTCCTCTAAATCCAAAGACATTACTAATGTCATCTATGACTTGTTAATTGACATTTTTTGAGAAGCTTATTATCTATGTAAGTGTTAGTGTAAAAGTTCTATCTCACCAAATAATTTTTTTCTTTAAAAATAAACTTGCATAAATTTAATTAATAAAAGAAATAAGAGAATTATATATTAATAAATTAAAAATGATATTAGTACAAATAAATGTATTAACATGTGCATTGTTATAAAAAAAATAATTTATATTCATTATGACTGTAAAAAAAATTATACAGGTATTTGAAAAGATTTGATCAATTGATCATATTATTTCATTTAGAGTTCCTATTGAATGTTTATACACAAATTAAATTCTGTGATGTTAAAATTGAAATAAATAATCCATAGGATAAGTTTTACGCAATTCTTCCACTTCAAATAAGTTACATAGGATAAGTTTTTATGATTTTTGTAATAATTATTTTAAAAATTATATTAATGATAACCTTTTAACTAATTGAAAGTGTAAATTTTACACTAGTTAAGTTAATTATACTTTAAATAGTACATTGATTTAAAATTAATTTTATTGAACAAGCAGAAAATAATATCTTAAGATCAGGTTGTTTATGGATCAATTTAGAATTATTTTTTTATATTATTATCTAATAATAAATTATTGTATATAATAAAATATTAATTTTTAAATGAATACATTTTTAGTTACCGTAATATATACAATTTTTTATTGTATTTTTAAAATAGTATCTCTATTTTTTTTTAAATTAGTTTCTCCATTATTTAGTTGTGGACACTCACTATATATAATTTTTAATTTAACCCTTACAAATATATACCATTTTTATTCACTGTGAATAAAAAAAATTATATCATCCACTAATAAAAATTACCATTAATATAATTTTTAAAATAATTATTATAAAATTAATAAATTTATCATACATAACATTCTATAATTAAATGATAATATAAAAATATTTATACAATTGATATATTATTTTTATTTTAATTTCTTTAATATATTTTTTGTCATTCTCTCTCTTTAATCATCTCTATTGTTAACCTAAACTAATATAAAAAAAATTAAAATTAAATATTACACAAATATACAAGTGTCACATCTTTCCTCTCTTCCTTAATTCTAATTATATTATATTTGAATCTTATTTGGTGTTGTTGTAATATTATCTATTTTTCTTCTTTTAAATGTCCATGTTACCAAAGTTTGTGGCAGAGATAATAATGGACTTAGTGGTAGTTACGTGGGAGATAAAACTATTGTAACAAATTGTTAAGTCAAAGTTTGAGATTTTATCCTCTTGATTATGTAAATTCTAACTATTGTTTAGTTGACGGAATCAAATTACTTTTCAAAGAGAATCTTATTTCATCTATAAGAGATATTCGTTTATTCAATATAGGATCATCCATATCAGTCATATCAATTATAATAAGCTATTCAGAAATTCCTTTTGACTATAATTTTGTTTTATCTGATATGAATATTAGTATATTTTTATAGGTTATTATTTCGAGTATTGCTCTCATTAGATTTATTCTTATGTCAAATAATAAATATTTCTTTTTGTATTAGTACATAAATAAACATTCATGCATCTAACTGTAGCACCCCAAAATTGTCCAGTCCAAACAACCACGGTTGACTTTCCTTTAACTAATAACAAATAAAATCCTGAAGATTCTATATGTTATCAACAAACAATCACAAACTGGCTTTCCCTTCATCGATAACGATAAAATCCTGAAGATTTTATACGTTATCAACAAACAGGGGATAAACCTGTTAAATATTCAAAATTTAAATATAAAACATAATAAAATATTCTCTCATCCCAAGAATCAGGGAATAAATCTGTTAGTTTTTCAAAATTCAAATATAAAATATAATAAAATATTCCCTCATCCCAAGAACCAAGGATAAACCAGTTAACTTTTCAAAATTCAAATATAAAATATTCTGTTATCTCAAGAATCAGGGGATAAACCTATTAAATATTCAAAATTCAAATATAAAATATAATAAAATATTTTCTCATCAGGAGAGAGGTCCAAGCCCATTTCACAATCTATATAAGACCTCACTACGAATGACCAGGGATCGGAGATTTTTTACGGGAGTGGAACGAAACTTTCCACTAGGAAGCTAGAAGAGGAAGAAGTCAGTAAGTCGGAGGAAGCATCTAGACCAAGAGGAGAAGACGCCGGACTCCTCGAGATATCAGGTTAGTAGTAACTGCCCGAACTTTTTTTGGTGAAATCTTAGGTAATCCCCTCTCTTCTATACGAAACCCAAACTTGATATTTCACACCTCTCCCTCCCAAGCCTCCCTCTTGTCAAGGCCAAGTTCATCTTGGCCTAAACACAACCAAGCTAGTATTGATCGGCTTCACCCTCTCTTAACCAACAACTCAGACCAGAACTATGTCGACTTCGACTTCTAAAGTTCTAGGAAGACGTAAGTTGTTTAGGCACACTCCTCTCAAGTCTTTTCCCCCAACCAAACCATTCCCCATACATAGGAATCCCATGATTGCACAACCTACACCGAAACCTTAATAACCCAAAAAGCTAGTCTTGGTAATCAAGGTAGAATCAAGGTAAAAACAGAATGCTGTGGGCCCCGCGCCTAGTGCCAGAACCAACTTTCAAACCCACCCATCCTGCCCGCACTGCCCTTATCCCCTCACTCTTGGCTTTTCCAAATGTTCTAATCAAAAACGCCTACCATGACTTCCTAAAATTTTCCCACTTCACTTCGCACAAATCCTGGTTGTGACACTAACTCTTTTTAAATAAAAGTTAACTATAAATTATATAAATCATATATATAAATAGGGCAAACACCTCAATTACCTTACATTAGAGCATTGAATATTAATATTAAAAGGGATTTTTGCCTGTTTTGCTTCTAGAGCTTATTTCAATGTATAAAAGAATAAGGCTATATCTAGAAACTTAGATGAAGGCCTTAGGTGAAATTTACAAACAAATAATTTGCAAAATTTAAAACTGTGTAATCTTCCTAATGAAAATAATATAACATGTAATATATTATATTATAATAAAATTTATAACTTAATTGTAAAAAATATAAAAATTATTTAATCGAAGGCGTAATATATCTGTCTCATTTGTCTTATTTAATCGAAGGCGTAATATATCTCTACTAATTCATGGACCTGTGGGGCATACAAAAATTTAGGTTTAAGAAAGAAATTATATATTATTTATATTAAAAGACAATTGTAAAAACTAATAAAAATTGAAATATATAATTAAACAATATATTTATTTAAGTTGAATATCTTCAATAAAATAAAAATTATTTCCTTAATTGAGTTACTTTTGTAATATATATATATATATATAATACTGTTAGAGCTGATAAAATAAAATATTTTAGCTTAAAAAAAACACATTTGACCCATCCGGTCAAATAATGAAATTAATTTCCTTTCTGATCTAATTTGTTAGCCAAACCTTTATATACTGAACTATTAGAACAAATTAACTTTGATTAAAAATTTAAAATAAAATATTGCAAATCATAATATATATAATTTATATTTGTAAATTAAGCACATGAATCTTTGAATAGTAAATATTTTTGTAATTCACAATTATTTTTCCAAATTTTTGGTAATAGTCATTCATTGTCTATGTTCTTAACAAAAGCTGATTGTGATGAGTGACACCTACTTGTATTTGCAGTTTCATATATAATATTTTTGAATTTTTTTTATATTCTTTAAATAAATGTTATAGATAAAAAATAGTTATTTTAAAATTTCAAAAGATATATATGAAAAATGTAAATGACCTTTTCTATGATTTTTTTAATCTTTTAGAGTCTAATATAATATATGAGAATTTACAATATTCAACATAGGATTAGACAATTTTTATTTTTTTATTTTAATTCATTTAATCTCTTCCATTAATATAAGAATTAAATATATTTTTAGTCAAAATAAAATTAATAAAATTTAATTTTAGTTACTGTAAAATTTTTTATTTGATTTTTATCTCTTTTAAAATTTAAAATCATCAATTTTGATCTTTATAAAATAAGTAAATTTTAATTTTAATTATTATAAAATATTTTTATTTGATTTTCATCACTCTAAAATTTAAAATTTAATCTTTAATATTTATTTCAAGATAGATAAAAAATTACTTATTTTAGATATTTATAAATTTTTTTTAAAGTATCATATGCTACCATAAATAGTGAGATAGACAAAAATAATTATTAAAATTTTTAAAAGATAAAATTAATTAAAATTAAAAGCTAAAATCAAAACTAAATTATTTTATATGAATTAATTTTTTTTAAAACCTTAATATATTTAATTTTTAATTTTAATTGACGTTGTGAAAAGTAGATTTTTTGTTCTTCGTATAAAACAATTAATGCACAAGAAATTCTAAAAATAGTTATTATAAAAAATATCAAAATTAAATTTAAATGTAGGTGATATACAAAAATATATTATGAAAATTAAAAGTTTAAACAACTTTTATAATAAACATTTAAAAAAGATTTTCCCGTTAAAATTAAATTCTTATATTTAAAGATCAGTGGCGGTCTTCCCAGCTGGCTGTAGTGTTTGTACCTTGACAAAACTTTTCTTTCTCACTTTGCAGTTCTAACTAACCTGATCGGAATCGGATCATGTCTGGAACTTACGAACAAGATGGCGGCGGCTCCGGGTCTTACAGAGGCGGAGCTGGTCGTGGATATGGTCGAAATGATGGCGGAGGTCACGGTGGTAGAGGAGGTGGAGGTTTCGGTGGTCGAGGTGTGTAATATTGTCTTTAGCTTCTTCTTCTTCTTTTTTTTTTCCCTTGAATCGTAGAACGTCTTAATTTTATGTTAACTGCAACAGGTGTATATCAAGGTGGAGATCGTGGTGGACGAGGTGGTGGCCGCGTCAGCGGAGGTAGCAGAGACGGAGACTGGCGTTGCCCTAACTCAAGGTTTGATATTTTATCCTCCGATTTGTTTTTCGAATTTTACATTTTTTTCTGTAGAATATTCTGTATTTTCATTAATTGAAACCGTGGATAATACACTCCATGATTCTTATGTTTATGTATTTGATTGGAAAATTGGTATTATATAGTTGTGGGAATTTGAACTTTGCAAGAAGGGTTGAATGTAACAAATGTGGTACTCCATCTCCTGCTGGTGCTAATGATCGTGGTGGCGGTGGTGGTTATAATAGAGGGGGATATGGCAACAATCGTGGTGGTAGATTTGATAATTTTGATGGAGGAAGAGGTAATGACTATAACAGTGGTAGAGGTAATAACAATAGTGGTAGAAGCGGAGGAAGCAATAGAGGTAGTCAATGCAGAGAAGATGGTGGATATGGTCAAGTTCCTTTGGCCCCAACCCAATCTTATGCTGGTGCTGGTGGAAACTACCCACCCACATACAATTCTTATGGCGGTAATTTAAATTATGGAACTGATGCGGTTCCTCCACCTGCAAGCTATGCTGGTGGACCTGCTTCTCATCCTCCATCATATGGGAGTAATACTGGTGGTTACAGTGGTGGAGATAATCTAGCTGATGCACATAATGGTGGTAGGTCTGGGCCACCAGTTGGATATGACTGTGGTCGTGGTGCTGGTAGCCGAGGTGGATTTGGTGGACCTCCTGTCGAGCCCCCTACTAAGGTGAAGCAATGTGATGAGAATTGTGGGGATTTGTGTGACAACTCTAGAATCTACATGTCAAACTTACCACCAGATGTGACTATTGAAGAATTGAGAGAACTTTTTGGAGGCATTGGACAAGTAATGTTCTCATCTGTTGACTTTTGTACGAGCTCTATAAAGAGAGTTATTTGTTCTATGAACAATGGTTTGCATGAAAATGCCCTTTTTCTGAGTAAATTCACATATTATCCGTTTGCTTACTGTGCATGCATGTATATATTAGTGAATTCTGCTTTATTTTCACAAGAAATAGTTGATCCTCTTGTGGCTTCCTGAGCATATTTGTTCATTTCTCTTGTGAACTGCAGAGAAAGGACATGCTAGAGATTTTTTTCCTGTATTATGTATATCTTTGATTTTGGCAATGTGTCAAGCTTCTAACACACATGTCTTTATAACATTTTAGGTTGGAAGAATAAAACAGAAGAGGGGGTATAAAGACCAGTGGCCTTGGAACATAAAGCTATACACTGATGAGAAAGGAAACAACAAGGGTGATGGTTGTCTTGTCTATGAAGACCCTTCTGCAGCTCATTCTGCTGGCGGTTTTTACAATAGTACTTGATCTAACTGCTACCACTCTCCTGTTTTTAAGATACTTATTGTTTATCTTCTATCATGAAGAGACACTTACCATTAATCTTTCATTTCAGATTATGATTTGAGGGGTTACAAAATCTGTGTTGCAATGGCAGAAAAATCTGCACCAAAAGCTCCACCTGCACATAACTATGGGTATTCCATTATTTATCATTTTTCACATTGATGTTGACGGTGTTTATTTTGTCATTGAAAATGACTGCTCTTGAAATATGTAGTCATAACAATGTCAGTATGTAAATGTTGTGTGGTTGTTACTTCAGTGTTTTCTAGGATCTGATCTCGTCTGATGTAATAGTAGTAGCAGTGATAGACAGCAGTGCAGCACCACCTCCACTTCTGTGTAATAATAATGATAAACTAATATTATACCAATTTTCTATATAATCTTAGATAGTTTGCATTAAGATAGTTCATTGGCTTGATGCTGGGATTCATTTGTCAAATTTTGAATAAGAGAGGTACACAATGTTTTAGATTCTGTTGTTTGATTCTTTTGGGGGTTAATCTTTTTTCTCTCTCCTTTTTTTTTTTTGTCACGATGCTGTGGAACAGGTTAATTTCTTAGCATTTAATGTTAGTTAGAAACCTCTAGTTTACTGTCATATGCTTAAAACTCAATGAATCTTATTTAAATATTTATTTTGTCTTGAACTTGTTCAATGATATATTTTCAAAAGGTACACCCATAATATGAAATGATATATCTAAGAAAAACCTGGCAGAGTAGTAAAACATGTGATTTTATGTTGCTATTGTTTACCCATAATATGAAATGATATATCTAAGAAAAACCTGGCAGAGTAGTAAAACATGTGATTTTATGTTGCTATTGTGTCACAGCATTGCCTTGCATGGCCTCCTCACAGTGTGTGGAGCACTGGGTTGTGTTTAGACGGAGTGGACACTACTGCCTGAAATTGCAGCTGCTACTTTAACCCCATCAGTAAAAACACCTCATTGTCCCTCTTTTGTATTGTCTCATCTAATTTTTAGGACATTTTGGTGATTTTTGTTGTCTCCTCAGCAGTAAAAACACCGTGGTCCTCATGGTGTGTAGAGCACTGGGTTGTGTTTAGATGGAGTGGACACTACTGCCTGAAATTACAGCTGCTACTTTAACCCCAGCAGTAAAAACACTGCATTGTCCCTCTTTTGTATTGTCTCATCTAGTTTTCAGGACATTTTGGTGATTTTTGTTGTCTCCCCCACTCCCCCCTCTGATATGATGAGTGATCTGGTGATGCATTTTTTTATTACCTCCTAAACTCAAGTGTTTTCTAGCCAAACATGTCCTCTTTTCGGCCGCCCCAGCCACTGCACTTAGGTCTTTGTCCTGTCATCACTGTTTTGATGCTTTGCACATCTTTCTCATTCCCATCTCTGTTTCAGTCTATTATTTATGTTTATTTGGGTACATACTACATAGATAGTCTGGTGTCCAAACGTGCTAGACAATTGTTTTTTATTTGTTACACTTTTTTATCTGCTATTTGCTCAGTTTTGGCTAGTTCCCAGCCACTGTTTTATTTCCAGCCATGTCAAAACTTCCCTGCTTCAATTTTGCTGTTTGATTATTGACTTGTTAAGTAGGCCTTAACATGATGTTTGTCTAAAGTTTGACTTTTGATTATTAATGATGAATATATCTTTTTTTTTTTTTGTTTCTGAGCATTTATATGTGGAATTGTTGGTGGTTTAAATTACTTATGTGTCCATAAGCTTTAGTATAGCAGCCATCCGGCCAAAGAGTGTTTTTTGGGTCAGCCACTCTGGACCACTATCTACGATTGACAACTATGGAACCAGGCATATTTAAAAGCTCATACTTATAACCAGCAACCTAGTGTCTCCATTTGTTGTGATTAATGATTTGATTAGGATGCCTAAAATATAGATATAAGGTGCTGGTTGTTTAATCTTGTAAATCTTTGAACTTGCTCATTATTTCATTGTGGATGTCTGTCGTAGTAAGTGGTGAAAATCAAATTGGAATAATGCCTGAATGAGACACAAAAATGTGATAATAGACAGATGATAAGGCTACTGTGGATTTTATTCTAGAGGCTGAATTGATTGGATTGGGATGTATTTTGCACATTATAACAGTTTCAAATGTATTTACTGACTATACAAGTGACTTTCTAAGTTATGAATAAATATTCGTGTTTACAAATGAATGCATTAATTTTTTGCTGTATGTTTTATTATTATTTTTTAAAATTCTATAGGGGCAATAGGGGTGGCTACGGTGGAGATAGACGCAGAGACAATTATAGAGATGGAGGTGGTTCTGGACCTGATAGGCGTGACAATTATGGTGGGAATCGATCACGTCCATACTGAGGACTTCAACAGTGAACATTTTATGTACTATGATTTATGGTCTGCGGGATTTGTTGTATTAGGTTGGCTGATAACTTGAAATTGAAGCAAAGAGGTAGGTTGTTCACTTTTAGCAAAGACAAGACCTCTTTGCTCCTTTTGGTTTTGTCACTTGCTGGTGAATTTTATTTTTAGGCAGGGGTATTAATTTGATGGTGTGAATGTTTTCAGAGAGGTAAGTGGATAGTCTCTCCAAGCTGCTAAGGTAGGTTGATTGTTTCTAATGAGTTATGCTTTCATGAAAACATGCTCTAATCTTGCTTGGAATTTGAAAACTGTCATTTTGGATAAATGCTTGAATCTCTAACTTGTCCCCTGTGGCATTAACGGATGTTTTTGTTAAATCATAGCTCCATGGATCAATAAATCCTAAGTAGAGAATAATTGAGTTGTAATTTGTTTGCTTCTTTCCTGGGAAAAAATTGTTCTTGGCTATATGTTGCATTTAAGGTAAATACCTATATAATAAGCTATACAATCATAACCTGCTGAACAGAGACACTGAATGTTCTTAATGAATTCGTGCTTTATCTAGGTTACATGATGACTGTGTTGAAAAGTTTTGGTTTGAACTGTTTACATCCAGTAGTGCTAATTGTAAACACAATAAAAGAATGCAATGAAATATATTCTGAAAAATAAAAAGAGAATGTGGTGTCCATTTTCATGTGTTAGGAACAATGTTACTTCCAAGTAGAACTATGGCAGATATGTTCGGATGTCAAATAATATTATTCAACTTGTTAACCTACATGTATTTTGCAAAACTATTATATGCTCAATTACATTTTTTGTTCCTTTAGTCTGAATTATGAATGATTTTGGTCTCCTATTTCGTGTTGATTAAGTTTATTTTAAAATCAAACGAATTTGGTCGTTGTCTATTTTCTTTTACACAAAATCTTCAAATTATTATTTTTTGTTTACATAATTTTTTAATAACTAATCATCCAAGAGTTTGAAAGATTTTTTTTTTTTTGAGCTAGTTAACAAATAGGAACATCATGTAACATGAAATTCTGGGCAATTTGTTTTATCTTCTATTAGTGTTGGTTATGCCTACTGCATGGTTAACCTCTAGCTATGGATGTTCATAGCAGTATTCTTTGCATACTTCTTTCTAATGTTTAATGATGATTGAGGACAGTTGCGCTGGTAACTGGCAAGAGTTGCTAAATTTTTGGTTGGCACATCAATCCTTGGTGGTTTTGCTTATTTGTTATCATTATCAAATGCTTGTTCGTTTAGCTTCTGCTCTATTTAAGTTTTCGTAGTTGTTAGTTGTGTTATAAGTTTTGTTCGCCTTACGAAAGTATACATAGACTTTGTTATATGTATGACCTTGTTTATCTATGTTAGGCCACAAGATGACAAGACCTTTCTGTAGCAAGAAATGAAAGTTATTGATTGTTAAAATATTTTTGTAATAATTGATAATTCGCTGCTTATGTTATGGCTGGATGAGAATTTGATGTGCAGCAAAATGCTTTTTCGTTTCAGAAAATTTGATTTGGCCATGTTTAACCCTAACCTGTAAGGAATGCACCATGTGTTATCTTATTGTTAAAATAGTTTAATTATGACTCTAATTATTGTAATGATTCACTATGTATGATGGTGTAACGCTTAAAATTTGTCAAAAGTAGTTAAATTTTGATTCATTATTAGTAACTTGTAAATGACTACGGTTATATAATGATATATTGAGTTTTATTTTTTGTGAGGATATAATGTTAAAAGTTTGGATATCATGATAATATAAAATGGTAGGCCTTTTTAATAAATTGTAATTGTAACGCATAACTAAATGATATTTAAATATTTGTATCAATATAAAAAGAATAGACAGTTAATAAAATATTGGATGATAAAAATCTGGATTATTAATCCATGTAAGAGTTAACAAGTACGTTAAAATGATCAGACAAAGGAAAGCAAGTTCGTTACCTTATTTATGGAAATAAGGCAAACATTTTTGGCGATCTTGTATTTTTCTAAAATAAAATAAATTCAAAGTACATTGATTTATTAATATTTGAAGTGTTTTTAGTATGTACATTTTTTTTATGTTTCTAATTTATAGTTTAACACATGCTACACAATCTTTCAATATAATTACGTTTAGAGAAGTTAAAACTTGTTTTGTAGTTTCACGAATACTTAACCTTAATTCAGTGTATCATCGTTGACTTCTATTTTTTGGCTTTAAGAATTCCAGCATTTGATCATAGCTTATTGTTGATTACTTAAAATGTGTTGTGGGGTAATAAAATATACTACATATCATTTTCATGAACAATTTCTGTTCATGATTCGTGGCAATCATTATTTTGTTATTGGTTTAGAGGTGACAACGATTCTTGATTCTCTTTGCATTATCTGGTTTTAACCCTACAGAGTGCTAAGCAGCAAATAGTATGAGTCCAGATAATTGTTCATTCAAAATGGGTGTAAATTAGGATACACACACACACAAAAAAAAAAGAGAGATAGAAAGAAAAGAGAAAAAGTGACAGAGGAATGATATGATAAAAAAAAGTTGAAAATAAAATAAAAACAGTGAATAGATAATGATACTTTTCATATTATTTTGTATTCCACTTTTTCAAATTCATCAAGGATTGGCCAGAAACACTAATGCTTTTGCTATCATTGGTTCATCACTATATGGAAGTTTTTTAAATTGAATGGATAGTTCTATGCGTAAGGCATATTTATTCACAAATTATTAATCAAATTGCACTTTTTTATACATCAAATTTTATTTCAGTTAACAGTAGTTATATTTATAATTTTATATAATATATTAAATAATAGCGGCATTTATTCACAAATTGTTAATCAAATTGCACTTTTGTATACATTGTATTTGAGTTAATAGTAGTTACATTTATAATTTTATATAATATATTAAATAATAGCCGCATTTATTCACAAATTATTAATCAAATTGAACTTTTTTATACATCAAATTGTATACGAGTTAATAGTAGTTATGTTTATAATTTTATTTATATAATATATTAAATAATAGCTTAATATACTTTTAAATGAATAGGACAACATATTTATAATTTCATAAATATAAATAATATGTGCAAAATATTTATTTTGTCTTAACTAACCATTTTTAGTAAAATATTTCTTCTAACTATTTTTTTTCTTCTCTTCAAACCTTATAGTTTGAATTTAATATCTTACTAAAAAAAACTCTGAATTTATTTTTTTTAAGCAAGGACATATTGGTAAATAGTATAATATTAAAAAGGACATTGCCTAGTCTTGAAAAAAACTCAAAATGATTTAGTAAAAGCTAATTTTTTTCTTTTAAAGTTCTATATTTATTTGACTTTTAAATCGATTGGTATGGTTTAATCTTCAAATAATTGGTTAAAATGTTAGAATTATGTGTTTTTTAATCGAATAAATTCTATTTAAGTATTAGGTTTCATAAATCAAGCATGACAAAACTTGAACTAAATTCACTATGCATTTATCATTTTTTTAGTCATTTGTTCTTGTATTTAACGTTTAATTTTATCCTAATGATTCTTATAGTTGCTCCATTGATTTATTAATAATATGTTGTTGTTTTTCTGTCATTTGTTTATTTTTTTTTCTAAAAATAAATAATACATGCAGTAATAAATTCAATCATAAAATTATGTATAATAGGAATGTTAATTTTTATGATAATTATTTTAAAAAATTACATAAAAGTAATTTAATTTTTAATTAATTAATAATACAATTTTTTAAGCAGAAAGTCTTAAATAGCTTCAACCAACTTAGTTTGTTATTAGCATCGCATATTTTTGTTAGTCATATTATTACTAAATTAACTAGATTTAGTAATAAAAATTAAAAAAAAATATAAAGAAACATGAAAGATGTAAAAATGACAACAAAAAATTTCAATAACTAAAGTAAATGAGACATAATTGCATAAATGTAAAATATTTAAATCTTTTATAAATTATTCCTTAAGTTACTAAAATTGTAATATCAAGCTTTAATAAATTAAGATAAAATGATTAGACTATTATATTTAATTATGATTATATTGAAATAATTGTGTTGCTAATGTTATTTGATTATGAATTCTTTGAATGATTTAAAATTATGTGTAAATGTTTTTAATGATATATTTAAATGTGTACGAAAATTTTTAATTAATATAACTTTACCTGGATGTAAAGTGTGCATGTATATAAGTATATATATACCTACCTGATACGAGGATTAAAGTTGTTAGTAGTGTGGGTTAATGAGTAGAAGTATTTTGGACGAATACTATCAAATATTATCTAGATTCTAGACTACACGCCAGAGTAAGTGTGTACTAGTGTACAGAACTTTATCATAAAATTTATAATTTTAAGATAATGACGGGTATGCTTGTATTCAATGTGTAGGAAGTTTTAATCTCATAATTATAAACCTAACCTTTATAAGTAAATGAAACTCAACGGATTTTAACTTTTATTCAACCAAAAAAATATAGATAGCTTTCCAAATTATGTGTATTTTTAGTATGAATTTAAACAAAATTATTAATATATTTTAACACTATTTTATTATCAAATAAAATTCATGTGAGATTTATAAAAGGAAATATAAACAACTAAACCAGGAGCAAGTGATTAGAGAATGAGACAAGTCTTGAACATACTAATTATTTTTTACTCAAATTTAATCTTTTAATTTTTTATTGTTACAATTATGTCCTCCTGGGATATTCATTTCACATAAAATCATCATTATTTTATTTTCAAAAGATTAGTGGTTTAAAATAAGTTTTAGGTAAAAAAATAATTTCACATCCAAATTTTATAAATTTTGAGAGTAAGGTTTTAAAAAGAAAAAAAATGAGAGTTTTAATTTAGGTAAATTATGATATTTTAATTAACCAATTTTGGATAGAAAAGAGTTTAAAATTATTTAATAAATTCAGTTTATAGAATTTTTGAAAAAATAATAAAAAATATTTAAGTAAATAAGACTGATAAAAGAATCTAATTTTATAATAGTTAAAATTAAAAAAAAAAAACTCTAGAATTAAATTTGAGGAAAAAACAGTGAGGACATAGGGTATCTCTAGTGACACTACTATTGCATAGCTCCAGTGACACTGCCATTGCATATGATATTCCATTCCTCACACTCACTAACTTCTCTGCTCTGCACCAAATTAAAACCAAACTGGTTCGCACTCATAGTTAGTTACACAAAATGGCGGGGCGCAAGCACGCACCCTCTTCCCTCACGCGCCTCGATGAAACGCGCCTCGCACATTCCTCCTCCGTCCGTGCCCTCGAGGACCGCATCGACGCCCGCCACCGCGATATCCAAATCCTCGTCGCCGACAACAAGCGCCTCGCCGGAATCCACGTCGCCCTCAAACAGGACCTCGCCGTTACTCAGGAGGAGCTCCGCCGCCTCTCCGCCGCCGCCGCCGAGGTCAAGGCCGACCGCGACGCGGAGGTGCGTGAGATCTACGAGAAGTCGCTGAAGGTGGACGCCGAGGTACGTGCCGTGGCCGCCATGAGCTCCGAGCTGGATCGGGTGCGGGCGGACGCGCAGGAGCTCGCAGCGGCGCGGAAGGAGCTCGCGTCGCAGCTGCAGGCCGTTGAGAGCGACCTCGCGAGGGTGCGCGCGGAGGCGCAGTTTGTGCCGGCGATGAAGGCGGATATAGAGGCCATGCGGCATGAGATTCAACGAGGAAGGTAAATTGTTTTTATTTTTTATTTAATTATTTATTTGTTTTGTAATTTGTGTCTCTGTTGGAGTATGTTTGTTTGTGGAAATGGCTTTGTGAGAATAATTATTTATTTAGGGTTGGTGCATTCATTGTTATCATGTTGGAAGAACTTGTACTTTTTGGTTTTCATTTTGCATTTTTTGTGGAATGGTGCATTTTTTGCTTTTTTGGCTTGGACGTGAAAAAATAAAGGAAGATTGGACTCCAAGCCCTTTGGATATTGGTTGCTGAATGTAATTGGGTGAATGCAAAGTTTTAAAAAATGTCAACGTCCATGTTTTTGGCCACAATCGCAGCGTGAAGTTTTTTGGTTTTCTACTAAAGATCGCTATAAAACCCTGACCACGACCACAACCCCAATTTAAAACCTTGGGTGAATGCATACATTTTGGACAATGTATTTGAGGTGCTCCTGACTAGACACACAGATAGTGTTTTTTATGTGATTTTTTTGTTAGGGTAGTTTGCATAGGACTTTGCACTAAATGGTTTTACTGAATGGTTGTGGGTACTGCCAAAGGACCGTGTTTTGTTTGCCCTTGTTAGTTGTTGGGTTCCCCTCCCTTGAGCATGAGGTTTCAGAACTAGAATGAACCTTTGCATTCAAACTATGTTTGGATTGTTGAGATCATGGGAGTAAAGTACTTTTATTTGCTTTTCGTGTTTGTTACTCACTACTCCTTTTATTTTATTAGAGTTTAGTTTTTGTTTCCCCTCAAAATGGAGTTGTATGACGATAAAATGGCAGCCTACACACTATATACCCTGGTGTTCCTTTTAGCTTTCTGCCACTGCCTGTCATTTGACTCATGTGACATTGACAATACTGATATTCTTTCTGGTAGCTTCTGGATTTATTATGTATTATTATTCCATTTGGCTTTGCTTTATTTCCATGTTACACAATTTGATTCTGTGGCCCTTGAGTTTGGTGATTCTAAGACCCTGATGGTCTGATTACCAGACTCTGATACTCGCTGTAAATGGTCTTGGATCTTCCACTGTGTTTCTAGTTTCAATGCTCTAGTGACTCTTCTAATGCAAACTAGACCACTATTCATTTCTGGTTATGTAATTGAATCGCAATAATAATAAGAATCTGGACAGTAATTTACATTTCTAACAAATTATTGAGTAAATTACAATTTGCCTCCATGTAGTTTCACACTTTCCCTAATAACTCCTCAACATAATTTTTGAGTCACCTTTTTTTTAAAGGGATAATTTATGACTCACTTCATCCCACTGTACTTCGGTTTTTAGTAGAACTTTCGACAGTTTTTTTGAAGTTAACATTCCTATAGCTTGTGAGCTTCATGTAACAGTCTTCTCCCAGAACACCATTGTTGCAGCTAGGAAATACCATTTTAGAAGAAAGGAGAGGAGGTATCATGCACCCTAAATTCCTGTTGCAGCAAACTTAGTTGTGTATGAGTTGGAAAATGCTGAATTAGCGCACTAAGCTTGATCCATCCTTATGGCATGTCAATGAAGCTCAAAACAAATGATTTTTTTTCAGAAATTTTATGGTTAAATAATCAAGATGAAGTTACATCTCAGTATCAACCTCTTTATCCTATGACGAATCAATTCCATCCAAAATAACATTCACAAGTGATTTTGAATAGAGTATACAGTAGCACACATTCCAAATAACACCCAAAATGCAGCAATAATATGGATTGAAATGCAGAACCAATATCTACCAAAACGATGTTGAACATGCATAAAATAATTGTAGTCCCAATATGAAATAACCAAGACCATACCCATCCACTACATGAACCACCCTTCCTGCTACACAAACTAACATGGCTTTAAATGTTGTAACAGCAAAAGTCAGCACCAATATCTTATTTGCTGGCCTGCACTAATTTACTTAGATGCTACAGCAATCACATGGCATTGCCAATAATGTAGCAAGATATATGCAAAACAAAAGGTAAATCTGATATCATAGAACATAAATGAATACATGGCATGTGAATTTGATATTGTACATAGGTACACAATCAATATTACATTATGCTTTTCCAAATTATGATATTGGTATTACCAAGGAAGAAGGCATATTGTTTCCCAGAATGCATTATGTTTGAGAAACCCTAAACCCTAACTACATGCATCTTGTGACTCAACATCTGGTTCTCATCCTTTCTCTCAAGTAATCTTCTGTTTTCTACTCTTCTCTATACTCTGTAGCTAACTTGAATATGCATGCATAACTTTCCTCCAACTCATGCTTGTGGTATAATGAGCTTCATCCATTAATCATTTTTTCTTACCCCAGTTATGCTGCTGGTATGGTGGACTTCAGAATAGGAACTTATCTTATACACCCTTGAAGTCCAATTGACACTATGTACATATATAAAGTTTTGCAAAGGGATATTGTTGGGTGGGGATATTTTGAAATGAAATAAGTTGTTTCAGAGAACTTGTGATAGATAACTGGTATTTAGGCAACCCCAATAGGCATCCCAATTTCCCAATGAATCCAATGCCAGTTTGAACACAATGCATCCCTAGCTGCATATGCAATGCCAGAATGCAGCACCAAGATAGAACATAATGCATCCCGAAAATGTAACACTTTGCACACCAAATGCACCCCTCTGCAACTAACTTGAATGCACCCAATGAACTCAATGACACAGAAAAAAATACATTAAAAACATCCAATACACCATATTGACCAAAATACACCTAAATGATCCTGAAATGCAGCCTAGTCCACCCAATCCAACCCCAAATTTTGTAGTACAAACAAAATCCAAAAATGTAAATTACTACAACAAAAGGCAAGGGTGATATTGGTACCTGGAAACAAGCATGCGTCTTGCTCTTTTTGTACCTTGAAACAAGCACAAGCTATCACTTGTGGGTTCGAGTGGTCTTGTGTTGGAGAGCGACTGAATAGACAACAGTAGAGTGTGAATGGTGTTGGAGAACGAGAAGAAGGGCTATTGCACAGGCATGTGATGCAATAATGGTGAATTTGGATAAGATGGGCTATTCAAAAAGAAGGGAAGGATTGGAGAAAAAGCTACATTCCCCTGGTACATGTAGTCTAACAGCAATCTTAACAATTTTACTAAAAGCCAAAGTACACGGAAGTTAAATGATTAGAAAATAGTGTGGGAGGGTTATTTGAGAAAGTGTGAAATTAGAGGAGGTAAATCATGATATACCCTAAATTTTTAGTTATCCTTTTTATTATTTTTTGTAATTTAATGTTGGGATACAACCTATTGTAGAAAATTGGTAGAACTTGCCTTGGGTGGTTTTGGCATGTGTGGAGAAGACCTGTAAAAGCCCTAGTAAGCAGATTAGATGCGATGAAGGGTAGACCTATTGTTCAAGGTAGAGGAAGGGTGAGAAAAAATAGGGGCAAAAACATTAAAGAGGATTTGGAGCTCAATGGTTTGTCTGTATACATGATTTGCATTAGAACATTATGGCATTGTTTGATCCATATAGCCAGCTCCACCTGGTGGGAAAAGGCTTGGTTGTTGTTGTATCCTTCTGTTTTTTATTATCAAAATATTAAATTATATATCTTTAAATAATATAAGTGGTGTATTTCATTGTAAGTATGAATTATTTTTATATATCACGTTTCCTTGTTTGTTTGTTTTTTTTAGTTTAACTATTTAACCCAAGGGTTAAACTTCTGACCTGGCCTTTTGATGAGGTCAACTTCTGATTTGGGTTATACAACTATGGTTTGGTTTGTTTTAGGCTAGTATCAAATAGTGGGTGGGGTGTGGGGGGATTTTATTGGAATATTATGAATATTTACAATTATACTTGAAAAAAATTCTGTTTAAATCCACTCAGAAAGAATGAGTGCATCGTGTTAAGAACATATGTCCAACTCACATTTGTTTTCTTCATCATTACTGTCAAACTATTATTTTCTTTCATTCCTTCCTTACCCTGCACAAATCTGGTTTGGGTGTTGACGACTAATTCCTTTGAACTTTGAAACTTCATGATGCCCTGATGAAGCTTCCAGAAGAGGTGTTTGAAAACTGATGTTGATGGATATTGTTCAGTGTGTATAGAAGCATCTCGATTTATATCTCATTCTTTGTTTACTTTGATTTCTGATATTGAACCCTGAACAGTTCAGTTACTTATCAGCCTATACCAAAATGGATTTAATCTGAGTATCTAGATTTTGTAATTGCCCATGTCTCTACTGATTCCAGCTTCCAACTTCAAACACTATCTTTTCCTATTGGAAGAGTGATCTTTCCTGCATCTAGTCAGATGCTAGGGAAAAAATTCACTCAGTCTGAAAATCGTGCAATGTGCATGCTTTAAATTTTCATTTACTGATGCATATAGGAATGCTATTGAATTTGAGAAGAAGACACATGCTAGTAACCTTGAGCACAGACTGTCAATGGACAACAATATGATTATTATGGCCCGTGAGGTTGAAAAGTTACGTGCTGAGTTGGCTAATGCAGAAAAGAGGGCAAGGGCTGAGATGGCTGCAGCTGCAAAACCAAGTAATGTGACTTTCTTGGTCATTCATCTTAAGTGCTTAATAAATACAATAGAAGTATAATTTGAAAACTTGGTCAAATCTTGTTCTTAAGGGGCCTGTTTGATTTTTTTAAAAAGAAAAAATCTTTTTAATTAAAATACACATTCTAAAAATTATGATGATAATTAACAACCTCAAAAAATGGTTGTTTTACTGTTTTTCTTGCAAGTTAGAAAATTTGAATCCATTTGTATGAGCTTTGAAAAAGGTGTTTTTTATGATATGACATATTTTTAGATTTTTTTTGGATATTACTTTTGTAGTTTTAAGAAAAACACTTAAACATGTTTTTTAATTATTCTTAAATGCATCGTATAAATCTATGGAGTTGTTTCTACGCAGGTCCTGGATATCCTGCTAACTATGACAATCCTGAGATGGGATATGGAGGAATCACGTACCCTCCTGATTCTTATAGCATGCATCAGGTATGCATGGCATCCTCTTACAAGTTTTATATGCTTTTTACGTGCTAGTCTCGAAGTGTGTGTCTGTTCTGATTTATGAACACATGCTTTTGTGATTTTTCACGTCAAATCCATCAAAAAGACATAGGAATTTATATTTGCTTCAGTTATGCGCGTCAAATCTTCTTAAACACGCAGCCAAACACACTAGATGTAATAATGTCATCAATTTACATCAAGAGAACTCTTCGGGAGTCTCGAGTCTGCATCTGAAATATAACCAGTCACTATTCACTTACGATGGAGAAAAAGGCAGCAATACTAATGATTCTTGAAATGTTAACATTTTTTTATTAAATTGAAAAATAAAAAGATTGCAATGTTTATTAACAAAATCATCTGAAATCTAAACTTCTAAAAAACCTAGTTCTGAGAACGGACAGTCATAGATAAGTTTACAAATTGGTATTTGCTGCCAATTTGCTCATTTGACGTACTTCCTTAATGGTTTACACTCATCTTTCTTTCTTTCTTTCTTTTTTTGTTTCCAATATTTTCAGTCATCTTATTTCTTGGAAACAAAATCTTGCTCTGCTAACTAACCTTAGTCCTCGACTGCTGAATTTATGCATCCAAGTGGATATCTTGTTTTCGTATTTGATAGTCTTCTTAAGACATTACTATCACATAACCTTGTGGAAAGAACGATGCTAGGAGGATAAATAATTCAAATCTGCTAAACTTTTCAGATTCAAGCTGGGGTTGGCACACATTCTCCATATGCTGCTGGAGCACCATTACATCAATCGAATGACCTGCAACATTCACAAGTGCCTAGATAGGCTTCCGGTGATGCTTTATTTTTTGAAGGAAGAGAAGGAAAACCATGTAACGTTGCAATGCCTACTCCCACCCAATGAAACCTATTCAATAATAACAGATATAATTTTGCCAATGAAAAATGTTAGCAACACACTTTCTAATATACTCTTTTGAATACACTCTTTTATTGGATGAAATTTATTGAAAATTATAATTTTTAATGGGTTTTACACTTCATAATGACCCTTTTCTGATTTTATTATTTTCAATAAATATTAACCAATAATAGAGTATGTGTATTAGAAAAAATGTGTTGGAAAGTTTATTGCTAACAACACTTCTCTTTTGCTGGTATCTGAAATGGTTATAAATTCTTAATCTTGTATATATGTATCACTCTGCTTATTTTCAATTGTAACGGGTTCAGGTAGTCTGCGTAGGTTCAATTTTCCCGTATATATTAATTCACATGCGAGATTTGTTCAAATTCAGAAGGCTAGTTTTTGTTTCGTAAAAGCTCAAAAAGTTCAGATTCTACACAGCTTGGACTCACTTAAGTCTTCCCGGTTAAAACTATCTAAGCAACACACTTTTTTTACTTACAGGTCAAAACCTATGTTGAAAACACTACCTAAACGAGTTACAATTCAAGTGTACAATATTATGCTTCAAGGTGGAGATCATGTAGCTGTTTGAAAAGTTATGAACATTCATAATGTATATGGTGTGCATATCTATTAGTGTATATATTTTATATATATCTATATAAAGATTGATTATATTTTATTTTTTACATTAAAATGTATCTATCACTTAATTGTATATGGTGTGCATATGTATAATTGAAAAAAGTTCTTTTGATTAGTTAATGTGATACACCATGAAACCGAGTGTATATGATAATTCAATTAAAATTGCTTACAGGCTTATACAGATGTTGTCAGTCTTTTAGATATAAATTTGTGAGGATATGATTGCTTGTGTCCTCAAAATAGTCAATTTAATTTTTATTAACTAATTTTCACTAATTATATTTTTCTTATATTTTAAACAATGATTATAATTATTTTTTAAATTACTAAAAAGAAGTCCACAAATGGTTGTCAAAAGCCCATGTTAAACAGTTTTCAAAAAATCATCCTGGAAAAAATTGTTTATCATTTAATACGTTTCCCTGTCTCATTTTATTAATTGTATCAATTTTCATGATAAAATAATATTAATGAGCTAAAATATCTTTATTAACTATAATGTACGGTTACAACTATACAGTACACTTGTTTGTACATTATTTCTTGAGTATTATTGAAAAAAATAATACTTTTATATTTTAAAGTGACAGGTAATGAGATAGAAAAATATTTCAAAAGTGAAACAAAATGAGACTAAAAATTACTTTATAACTTCTTTTGTAATTTCTGTGTTTTCTTCATGCTATACTTTTAATTAAATAGATCACGAATTCCAATAATTTGAAGAATAAATTAAAAAAATAATATAAATTGTTAATAAATATAATATCAGGAATTAAATTTTTTTAATACTTGCAAATTAGTTAAATAATTTTATGAAAGAGAGATTCAACAATTAAAAGAAAGATCGATTCTTTGTTGGGATCATTCCTTTCTTCAAATGAAACGAACAGAGATAGAATCAGAACGATTCCTTAAAATCCTTTATGGATATTCCTCAATGTGCCAACTATTCATGAAATGAGAGAAGTAGATGAATAATCATCTGCTTCTGGAAGAAATCAAAGAATTTCTTTAGAATCCTACAAGAACCACTCGTTCTTTTTTTTCTGACAGATGGTTGGAACTTCGTCTGGGTTCGAATCTTACTTAAAAAAATGAAGGTAGTATAAGTTATTCTTGATTTCTAAAACCCCCAACTTATTGTAAGAGCCAACGTTTGTGTCACACTAATAAATTGACAATAGTTACAAAAAAATGTTGTCTTGTTTTGCATTGTGGACCATTTGATTAAAGCCATTTTGCTTCGGATTAGGTCCTGTGCAGGCTCAATCTAAATGAGTTTGGCGGAAAAGAAGACCTTAATATTTACTAGAATTAAGGTTCATCTGATATAACCTTGAGAGTTCTCCATCCCTCAACGAATGCCCCACCAACAATCAATTAAAGATCCACCTAGAGCATAACCAATTCCCATCATCTTTAGCCCCTCTAGTTCATATTCAATAATATGGTTGGGGTCTTTTGCGATGGATTAATTAACGATTGGTGGCAATTAGTGTTGCACACAAGGGAAATGGTTGAGGTTTACCGTCATTGAAGAACCTGGCTTCAACCCATAGTTTAGTTTGAGCTTTTGATTTGTACCAATGACTTGAACAATGGAAAAAGGAACGATTATATTTGTATGAACTTTGTGAATGAAAATTAAGGATTGGTCGTAGGATTTATTTTAATTTTTTATTCAATTTTTATCATTTTAATCTATTTAAATTTAAAGTACATATTGTTTAGTGCTTAATTTAACGTTATTTATTTCACTAATAACTTCTCATTTACTATTGATTTATTTTAAGATATATTGACATTTAATTGTATTTAAACTCAAAAAATATGTCACTTTTTACAATTGAAAGTAGTTTCTATTAAACGACTAAAAAAAAATTGGTGTCGGTTATATGTATAGAACACTTAAATAAATATTTATTCAAGAGAACAAGAAATAAGCTACTAGTAACAACTAGACCTCTTATTTAATTGAAGAGAGAAACTAATAATATAAAAAAATGGGAAGTATGACGAAAATAAAATGATATTTAAAATTTTCAGATAATGGTAGTTGGAAAGTTAAATACTCTTATGCACAGAAGTGATGAGTTTTGATGCATGATTAAAAAAAATAATGTGAAGAAAGAAGAATGAATGAAAAATAATAAATGTGTAAAATATTCTTAATTATAAAGGAATTAATAATTTTTCAATTTACTAGTATTATTTGTATGTATCATTACGGTCACATTTATCACGTAACATGAGTTGATAAACTATTGGCAATTCACCGTAACATATCACTTACCCACATAAAATAATAATAATAATACAAGAGTCAGCTTAGGATGTACATTATAACTCAACCCAATCAAACAAACAAAACAAATTACTAAATATTTGCAATCACATAATAAACGAACAAAGGCATCAGTCTAAAATTAAATGCAAGCATGTTTTGGAACAATTACGTCTAAGAAAATAATTACTTATTTTTCAAAACCTCTCTTAGAAAGATGAAAAAAAGCTATTATTTCTCTAAAATAAATTGAACTCAACACACATTAAATGAGTAATTTTGTTTATAGTAGTAATGATAGTTTCTATAATTTTTATTTACCTATTTCAAGATTCTTCAAGCTTTTAAAATACACCCCAATAATTTAATTATTTAATAATGTCTAAATATATTAAACTAGATCAATGCTAACCCAATTCAACAATATTTGAGACACAAAATTTTAATAGTGTCCTTTTTTTTCTAGAAACTTCTTATCTCATTAGAACAGATAAAATTTTGTTACTTATAGGCTATTACACATGCTCATTAGCAAAAATTGCCTTATCTTGTAAAGATAATGATGCAAACAAATAATCTTAATCAAAACCAATTATTAGGATTTTTGAGTTTACAATAGTAATGAAATAAACAACCTCACTTCTAGGGGAGGATCTCCTTACAATAAAGTTATATAAAAAGTGTATTTTTATCCCTCATTCTCATATTCTATTGTCTATTTATAAAAGACCCTCACTAGAATGCAATTTGTCCACCAAGGGTAAGGCAATAAAACAACAAAATATTCTAACAAACTCTCCCACAATGTTGCATCTTAACATTCCTTCATCTATTCCAAAATTATCCCCAACTTATCCAGGACACTATAGTCCTTCATCCATTTGAGCTTATGACTAACATGCTTGACTTTGATTTGGGATGCTTAATCCAAATCTTACTCGACCTCATTTGCTTCAACTTTCTCAACTCCTTGAACTCTCTTTTGTCGCAACCTGAGACGCGACGGGTCCGGCAAAAAATAAATTTTATTTGTTTTCATCTTTATTTGAAGATAAAAAAATGGAGTCTCCACCAAGTATTTTTATGGGAAACACCAGGAAACCATAAAATGGATAAGGCAAGTCTGGAAATTAGAGTTCAGGTTCGGAAATCGGTTATGCATGGGAAATACTAGACTCCGAATACGTTTACCATAAGGTAATTGCCCTGACCAGATGAATGAAATAAGATGACTTCTACATTATGGTCTATGCTTTTTAAATGGAAGATATTTACAAAGGATGAGTGAGTAGACTATCTGTTGGCATCCAAAAGGTTGGATGTTGGAGTATGTATTGAACTTTGACAAGAATTGCCTCTTGACGAATCTGAGTCCTCCTGAGTCCGAAGTTTGTCTGGGGGGTTGTCGGGGTCTGTCTGAGGTCTATCCGGGGTCTGTCTGAGGTCTATCCGGGGTCTGTCTGAGGTCTATCCGGGGTCTGTCCAGGGTCTACTGAGGTCTATCCGGGGTCTGGCCGAGGTTTGTCCAGGGTCTGGCTGACATCTGTCCGGGGTCTGTCGAGTCCGAGGTCTGTTGAGTCCAAGGTCTGTCCGGGGTTTGCCGACTTAGAAGTCCGTTCGGGGTCTGCCGAGTCTGAGGTCTGCTGAGGTCTATCCGAGGTTTGTCTAGGGTCTGGCAGGGGTTCGAGTTATAGCAAAATTTTCCGTTGATAAAGACTTTTTCCTTACTTATAATGTTACCCACTCAGTTCCTCAATCAGGGGGGTCTCATTTTCTTCTCGTGCTCCTTCTATCACCATTTTATTCCTTGAAGTATTTTAGCAGTGTCTCTCCTCCTACTAGGAAATTCGACAGCCTCTTTCCTTCCTCTCCCAAATTTTCAGCCTCCTATCTCCATTCAAATGTGAGTTCTTTTATAGGCGCACCTCTCATCCTTGGGTCACCATCATGAATCTTCAAGGAGATCTCCCCCATTAATGCGTTGATATTGGCTTCCTCGATTTTCATCCCGAAGTTGTTTCTGTGTCTCTGTTTTTCTGTACAGTAATAAAGTTGAAGGTAAGCTCTGGTAGAAGTCAACGTCTGTTTGTTCCCTCGCACGCCTACCCGAGATGGGAAAATGTGCGCCTACTTTCATCTTCTCTACTTTTTCTACTTTTTCCTTCTACATCGACTTTTTAATTTTTAAATTTTTTTTTATTTTCGCTCACGCAGACGGAACAAAATTGGGGTATTACATCTTTAATTTTTTTTTTTTCATATCATCGACACTCTCAAGTATGCACAATTTATGCCAAAATTTTCTTTACATCAATGATTTCAGCTTCCAGACTCTAATTAATACCAAATTATTTAAATTTAATGATAAATTATGAAAGGTTAGAAGATGTGTATACCAAAAGGAGATAGAGATGATATTTGTTCTTTTTGTCTGGCAGGTAGACGGCTAGTCTTTTTCACATAATAATGATAATATTGTATCACAAATTATTTTAATGAGGTAATAATTTTACAGTAACTAAATAAGAGCACAGACCCTCTCATTAATTCATTATAGAAACATTCATATCAAAATTCTAAACAACTAATAATCAATTAAAATATTACAAATTTTATTTTCATAATTGATATTAATAATCTAAAATTTAATCTAATAAGAGAATACTGATCTACAAAATTTCAATAAATAGATCATGCATGAGCTACTAGAAATTATTATTGTTCAAGTCTACGGTTAACTTGTGAAGTAACTCCCAAAAGGCTACCAAATTTAAAGGTAAATCAGAAACACGATCGAGCACCATACTAGAATTAAAAAGAGCAAAGTGAGGATGAACACCATTGCTTCGGATAGAATCGTTAATTCTCTCATCATCAATTCGAAATTTTGGTTCTCAGTAGGAAAATGGAAATTAAGTGCAAAAATTAGAACAAGGGAAATGGATACCGTGTGCCACGTGCATCACGATTCACGACTCGGGAGAGTTCTGATAACTTATTCAAAAACATAATAATTAATAGATTAGCTTGAGAAGTAGGAAAGTGAAAATGAATTTGGATTAAAATAAGAAAATTGATTTAACAGTGTGCATGCGCGTCTTAGATTCTAGTAGGGCATTAGGTTGGGTTCTTTCTAAAACATATCTGAACGATTTTTGTATTTTAAATTTCTTAAACGTTGTGAATGTTCAGCTTTGCGACTTCGCAGGCTGACCCAACCCAATAATTGCATCTCAAAGTTAACCTGGTTGTATATATTAATCAAATGGAACTTAACATTCAACAAAAAAAAGAGCATGGGACTTTTTTTTTTATAACCACAGTAACTATAATTTTTTACTTTTTGGTATAGTTCTGAAGAATATTCACAAACTTCGGTTCTTTGGACCTTCATACATCTATGTTGTATGATGATATATAATTATTTCTGAATTACATAAATACATGTATTCTAAAAATACATCTAAAGTTAAAAGAGGCCATGTTTTATTATCCACTTATATTGATCAGAAAACATGATCCTTTCCACAAACATTTACATTGACCCTATTCTCACATCTGGTATCTTTTTCCTTGTTAGTGTTTCTAAACATATACATTAACAGCTAGCATCTAGCATGTAGCAGTAAACTAACTTGTCTTTATTATCCGTGATTAATAGCAATAATCACTGTAACATATATAACTTTTAAGAATATTAAAAAAATGTAATGAAAATATAAAAAATTGTTATCTATTAATTTTGGTAATATTTTAATAAATATTGTATCTGACTTATGTTACAAAATATTATTATATAAAAAAATACTAAAAATATTAATAATATCTTTACAATAAAAATTATTAAAAATGATAAATACACTACAAAAAAAATCTTTTTTAGCCACGGAATTTAGCGACGGAACCTAAACCGTCGCAGTTATTTAACGACGGAATTAGCGACCGATTTTGAAAAAATTAAAACATGTATATAAAAAAATATTTAGCCACCGAATTAGCGACGGCTTTTTTCCGAAACGTATAACGTAATTTTGCCACCGGTTTAGCGACGGAATCTGGGTTTATTTGAAAGTTTAAAACCGTTTACTTAGCGACGGAATTAGCGACCGATTTTGAAAAAATTAAAAAAATATATATAAAAAAATATTTAGCCACCGAATTAGCGACGGATATTTTTCCGAAACGTATAACGTAATTTTGCCACCGAGTTAGCGACGGAAACTGGGTTTATTTGAAAGTTAAAAACCGTTTATTTAGCGAAGGAATTAGCGACCGATTTTGAAAAAATTAAAACATATATATAAAAAAATATTTAGCCACCGAATTAGCGACGGATATTTTCCGAAACGTATAACGTAATTTTGCCACCGATTTAGCGACGGAAACTGGGTTTATTTGAAAGTTTAAAACCGTTTATTTAGCGACGGAATTAGCGACCGAGTTTGAAAAAATTAAAAAAATATATATAAAAAAATATTTAGCCACCGAATTAGCGACGGATAATTTCCGAAACGTATAACGTAATTTTGCCACCGAGTTAGCGACGGAAACTGGGTTTATTTGAAAGTTTAAAACCGTTTATTTAGCGACGGCATTAGCGACCGATTTTGAAAAATTTAAAAAAATATATAAAAAAATTTTTAGCCACCGAAATAGCGACGGAAACTGGGTTTATTTAAAAGTAAAAAACCGTTTAATTAGAGACGGAATTAGCGACCGATATGGAAAAATTAAAAAATATATATAAAAAAAAATTTAGCCACCGAATTAGCGACGGAAACTGGGTTTATTTAAAAGTTTAAAATCGTTTATTTAGCGACGGATGTAGCGACCGATTTTGAAAAAATTAAAAAAATATATATAAAAAAATATTTAGCCACCGAATTCGCGACGGATATTTTCCAAAGCGTATAACGTAATTTTGCCACCGATTTAGCGACGGAAACTGGGTTTATTTGAAAGTTTAAACCGTTTATTTAGCGACGGAATTAGCTATTTAGCCACCGAATTAGCGACGGCAATTTTCCGAAACGTATAACGTAATTTTGCCACCGATTTAGCGACGGAAACTGGGTTTATTTAAAAGTTAAAAACCGTTTATTTAGCGACGGAATTAGCGACCGATTTGGAAAATTTAAAAAAATATATATAAAAATATATTTAGCCAGCGAATTAGCGACGGAATTTGAAAAATTCGAAAAAAAAATTTCCCTCCTATTTTTCCCTCTCTTTTTCCTCCTCCCTCCTTTATTTAAACACTCTTCCACCACCATTACTCCCTCATCTCATTTCCTCCTCTCCTTCTCCTTCTCCATCGCCGCCACCGCCACCACCGCCACCACCGCTGCCACCACTACCGCCACCGCCACCACCACCTCTCCCTTCCTTTTTCTACTTTTTTCTATTCTGCACCCACCTCTCTTCTTCTATAACCTCCACAACTACCTTTTTTACACTACTCCCTTCCCTCCCACCACTGCCGCCACCACCACCACCACCTCTCCCTTCCTTTCTCTACTCTTTTCTATTTTTCACCCACCTCTCTTCTTCCATAACCTCCACCACTACCTATTTTGCACTACTCCCTCCTCTCCCACCACCGCCACCACTACCGCCACAACTATCGCCACCGTCGCCACCATCGTTGCCACCACCAAATTATTTAAAATAAAAAATCAAATAGCCACCGAATTAGCGACCGAATTATTTAAAATAAAAAATCAAATAGCCACCGAATTAGCAACCGAATTATTTAAAATAAAAAATCAAATAGCCACCGAATTAGCCACCGAATTATTTAAAATAAATTATCAAATAGCCACCAATGTTGCGATCGAAAAGTTCGGTCGCTAAAATTCCAAAATACATTTACCTACCAAATCATATAGCCACCGAACATTTCCGTCGCTAATTTTGCCACCGAATACAATTCGGTGGCTAATTCATTTAGCGACTAGGGTTTTACCCACCGACCAATTTCGGTCGCTATTTCCGTCGCTAAGTGATTAGGCACCAATTTTTATATTTTGCGACCGATTTCTTAGGTTTAGCGACGGAATTATTTGGTCGCTAAATTTGATTTTTTTTGTAGTGATAATGGTGAGTAGATTTCACACCTAGGCACACAAAACTCATTGTTTGTGAACAATCTTTGAAGACGTGTACGCATCACATGCACGAGAATCAAGTACAAAGTTTACAAAAGTAATTTCTTGTAGTCAAATGTGGATGTGGAAAGTATGCAACTTCAAGTTCAAGGATTGACAACCTATCCAACTTCTAATTGGTGGCAAACTATCACGCGCATTAGTTTATTAATTCTGAGAAGTTAAAAAGTTATTTCTAATTTTTTTTTTGGTTCAACAAATAATTTAGTCTTAACTAGATTTTCAATTTAATATTTTTACATAAAAATTTATTAAATTAATTTTTATATGTAAATGTTATTGATTTGATTTTTGTAATCATACAATTATTATTAAATCTCTTATGTATTTTTAATTTAATTTTATTATGCAGCACATTCTTTATTTAGTCTTTATTGAAATAACACATTTTTGATTTGATTTCTATACATTAAAACTAAATTAAAAATACATTATACATATGACAATATATATATAACTAAATTAACAATGTTCAATAGGGTTAATAATTAGAATAACCAAACCAATAACATTTTCATAAGATCAATTTAATAAATTTTTATGATACTAAATACATATAATATAACTTAACTAAATTATGTGGTTAACATTTTTCTTTTAGTTTCCCATATATATCGTCGTGTACAAACCTGTATAATGTTAAGTTTAATCTTCATTTCTCTTACATCTTATATATGATGTTTTACTTCCCTTACAATGTCATTTATATAAATATTATTAAATATCTATATGCAAAAATAAATTGATTTGATAATTAATTATTTTGACATATCCTCCAAACAAAAACATTAGTTTTGCATTTTTTTTTTACATTCTGTATATACCTTTTGAAATATGTGATAATATACTGAGTGATTGGAAAGACAGAATAAAAGAATTTTTTTTAAGAGAATACATGGAGATATAAAAAAGTAATGTAAAACAATCAGGGTTGTATTGAAATTCCAAATTTAGAGTTGGATTTCATTAAATAACAAGCTAAGTTTTCCATTTATACTTCGCCACTTATCCGTATTTGACCTTCATAATTTATTTTTTTGCATTGTCCCTTAATGTTCCATAAATGCTTAAGTGTAATGTTATTTATATATTAATTTTTTGCAACAAATTATACATATAATAAAAAAAGAAAGATGAGAAAAAAGAGATAACAATATGTGATAAAATAACTAAATAGTGTAATAAAAAGAGATAGAGAAAATTAATAATAAAAATTGTTGGAAAAAATTATTATATAAAATATGAATAACATTATGCAATGTCAAGTATATATGATTTTCATCTTAAATGGAGATGCAAATTTTAAATTATTTAAGAAATTAATATGAATGACGTACTATTTAACATATTTTTAAAAGTATACTATTTATTATTAATTAGTGAAAGGAATTAGTCTCGTACAAAAATTAAACTTTTTTATTAGAAGGAGTACTTATCACATGTAGTATTTAACAATATTTTGAATATATATGATTACCTGGAAAAAAAAATAAAAAAACACTTTCCATAATTTTATAGTTTTGTAATAAATTTCAACGACAGTATTAGAAAATTTGCATTAGAGTGATTATTACTTCTGAAATCACTTTTTCCCGCACGTAGTTCATTGATTCTAGACCTTAAACTGATATAGTATTTACTGTTTGATGTCAATATTCATACTTTACAACAGGACATGTGCGTGCAGCTACTCTTGTAAGACAAAGCAGAGACTGTAAATCTCATCATTATATATAGGCATATTATAAGCATGTTCAGTATATTGTGTTGCGTGTTCAAATTAATTAAGGAAAGCAAAAATACTTTGTCTCCTTGATTTGTGAATATTGAATCTTAGAATTCGAAATGGGGGGTAATTCCTTACCTTGTGCTTCGTGCAAGTTGTTGAGACGCCGTTGCTCCCAGGATTGCATCTTTGCTCCTTATTTTCCTTCCAGTGATCTCCACAAGTTTGCCACTGTGCACAAGGTCTTTGGCTGCAGCAATATCAGCAAAATGCTAAAGGTCAATTTAATATCTAATTAACCTACACTTAAAATATATATTAATTAGGAAGGCTCAATGTAGTGGTTCTAGGCTGTGTAGTTCTATTTTTAGTTAATTTGTTTGTTTGTATGTTAATTACTCTGCAGGATCTTCCAGTTCACCAAAGAGCAGATGCAGTGAGCAGTTTAGTTTATGAGGCAAATGCAAGACTTAGAAACCCTGTGTATGGTTGTGTTGGAACCATATCTTCCCTACAAACTCAAGTGTCTGAGTTACAAAACCAGCTTGCACTAGCTCAGGCAAAGATTCTTAACATGCAATCAATGTATCGAGAGGTTTGTAGCTATAATTATCCAACCTAACTTATACAGGATTGTATCCAATAAAAAATATTTTTAGTTTATTCTAAGAAAAATAAAATGTAATAAGGATGGTATCCAATAAAAGATATTTGTAGTTTATTATTCTAAGAAAAATAAAATGTAGTAAGGATCTATCTTTATCCATTTTCACGTGGATATCTTTATTCTACCTTTGGTTGAATTGTCTAAATTTAGTTTTTTTTTATCTTTTTATTATCAATATTTTTTTTTATTTTGTACATCATATATATATATATATATGAGAGATCGTTTATTTTACCGAATAATTTTAAGAGAGTTATTCTTCACGTTTATTTATTATTTTCTTGTAATTTAATGATTTTAACGAGTAATATATTTTATTTATTAGATTAAAGGATAAAGACGAGTAATATATTTTATTTATTAGATTAAAGGATAAGGACGGAGAGTTATTCATAAAAAAATTTGATCCTTTCTTTTATTTATATATATATAAGAGAGTTATTTTAAGATACTCTTTATTTCTATTATTTATTTTTTATCCATTAAATTAAAAAAATAATGAATAACTTAGATTAATACAATAAGTATATAAAGACGATAAATAATTTTTCTTTCTCATTATTTCAAAATTTTGTGGCTGAGTGAATATTTGAAAAAAAAATTACAAAAGTTGATTTTAATTAAAATTAATTAATTTGATGTAATATATTTTTTATTTTTTATTTTAAAAATAAATTAATAATAAAATTTTTATTTAATATAAAAGTTATATGAAATTATTTTAATTTAAAACTCGGAATTAATTTTTTAATATAAAATTAAATATATAAATATTTATTTAAAATTACGTGAGTTGATATCATAAAGTGAGTATAATGTAAGGAACCCACAAAAGAGAAAATCTTTATGGACTTACTTTATTTGGTTTAGTTTTTTCCCCCAATTTATGGACTTAATTTACTATCCAATTTTAACTGTCTGGTTTTCACTATGTCAGTTAACACTACACGTAATATGCCTTTTCACGCTTGTTAACCATTGTCGACAGATATATATGATGGAGAGGGAGAGGAAAGCACCAACCATAAAGAAAAGAACAAAGGGAGAGGGAAAGAAAAAAGTGGCATATGTGAGTTGAGTGATGATATAAGGAAAAGGAAAAGGAAAGAAAAAGTAGGAACAAATCCTGCAAATATGATACAGGTCAGGTTCTGGGAGAAAAAGTTATTTGATCTAAATTTAGGGTGAATTAAATCGATTTCAATAAAATTTATTTTAATTAATCTGACTTGATTCAATTTGATTAAAATTTGGATTTGATTGGTGTGACTTTTCTCCAATACAAATTGTTTAACCTAAGAAACATTTAATTAGTTGCTTGCACTATTAGAGTTTTTTTGGTACATGATGAAAAAAGTACAAGAAAAACTAATAAGAAGAGGACAAGTACAAATCTCCTCTTAAAGCACAGAGAATTCCATCAGAAGAAGATGCACTCCAATCTTTAGCTCCTGAGATTTTGTTCGAGCCCCATCCTGCAAGCGTGTCTGCAACGGCATTTTCACTATTAGAGTTTGCTAAAATAGCAGTTGCAAATAAGTTTTTTTTGTAAAGTTTAATATCTTCTATGAAAAAATAAATTTATTTGAATCGGAAACATTATCAATATAATAACACCAATTTTCCTATAAAGAAAATTTTCTATACATAAGGTATAACTCGGACACAACTATAAAAAAAAAAGATAAAATTACTTAATAAAAGTATATATATATATATATATATATATATATATATATATATATATATGAGCCACATGCAAGAACTGTTTTGTTTTCATTTAATCTAGAAGAAATATCAACCCCTTCAGGTAAGTTTGCTCATCTTCTTGTCTCCTTTGCTTCGCATTTTTTTTTTTATTATAAACCTTTAACTTGAGTATTTATTCACCTTGGTTAAAGTCTCCTGCATAGTTTAGAAAACTTTAACATAAATAAATGAATATCTCTTCATTTGGCTAAAGTAACTAAAAAAGAGAAGGTTTATACTCTCTTAATTTGTTGTTGTACGTGGAAAGAAAAGATTCGTCAAGGGAATAATTGACCTTTTATACATGTTTTGATTTTAGTTATTATAATAAAAAAATTTATACATGTTTACATGTTTTTAATTTAGTTATTGTAATAAGTAACTTGCTCTTGTTGGTTGATATATACATATAAAATTGTGTACATATTTTCAATTTAGTTATTGTAATAAGTAGCTTGCATTTGTTGTTTGATGTGTGTAATTTGATTATTGTAATAAGGAACTTGTATTTGTTGTTTGATATGTGTGTGTAATTTGGTTATTGTAATAAGGAGCTTGCACTTGTTGTTTGATATGTATGAGAGAGAGAGGTGGGATAAATTACAAAAGAGTTAGTGTGTGTAAGAAAGAGAGGAGGGATAAGTTATTACAAAAGAGTTATCATTAAATTAAAAAAAAAATAAGGGTGATGATAAAGAATAAGGAGGAATTTTAACCTTCATTTCTCTCTCTATATATTGATAAAATTGTTTTTTTTTCTCTCTTTATAGTTTTATATTTGAAATTTTTAATTGAAATATTGTATATTTTAAGGATGCAATGTACTTGTATTTTAAAAAAAAAATTCACATTAGTTGTGGACAAAGCTAATATAAAAATAAACTTTGTATATTATTTTTACTATAATCGATAAAAAAAGTCATTTCTACGTTAATTTTGGATCCAATATAGAATATTTACTTTCTGCATCCACTTATTTTACATTAAGTTCATAGAACTTATTTAAAATATAAAAAATACTTATATGAAAATTATTTTTATATCAATGTATCTCATGGTGTCATCTAGAATATTTTGTTTTAACTAGTCTTGTATATAAGTATTTGACCCAACTTTTTTTTAAAAGAAAAATTTTCTTCTTAAATGGAAAAGTTTGGCCACTTAGAAAAAATAAAATAAAATAAGGACTTTAATTTTTGTAAAAGATACGGGGAAAGTAGCTTCGAACAAAAATGTTAATTGAAGTAATTTTTAAAAATAAGTTTCATACTTTAAACTAATTGATGCATGAAAATGAAACAAATCTTTTAGTTAAAAAAATCTGTTAAGCTAAAATTGTAAACAGATTTAGTTTTATTTTTAAAACTCTTATTTTAAACTTAAACTTTAAAGTAACTTATATGTAAAAGAAAAGTTAGGTTAAACATAGTCTAAAACATTTCCTCACCATACAGTGACATAGATATGTAAAAATTGTGTACTACTTGTGTCTCTTTATATATGAACTTTTTGATAAACTTATTTGTCTCTTTTTTTTAACAATCCTTCAAATTGTCTCTTTTTTTAAGACCCCTTCAAATTCTCTCTTACACTAATTATTTTATTTTACTAAAATATTCTTAATTATTTTATAAATTGAGGATATTTTTTTGTCAAAATACTCTTAATTATAATTCTTTTAGTTGGTAAATATTAATTATCAAAAATTAATAAAATGAAAATTTTTCTTTCTTACGAGAATAGAGGTAGATGACTAGTTATAAATTAATATGATAACTGGGAAACTACTATAACATTCTCTTTTTACATGTTAGTAAATTAAGTATAAAGTATTTAGACGAAAAAAATAGATGACGAGTCTTATTAAATAAAGGTAATTTTAAAAAAATAATACAAACTATTAATAAATTTAGTGTTATTAAGCAAATTAACTTACTTTTTAAATATTTTTAAATTAGTTAAAAAATCTTATATAAAGATAAAGACGATATATGACTAATTTTTAGTTAAAATAGAGATCGATAGAAGTAGTATATGATTATTTAAAAAAAAAATTATAAACCTTATGTTAGAAGAGAGATAAATAAAGATGATGTGGTATGGTTGATAAATAATCATATTCTTTTAAGTATGGTCAATAATTTGAGATTTATTTTTATGTGTATAAAAGATTATGCGTTTGAAATGTCAGCCACTTAAATGAATTTTAATATATTGAAAAATTATTCACTAATTTTCGATTAAAAATACTTTGATTTCAAAAAAAAAAGAGAGATAACAACCAAATTTAGGATTTAATTCTTTTAAATTAAGGACATTTAAAAAGTGTTAAAAATGGGTTTATTTATGTTTGATTTGAATTAAAGTATCTTATAATTTGATTTATTTTGGTAAATAATAAATTTTCACTCTCTTACTTTATAAATTTCTTTATGCTTCAAGAAATCAAATCAATAAATATGATATATATATATATATATATATATATATATATATATATATATATATATATATATATATATATATATATATATATATATAAAAAGTGATATAATTAAGATGGTATTGAATGCTATAATTAAGGTGATATACTTTAAAAGAAATAAATTCAATTAAAAATATATTATATTAAAATCATCAAAATTATTTAATATTTGATATTTTAAGTTATTAAAAGTATTTGATAAATTCTATTTATATTTCTTAATCAATTCATATAGATATATAATAGAAATGACAAATATTTTATTGCACATGATTTCTTTGTAGAATTTCTTATAGCTTTTTTTCTTGTTTGAAAGAAATTGGATAGAATATGTATATTAGTTATTTTATGATAAAAAATATCATTGTATATAATAAAAAGAATAGAGTACAAATTAATAATATATAATTCTAAAAAAACAGGGTTTGATTGATAGAAAGACAGACACATAATTTTTTCGGAAATGAAAGCTCTTTGAACTTCTGAATTTCATTGAGCACACAAGTAGGGATCTCCATAGAATAAACCGGAAGGGTTTGTATAACTGGTTTAGAAGGTTATGTGGCCAGCCAGTGACAAATATTGTTGAGACTTCCATCCAGATACTTTTCTGGCTACCTTGTCAATTAATATACGAAACTTCTCAAATATATTAGGAATAATCACTGTTTGGATCAATTCGATAAACTCAACCGATATGACTGAAATCAATTAAAAAATATCATATTAGATTAATTTAATTTAATTTAACAGATCATATCGAATAGAGTAATACTTGGTCTAATTAGGTTGCATTTTAGATTTGCATAATTCGAAACCGGATGAACTGAACTAGACATGATCCTAGGTCATTAATTTTAAAATTTTGTATTCTTTAAATTTTATTTTTATGTATATACTTTACTTTATTTTTAAAAAATATATAAACTAAGCCTTCTACATTTTTACTTTTAAACCTTCTACCTTTTTACTTTTAAACCTTTTATGTTTTACAAATTAGCAACTTCGATGGTGCAATTCATTGAAGTTACTTAATTTTATTGTTTACAATTTTTATATAGACCTATATTATGACAATTTTTTTTTATAATTTATGCAATTTAAGAAATTGTCTTTTTTAACCTATTACTCAAAAAAATTATTAAATTTCTCACTAAATGAGACACATATCATTAGAAGTGATAAAATTGATCATCTAACTCATCATACCAAGGTGCAAAAATGAGTTAACTAGATCCATTTTCTCAACAAAATGTATATTTTATGTCTTCTAGTTTGTTGGATTGGGTTAAATTTTGGCCTTTTTTTTCTTCACTAAATTTATATAATTTTTTAAAAAAATTATAGTTTATTTAAACATTTATAATTTCATTTTAATATATTATTTTATATTCTAACTCATTAATTTATTGTAATATAATTTATTTTATTATATTTCAATTACTTTTTTTTAGAAACAAAACTATTGCTTGAGATATATTAAAAAATTATATTATAATAAGCCAAAAATACTAAATGAAAATATACAAATAATATATTAAAAATTAAATTATAAGTACATAATTAATTATATTTTTAAAAGTATAAAATTAAAAATAAATTAATTAATTAAAAAATAAAAAAATAACATTAAAAGTAATAATAATAACTGCTCATAATATATTTCAAAAATTTATAAAAATAAATTATATGTAATTATCTTAATTAATTAATTTAATTATATATTTAAAAATAATTGAATTATCTAAATTTAATATATAATTCATTATCTTATTTATCTTAATTAAAATTATTTATTTTGTTAATTATATAAATATTAAACTAACTAAAATTAATGATAAAAACTAAAAAAATACTTAAAAAATATAAAAAATTTAAAAATAACATAAAGATTTATAAAGAGTAAATCTAAGTACAGTTACGGCTTATTATTATTACTACTATTATTATTAGTTATTACTGTATTATATTATATTTCTGTTTTAAATAGCAATTCTTCTCTATTAATTCTTTTTTGAGATATCTTTTTTAATGAAAGATTAAAAAAATGTAACAAATAAAGAGAATATAGGTCAATTATTTCATTGTAATTATTCTATTTATATAACCTGCGTATTTGATATTATTGATAGTTACATAACGTGATATGGTAGGAGCACATGCATTATTACGCAATTAGAAAGTCCGGAGGTGAGAGAAAGTCTGATACAGAGAGAGAGAAGATTGTAGAGATAAGATGGGATGCACTTCATTGCTTAGAAGCCCCAAGAAAGAAGAACAAGAAGTCCCAGATGGTATCGTATTACCCAATTCTAACCAAGCTTACACTTATGAAGATTTCAATCTTTTGGATGAACTGGAAGGGGTCTTGAACAAGGAAGAACAAAATTTGGCACAACAAAACTCCTCTAGTGGCCAACTTCATTGGGATTTCATGGAATGGGAGGAATTTTCCCCCATTGGAGAAGATGAAAACGAAGGGAAAGAGCAGGTGACAGAGAACACCACGAGCAATAGCCTCTTTGAGGAGCAGCAGATAAAGAGAGAAAACGTTGTTGGGTTTTGGGAAGTTGATGATGAGAAGATGGTGGCTTTGAATTTGAACTTGAACTATCAAGAGGTTTTGGACGCATGGTCTGACCGAGGGCCTCTATGGGCTCACGATTGTTCTCTTTCATTGCCCAACAATAATGCCTATTATGTTAGTATTTACCATCTTCATTCTCATAAGCTTCTTCCTCCGTCGTATTTACCTATTTTAATGTATGTTTAATTAAAATTCTAACTTGCAGCTCTTCAATTCTTTCAAGGAGTTGATTTTAGTGTTTCATATTTCAAAGGATTTTTGCTAGAATCTTTTATATATGCAGTGCTTGGAAAAATTCATTTGGGTACTCATGTAAACTTGATTTTAGTAATTAAATGTTTGACCTGAAGTTAATAGTTACAACTTTTACGCGGAAATATTTTCTTTTAGATGAATTTCTAAACATGCAGATATTTATTTTAGATAAATGGAACGTTAATTTTTATTTGAAAATGAATTTTGGTAGGTAGAATAGATTTTAGTTTTGGTCAAATATAAATAGACATGAATAATATAATTGTGTTTAGATGGGAGAAGTGCCAGTATTGGAAGAAGAGAGAGCAAGAAGGGAAGCAAGTGTTCTTAGGTACAAAGAGAAGCGGCAGAACAGATTGTTCTCAAAGAAGATAAGATACCAAGTTCGGAAATTAAACGCTGATAAAAGACCCAGAATCAAGGTCGCTTTTAAATTTCCTGTTTCTTTTCTTGCCATTGGGTTTTGCAGTATGCTCGTTTTGTTTTGTAATGAAAGCAGCTTTTTCTGATATTTTTTTTGTAGGGTCGCTTTGTCAAGAGACACTGACCGAGGTTGCTCAAGAAAGATCCCAAACCCAAAAATATCTCCCAAAATATCTAAGTCCACCCCCCTTGTACATTTATTTTTATTTAATTTTCAACTCAAACATTCTTGTATTTATCCATTTAAATTATCTTTCACATCGTACAGAGGTGGAAAAGAAAAAGAAAAAGAAAAAGAAATATCTCTGTTCCTAATTTCAGGATAAAATTCATTCGTTTTTTGAATTAAAAATAATATCTCTGTTCCTAATTTCAGGATAAAATTCATTCGTTTTTTGAATTAAAAATTAATTTTAGAATTTTATGTGTCTTGAACTTTCTGATGTCCAGTCTTGTTGTCTGTTGTTTTTCACTCTTTCCCGTTTGCTTATTCATATACCTATTCATCAAAAGTCATAAAAAAATAAAAATAGGTGGATATACCGTGTGTCTCTTTTCATTCTTTTTTCTAGTGGCACAAAAGTGGATTGTGATTTGGTATGGACACGAGGATCGTACGCAAAGAAAGCAGCCAGTCTGAGATTCGATTCTGAAATCTATAATCTAAATTCTCAAAGAACTTGATACTACTCCAATTAATCTCCTTTTGATTTTTATTTAGTTTCTTTGCAAATTAGGGCAATAACTACTTTAGTAAAATTTGAGTACTAATAGTTTTTTATTTTTGACATTTCGGTTGTGTGATTAACTTTTCCGCTTAATTTATAACTTAACCATGTAAGCAAGACAGATCTTGCAAGTCAACTAGACAACACAAATATCAATATTTTTTCTGAATTATTCTAGTTAGGCGTGTTAGTTGGAGATATTTTCATGTTATTTTCTAAACATTGACCTGCTCAAACTACTAATGAACGAATTATGTGGTAATGAATGTAGATTCTTTCTCTGTTATACGAGGTACAAAGAAATTGATAGGACTTTTATTATGTATTGAATAGATTTTTTTAGTAAATTATATTTTCCTTCTCGAAAATTATTTATATGATATTTCTATATTTTTTTATTTTAAAATATATATTCTCCACATTAAAAAAATAATATGCATTATATCTACGTCTATAATACATATTATCAACCAAAATTGGTTAGTACGAGTAATAATATTTGGATTTCTTAATTAAAATGTCAAGAATAAATTTATTTGTAAGAGAATACTTCACATTTATTTTATGAGTAAAATAAATGTATTATTAAATTAATTATGTGTTACTAGTCATCACTCATCCTAAATTTTTATCTACATATTAATCATATTTTATTGCCTTAATCTTTGATATGTGCTTTATACTTTTTTCATTTTTCTTATTGTAATAATATTGATGATTGAATAAATGAGTGTGCAAGATATGAAAGTGCAACTAAATCAAGGTACGATGATTCAAAGTTTGAATAAATGTAAATAATAAAATTATGATCAAGTTTTGGGGTTTACCAGTAACATATTTTTAAACTTAACAAACATTTACAAAAATATTTATATATTATCCTTACAAAATTTATATATCAATTATTTATTATTAGGAAAAATATGAGAATTGAATCCAAATCATTATGATGTGAGGTGGGTTCGTTTTTCCAAATAATTCGTGATATATATTTCATGTCTTAGAATCAAAACTAACATTTGTATAAGTAATAAAGATAGAGTTGAATTTAAGAAAAGAGGCTAATTAGTTTCCTACATAATGGTAAAATCAAGGTTTGAATTTCAGAGTTGACAAATCTAACCCAACTTGATGGAATGATTTGTTAGCCTAATAAATTTGGTTAGACTAGATAAATTAAATCAAATTAAAGAAATACAAACATAAAAAGAATCCGAATTATTTTATTTGATATTCACGAGACCAAATCAACAAAATTCTAAAAGAATAGGTTTTATTTGACCAACAAAAATACAACTCGCAGAAATTAGATCCACCCAAAAACCTATTTTGCTACAATAGTTAAAAAAAATATATGCTCATATTTAATATCCAATAATATCCAACAAGACTACAACTTATGAAGAAAATAAAAACTAGTATTTTTATATTATATGATGTACGATTACAAAGTGAACACTATATACATGTAATTTACAGTTACGTGCCACGATATTTTTTTGAGTTTCTGTAGACTTTTGACGAGCCACGATATTTTAATAATCATAACATGCTCATGATTTCATTAAAATAATATAAAAACAACTCGCTCTAAGTTATTGTCATGTCAACGATACAGTAAAATTAACGTTAAAAAATAAATTTCATATTTTAATCATAGATGGTCATGACAATTTTTTAGAAGAGATACTACAAAATTGTGAAACTGGAGAAAATCACTTTATGGAAAAAATCACTACTTTGATGATGGGAAGGTAGTATGGGATTGGAAATATCAATAAGACATCACTAATGTAGTAACACAACGCAATGGATAAAAATTTCTCAGACATGTAAGAATCGCTAAAGAGTAACCACAAATGAGAATAAAATAATAACGAGAAGAATCAAGAGAGACTAATATTTTTAATGTGGAAAAACGTCCTCTCAATGTGAGGAGTAAAAAAACCATGAGTCATCGAGATTAATTAAGAGTACAAGAGTTATTTTTTTTATCTCTCACTCACTCTTTGAAAAATTCATTTTGTCTCTCTTTAAATCTGACTCTTTATCCTCTTCTAAAGAGAAACCTAGCAGACTTAAAAGTATTGAGCTTTTGTCCACATAGTTGGGAGCCCAAAAATAACCCCACATACAATATCCATTAAGAAAAATATTATACCCAGAAGATTAGGGGTATGTTTTTATTAGTTTATGTTTTAGTTAATAAAAATTAAATTATTAATATAAATATATATTACGGATATAACATGACGCATCATATTAATAGACAGTTTATTAATATAAAAATGATATATATGATTAACATATGATAATATTAATATAATACATATTATATTATTTATATAGACATATAATATTTATACTGATAAAAGTAATTTAATAATGACAATTCTAATGACTACTTTTTTTTCTACTATTGTATAACTTTTTTTGCAGTGATGGTTCAAAGTTGCATTTAATCTACTTATTAATCATTGTTCGGCATATTGAAATTTGCTTTTCTATTTTTTAATTGCATGCTTGTTTTAGTTGTTTACAGTACATTATTTAGTTTGAGAAAACTTTTTTTTAATTTTATAGATAATTGTAAAAGTACTACTTTGTTTTATTTTTATATTTTAAAAATAAAAAATAAAAAGTTGTTTTTAACCTTCTGAAATAGATAAAATTAATAAAATATTTATATAATTATTTATAGAAACTAGAACTCTAACTATAGGGAAAAATAAAAATCAAATCGCATGTGTAGTTAATTTCACAATTAATAAATAGGGTCCCCATGTATGTGCATCCTTTTTCTCACAATTATCTACACTTATTCTGACTGCATTCATATTAGGTTGGCTTGTTGTTACCTCGTCCCAATTTCATTGTTTCAGTGGTCCAAACTGAAGAGATGGGAGAATATAGGACATTAGCCTTTATACATAGTGGTTTCTTCCTTCTTCGATTTGGATAATTTTTCAAATGAAGTGCCAAACTTGATTAAATATAGTGAAACATGGAAAAACAAAACCCCGAAAACAAACTCAAAGTGTCTCCTTCTTCATTTCATCGGCTTGGAGTTAGAATTACAAACAGAACCGAATCTACAACGGAGACGGTGGGAATAATTTAATGAGTAATCAACAAGTAAATCGCATTGTTATAAATTATATCAGTTATTATATTATTAATAATTTTATGCAAATATAACTTTCGTCCATCTAATAATTAAAATATAACAATGCATTATTTTTTTAAAAAAATTATATAATTACAAGGATGTCATTAAAGAGTTCTTAATTTTATATATTGTAAAGTATATATTACATCAATTAATAATGTAAAATAAATTGAGATTAATCTAGGATTTTGTAGAAATACGAATCATATGGTATATATCATAAGGATTTTCAGTCACTATTATTTATTTAGAGACCGAAAATGATTTTAATTAAAATATAATTAAAGACTGGTTTTCAGTTGCTAATAGAACTAAAACATATTTTTGTCGAGAGGCTGAATTTTCAGTCTCAAAGTGAAATATGATTACAGACTCATTGGAGATTCTGAAAATATAATTAGAGATCAACTGTTTGTCTCTAATTGAACTGTAATTAAAAATTAATTTTCATTATTTTAAAGATTATTTTTTATCGCTAATTAAAATATAATTATAGACTAAGTTTTTAATTCCCAATGTATCATTTTAGAGGTTGATTTTTTAATCTCTAATTGAAACGTAAGTAGAGATTGATACTCGATATAATTATAGACTAATTATTTAATTTATTATTAACTCAATTTAGAGATTGGTTTTTGTCATTAATTGAAATAGGATGAGAGACCAATTTTTCAAACACTAATGTCACATACAAAATATTTATTTATTCACAGGTCAGCTTTTAAACTCGTTATTGACTCCTTAAATTTTATGAATTTATTTAGAAACTGATTTTTTAAACTGTAATTGAAATATAATTAGAAATTTTAATTTATTAATTGTTAATAAACCATTTTAGAGATAAAAATGGTCTTTATTTGAAAAATAAATAAAGTCCTTTTTTTTTAATATCTAATGGCTCAATGTATTTCATTTTTTGTTCTTAAATAGCTGGTTCTTGAAATCTCTATCTAATCTAGTATGATCTTAGTTAGAAGTTATAAAAAATTTATAACACACAAACTTGCACAAACTTATCTTGTTTAGAAAATTTATAAAAAAAAAAAAAAAAAAAAGATGAAAGAAGATGAAACTTGCACAAACTTAAGAATATTATTGGAAATGACACACAAAAAGTATTACCACAAGAAAATTACAATGACAAATTGAAAGAAACAAAATATTGAAAAAAAAAAGTATCACACTTTACAAAGAGTGATAAGCCAAGTAAAAATTTATCACAAAAGTATAAAAACATTTGATAATAACTAAAAAGAGTTCTGATCCAAGAACCAAAAAGAGAAGTCAATACTCTACTCACATTTTAATAAGAGTAATTCTCAATATTACTCCACATGTCAAAAAGGAGATATTACGTCTCTATAAAGTTTACTAACCATAATTTTCTCATCTTTCCTACAATATAGCTAATTATTGTAGGTAATAAAAACCTAATTAAATATCTAGAATTCAAACTAACATTTAAAATATAATCAAATATGTTATTAATTCAAAGTTATAAAAGAAAGTCCTAAAATAGAACTAAAATCAATGCCTAACATCAACTCATTTATTACAAATCAAATCAATCCAAATATTTAATTAAAAGCTAAACAAAATCATATTAGAGGCCTACAAGTTGACACTTCATAAATTTCTCAAGTTGGACCTTCTTTCACTTGAATCAAGTACATAATCTTGACTCTTCTTCTTCTCCAAATTGGACTTAAGATTATATGTGTTGAATACCTCTAAATACTTCTTAGATCTTATTACTTTTTTCCTTATAAGTTCTACTAATCCAATCATAAGATTATCTCCTTTAACTTTTTCTTTCCTAGGTTCTTTGGTCCAAATAAATTTTTTTTTTCATAGACCTTCCTTCACTTATTCGAAGTTTTTTTTTTTTTTTATCTACACCATGAGAAAATTGACACAGTCATTTTTGTAAATATACTTTCCTGTCTTGTCTTAATCATTATATTAATATGCTAAAATTTTAATTTGTTTTTTTTATCTATGGAGAAAATTTCTAAATTAACTTTAGTTTGTTGTTATATTGAAAGACTTAATTCACAATTCTGAAGAAGATTATTGCTCATCTTATGGTAATTTCTTCTTAAAAATCATTCTCATTTGGTATTTAAAATCAATAAACTTCGCAATTGTTTGACTAAAAATATGCTATTTTTTATTTATGAATCAAACAAATACAAAAATCATTTATTTCTACTGTGTTTTCTCTTCTCAATATTTCTTTTCTTACAACCAAATGAAAGTTTAACAATGAAGACCAATTTTCAATCATTTCATGTTAATGAATTCATAACCCATCATATCCTCACCAATTCACCTAATAATAAAATTAATTTTAATGGGTTTGAATTTTAGAAATTAAACTTAATTTATTCTTTTTGAATTAATTTTTCAATAAGTATTTATAAAAAAATAAGAAGATAAAATGAATTAAAATTTTCTTGTAAATTATGTATAAATTAAATAAAATAAAATAAAACTAAATAAGAGAAGCTGTATAAATTATTTTATACATAAGTTTATTTTAATTTATAAAAATAAACTTAATTTATTAATTTTATCTTCTTATTTTTTTCTCCTATGAATAGGTATTAAAAGAATTATACAAACAAAACTTTTATCAATGATTTACGTCAATAATTGAAGATCAAGCAAGAATTAATGTTTCTTTTTTAAAATATACAAAAGGTTGTAAAATTGTAGTGAGTACAAGGGTACTCAACCTATATACAGACGGACGCATAAAGTTCTAGTGGATCTCTAAGAATTCAGTAAAGCACAGCAAAAGATAACACAACAGAAAAAAAAAAAATTGACAATCCAGCTGAAAATCACACTGTCTATGTTTAGAAACAATAGATATAATAGGATTTAAACGTCAATCAAACAAGAAACATTTGAATGCTGCAACTGTTTGTACAACATCAAGTAGCAATAATGTCAAACTCTTTCCATTGTTAGTTTGACTAATTGTTCATCCCAATTTCCTTTTCTCCTTTCAAATTTTTGGGATTAATTTTTCTTGGTAGGGTGGGTTTGGAAATGAGACTATGAGAGCTAGCAAGAATTATAATATTGAGCCGAGGGACAACCTCGCGTAAAAAGTTATGTGCGAGGTTAAATCAAGGCACCATAATCTATTGCACACCCCTTAGTATTTTCTAGTATATATTCAAAGGAAAATGCCACACCGCATGAAGCACTTATATAATTATTTTTTCTTAATTTTCGTCAAAATTTTATTTTTAATTTTTTCAAATTTATTATCTATCCAACGATATTTTAACGAGCAGATTCGTAATAGTTTCGTCAAAAGTTTCTCGTACTATAATATCCAAAATAACTATGGTATAATTTTGGCTGTATTGATCGCAATACGCTGTTATACCATTAATCCAAATTTTTAAAGCAAAACAATTATTTAAAGCATTCCAACTTTATTTTATACTGCATCAATCTTGAATGCGAGATAGAGCAATAAAAAAGCCACACCCACTCTCACTTACCCCATACTCCGGCTAGACTATGCATAACTCTGGCGGCGTCGGCGTGTGCCACGTGGTGGCCATGCCGTTTCCGGGGAGAGGGCACATCAACCCCATGATGAATCTGTGCAAGATCCTGGCATCGAAAAGACCCAAGGAGATTCTCATAACCTTCGTGGTCACAGAGGAGTGGCTCGGCTTCATCGGCGCCGATCCCAAGCCGGACGCCGTTCGCCTCGCCGCCATCCCCAACGTGATCCCTTCCGAGCGCCTCAAAGCCGCTAATTTTCCCGCCTTCTACGAAGCCGTGATGACGAACATGGAAGCGCCGTTCGAGCGACTCCTCGATCGGCTCGACCCACCGCCGACTGTGATCCTTGGCTGCGTCGAGCTCCGCTGGCCTATCGCCCTCGCCAACCGCAAGAATATTCCGGTGGCAGCGTTTTGGACCATGTCAGCGTCGTTTTACTCCATGCTACATCACCTTGATGTCTTTGCACGACACCGCATTTAACCGTTCATAAAAATACCTAGGTAGGTCCGCTTGTTTACTTCGAATTTATTTAGTACTAGCATTTGTTTGGGTGACTGCAAATTTAAAGTTGATTTTATAAAATTAATTTTGAACCGAAGTAATTTATTTAAAAATTAATAAAATAAAAGTAATTTAAAGTTAATTTGAAGTAATTTAAAGTTAATTTGAAGTAATTTAAAGTTAATAAAATTTAGAATTATTTTTTTATTTAAAATAAAAGTTATTTAAAAATTATTTTAGTTCAAAATCAAATTTATATCTAAAATTAAATTTTTAAGGAGAAATCAAATATGTAAACATTTAGTAAATGCATGATTTTAAATTTTTAACTATAAATAGTGAGTATTGTTTCATATAATTTTCTTGGAAGTAAACTCGTAGGTTGTTCCCCCACAAAATTGCTGGATAAATTAAGCCAATTGAAGGTCAAATGTCAATGAATAGTGCTAAATATAATTCGTATTCGTGTTATTTTTTTTAAAAAAAATTGAGAATAAGCCAGGGTCCCTAAATTTCAATAATTTGTTTTCATTGAAACAATAGTACATCATAGTTCCTTCGGAAAATTGTCATTTGAAACAATGGGATAAGGTGAGAGAATTGGCTGAAATGTAGGATTGCCCTTCAAGTTTAAGACATCACTTTTTGAGTGACAAGACAACCTTAAGAGATGCATTCTCGAGACTAGAACACTTGCGTTGAATTGTATTTGGCTATTTGTGGTTGAATATGCATTCAGATTCATTGTCCTCATTATTAATAAAAATTAGATGTTAATTAAACTACAGCAACCTTCTGTTTCTTGTTGGAGACTATTAACAACGATCTACATTGGCCAGGGAATTAACGTTAAATTTGAGTTTAAGTAGTAAGAATTTGGCAGTATGTTCATTGATCTAAGCAATCTTTCTTCAACCAGTGGTGAAATATTTTTTATTGCATATATCTGCAAAACAAAAGAGTAATGCAATTGTATATAGGTGCATGTCTGATCTGTGCGGTTTTATAAATGATGCAGATGAACAAGCAGAGAACATCCCGGGAATTTCTTCAGCTCATTTGGCAGACCTTCGAACTGTGCTTCATGAAAATGATCATCGTGTCTTGCAGCTTGCATTGGAATGTATTTCGAAGGTTCCCAAAGCAAATTATCTTTTACTCACCACAGTCCAAGAGATAGAAGCTGAAACAATTGAATCCTTAAAAGCTATATTTCCCTTTCCAGTCTATCCTATTGGCCCTGCTATACCATATTTAGAACTAGGAGAAAACCCTTCTTCCGTGAACAAAGATCATGGCCATGACTATATAAAATGGCTAGATTCTCAGCCACCCGAATCAGTATTGTACATTTCTTTGGGTAGTTTCCTTTCAGTGTCCAGTGCCCAAATGGATCAAATTGTTGAAGCACTAAACAATAGCAACGTTTGTTACCTTTGGGTGGCTCGAGCGGATGCTTCTTGGTTGAAAGACAAGTGTGGAGATAAGGGCATGGTAGTGCCATGGTGTGACCAATTGAAGGTGTTGTCTCATTCTTCCATAGGTGGATTTTGGAGCCATTGTGGATGGAATTCTACTCTTGAAGCTCTCTTTTCTGGGGTTCCAATGCTGACATTCCCTCTTTTCTTGGATCAAGTTCCTAATAGCAGCCAAATTGTGGATGAGTGGAAGAATGGGTGTAAGGTAGAGACAACAAAGTTGGACAGTGAAGAGATTGTGGCAAAAGAAAAGATTGAAGAGCTGGTTAAGAGGTTTATGGATCTTGAAAGCCAAGAGGGAAAGGAGATCAGATACAGCGCAAGAGAAATCAAGGCTATGTGTCACAAAGCGATTGGCAGAGGTAAGAGCTTGGAGTAGAAGCTTTCTTGGACATCTCTAGAGGATGAAGACTTGTGTGGAGATTTTTAGAGAAGAAATCTCCACCCTCAATCAAATGAATCTTCACCATCCATTTGTGGAGATGGAAGAAGATAAATAGAGGGACTTCATTCCTATTGATCCATACATATATAGAAAACAAGAGATAAATCCACTTCTTAGAGTGAGAGAAAGCCTTCTCGAGAGAGAAGAGTGATAGCTTGGGAAGTCCTAATCCTCAAGCTTAATTGTCACACTTCAAAACATACCTGTCTTGACATATTCCCAGCTCAAGCATCAAGATTCTTTAATCCTCAAGTAACTCAGCACAAGATTCTTTAATCCTCCAATATGCAGGTTCTTCTACTATACAAAACAATAGTAGGATTACAAAGAATTTATAATTTACAAGAATATCTCACACTTTGGTGGCTCACTTAAGCTCGGGATTGGACTTCCCAAGCTTATCACTCTTCTCTCTCTCAAGAAGGCTTTCTCTCACTCTAAGTGGATTTATCTCTTGTTTTCTATATATGTATGGATCAATAGGAATGAAGCCCCATTTATACTACTCCATCTCCACAATGGATGGTGAAGATTCATTTGATTCAAGGTGGAGATTTCTTCTCTGAAATCTCCACAAGTCTTCATCCTCTGAGATGTCAAAGAAACTTTCTACTCCAAACTCTTCCATACTCTTCTGAAGATTCCACACTACTCCACACACCTGGAGATTCAGATGATTCCATACGCTTCTTCATGTTTACAGAAATTCTACATTTCTCTAGGATGTTCTAATAATTCCACGTCTTCAGAGAATTCTATATTTCTACATAGTGGTCCATAATTTTCTAGAGTCTTCTCGATTAAGGAAGGACTCCAACAAATCTCCCCTCCCGACTTAATTGAGAGGTAATAGCAATCCAGCACCTTGATAGCAATCTTCAAACTTCTTAGTTGATACTACCTTGGTCATCATGTTTGACCAGTTCTTATCTGTGTGAACCTTGTCAAGATGTAGACGCTTCTCTTCGAGAACTTCTGATCCAGGTGTTGTCGTATATCAATGTGCTTTGGAGCGGGAATGAAAAGCTGAATTCTTTGCTAAATGAATTGCACTTTGATTGTCACACTTCAAAACATACCTGTCTTGGCATATTCCCAGCTCAAGCATCAAATTCTTCATCCATAGTATTTCCTTGCAGGCTTCAGTGGCTGCGATATACTCCGCTTCAGTAAGTGACAATGCAACACACTTTTTGCAACTTTGATTGCCAGAAACAGCTCCCCCCGCAAAAAGTAGTTAGGTAACCTGGACGTTGATTTCCTGGAATCAATATCACCCTGGCCAAGTCTGCGTCTGTGTATCCTTCTAGCATAAGTTTTCCTTTTCCAAAGCATAAGCACTTGTTGGAAGTACCGCGTAGATACCGAGGATCCATTTTACTGCAGCCAGTGTTCCTTTCCTGGATTAGCCAAGAATCGACTCACAACACCAATCGTTAGGCGATATCAGTCTTGTGCATATCATTGCATACATAAGGCTACCCACTGCAGATGAATATGGAATCATTTTTATTTCCTCCATTTCTTTCTCACTTGTTGGAGTTTGTTTTGAACTCAACTTGAAGTGTCCAGCAAACGGTGTGTTGACTGGTTTTTGCTTTCTGCATATTGAATCTTTCCAAAGCACCTTCTCAATGTATTTCTCTTGGGATAGCCATAAGTAACTTCTTTGATCTATCATGAGTGATTTTCATCCCAAGGATTTGCTTAGCTGGTCCCAAATCTTTCATGGCAAAACTCTTGCTTAAATCTTTCTTTAAAGCAGCTATCTTTGTCGCGATCTTGTCCGACAATCAACATATCATCAACATAGAGTAAGAAGTATGAAAGTCACCAGCTGCTGCCTCTTTATGAAGACACAATGATAAGCTTTCTGTCCTTTTAAAACCATGTTCTACCATGAAAGAGTCAAACTTTTTTGTACCATTGCCTTGGCGCTTGCTTAAGACCGTATAGACTCTTCGTTAAGTGGCATACCAGATTTTCTTTACCTGGAACTTTGAACCCTCAGGCTGTTCCATGTAGATTTCTTCCTCCAGATCACCATGAAGAATGCTTGTCTTGACATCGAGTTGTTCGATCTCCAAGTCTTGAGCTGCTGCTAGGCCAAGAACAACTCGGATGGATGACATCTTTACTACTGGAGAGAATATTTCTTCAAAGTCTATACCTTCCTTTTAGACCGAATCCTTTACGACCAATTAGAGCTTTGTATCAGGGGCTTATTTATTATCTTCATCTTGATTCGATATACCCACTTATTCTTCAAGGCTCGTCTCCTTTTGGTAGCTCCACAAGTTCGTATGTATGATTCTCATGCAAGGATTGCATCTCTTCTTGCATGGCTCTTATCCACTCTGCTTTGTGATTGTCCGCCATTGCTTCTTTATAGCTTTGAGGTTCCCCCCATCAGTGAGTGTCACGTACTCCTCTGGGTTGTATTGCGTGGATGGTCTTCGATCTCTTGAAGATCGTCTCGGTTGGAAGCACTGGTGGAGAGATAGGCTGAGGTTCTTCTTGAATCGGCTCTTCTTGAATCTCCCAGTTGTTATGCTCCTGTATAGTTTGAGGATCTTCAAATCATTACTTTTTGGCATGGCTTGAGTCTCGTGTGAACTGGTGAGGAGTACATGCTCTTGCTATTTCTTAATCTTGGCCTCTCCTTTTTTGGATGTCTTCAATTGTTTGGTCCTCAAAGAATACAACGTCTCGACTTGAACAACCTTTTTTTGATTGGATCCCAAAGTCGATATCTGAATTCATCCTTAGGTGAACCAAGATAGATGCATTATTTAGTCTTGGCATCAAGCTTAGCTCGTTCATCTTTGGGAATATGAACAAATGCTGCGCATCCAACACCTTGAGATGGTTGTAAGAAGCCTTCTTTCCTGACCAAACCTCCTCAGGATATCTCCATTCAAAGGAACTGATGGTGTAAGGTTGACAATGTCAACAACTGTCATAGCAGCTTCTCCCCAAAAGGACTTAGGCAATTTGGCATGAGAGAAACACATCGAATTCTTTCCTCAATAGTTCGATTCATTCTCTCTTAGTCCATTCAACTGTGGTGTTTTTGGGAGGTGTCTTCTCCATTCTGATCCCATAACTCCCCGCAATAGGCTTCCAAAGGGCCCCTATATTCACCACCATTGTCGATCAGTATACACTTTAACTTATGGCCTGTTTGCGTTCCACTTTCGAACATGGAATTCCTTGAATGCATCAAGAACTTGATCTTTTGATTTTAACAATGTAACCAAACCTTCCTTGAATGATCATCAATGAAGGTGACAAAATATGATGCACCACCAATAGATTTCTGACATCGAAAGCATGCGTCGGTGTGCGAGATCTAGAATGTTCTTTCTTCTTCTTGGTGGAGAAGATCTTTGGAAAGCAACTCTATGTTGTTTTCCAGCTAAACAATCAAAGACATGGGTCAAGAAATTTACCTGTTGTGTCGGGAGAGCTGCTTTCTAGCGAGAATGTGAAGACCTTTTCACTTATGTGCCCAAGCCGTTTATGCCATACCTCCATATCAGTAGTGGCCATGTTCACCTCTCCTTTGCATAGTTTAGCTTGCGTCACGTCTGGCGATCCTTCCTTCTTTCCTCGGGCCAAGATTAAGTTTCCTTTGGTGAGCTTCCACTTTCCTTCACCAAAGTGGTTTACTGACCATCATCATCTAGCTTTCTAGTAGAGATAAGATTGAAGCATGGATGGGACATGCCTCACATCTTTTTAGGACCAAATTATATCCAGTACTTGTTGTTAGGATGATATCTCTATCCCAAAGCAATATTACTCCTTTCTTCATTTGCCATTTTGAACCGTGCACCAAGTCACCACTGATAGGATGAGAAGAAACTTTCATGGGGGGTGACATGGAAGGAGGCACCGGAATCGATAATCCAACTACTTATTGTCATAAGTAATGTTTAGGGCATTACCTTTTCCAACAGTAAAGTATCTCTCTTTTTGCAAAACAGCGGTAGTGTTTTTCTCTTCTTGCTTCTTCGTTGGTCTAATCTGGTCTGGCTTGAGATTACCTGCCCTTTGGTCTCTCTTGAAGGATCGACATTCAACTTTCTTGTGGCTTATCTTTCCACAATAGTAGCATGTAATCCTTGATCGTGATTTGGAGCGACCTCGAGATTGGGGTGGATCTCGGCTCTTGCTCTCCCGTCCACGAGCTTTATTACTACCCCGATTCTCAACAACATTTGCCTCGGGTTGGATAGACTCACCTCTTTCTTTTCTCCTTGCTTCTTCAGAGAGAGGCTATCCTCGACGGTTAATACATGGTGAGCTTTCCTTTAGGGTCGAGTTCGAAATGTAACCACGAGCATGTCCCAACTTTCTGGAAGGGAACTTAGGAGTAAAGGGCTTGCATCTCATCATCAATCTTCATGTCAGCTTTTGTCGGTTGATTCTGAGCCCCTTTGAAATTGTTCAAGTGCTCGATCATACTCCCGACCATCCTTATCTTTCCAGGAACCAATCGTCTAACTAAGTGGGCTTTGTTACGAGGTGTCTTTTGAATCATAGATTCAGCTTTGTCCATAATTAAGTAAGCATTTGTATAAGTAGAAACATGTTCAAATAAAGTTTTATCAATGTACTTACGAATCATTGCGACGCCTTTCCTGTTTAGTAGCTCCCATTCAGCATCGCTCTTTTTCCTTCCACTTTGTTCTTGTTGATGATGGGCTCATACAAGTCCTTGCAATACAAAGATCTTCCATCATCGACTTCCCAATAGGAGTAGTTGTTGGCTGTGAGCTTGAACATGTCTCCATCATGAGTGAAGTTATCTTCCATCTTGAACCGCATTTGAGCTAATGACGACTTGAGCGAACCTGGCTCACGATACCAATCATTGGAGGAAAGCTCGTTATTTCCCTTTGTGAAATTAAGATGAGCCTTTAGAAGATTAAGATAGAAAATGGGAGCACAAGATTCTTTAATCCTCGATATGCGAGGTTCTTCTACTATACAAAACAATAGTAGGATTACAAAAGAATTTATAATTTACAAGAATATCTCACACTTTGGTGGCTCACTTGCTTGAGGATTAGGACCACAGATGATTCCATACGCTTCTTCATGCTTCAGAGGGTCTACATTTCTCTAGGATGTTCTTGGCAATTCCACATGTCTTACAGGGAATTCTATATTTCTCAGAGTGGTCCATAATTTTCAGAGTCTTCACATCTCTAAACCCATCATTAACAAGAACAAAGTGGAAGGAAAAGAAATGATCAGAAGAAGACCAAAAGCGGTATCTCAAGCAGGCTGTGGGCTGAAAAACAGCTGAAGGAGATACTGCTTCGTTGGAAAAAGGTAATGTCATTAAATACTTATGACAACAATAGTTGGATATCATTCCGGTCTTTCACTGCACGTGGTTACAACCTGCATCTGTCGAAAAGTGACGACACTGTGCAAATTGGCAAATGAGGAAATGTGGACTAGAAGATATCATCTGGCAACAAGTGACGGATACTGCCAAAATGCTGAAGCAGATGATGATGACCAGTAAACACTTTGGTGAAGAAAAGAGGTGGAAGCGCAAAAACTTAATCTTGGCACGAATGGATATGCGTGGCAACTAAACTATGCAAAGAAGAACATTTGCTATGCTGATATGGAAGTATGTGCTGGCGCTGAAAGTGAAGTGCGATTCTCGGCCAACTGACTCTCCTGGCTGGCCAACAGGTATGGCTGACATGTGATATTTAAGCTGAAAGCTGTATTAGAGGTGTGCTTTCGTCTCCGCGATGAAAGAAAGGAGTATTCTCGTGCTGCCGATGTCAGCCAGTGATTTTGTCGCATACCGTGTGTCGTGAAGAACGGTGCGTGATAATCGAATCGGTTCTGATCGTTGAAATTGTTAAGTGGGCAAGCAGGCGCAAAAGTGCGACAATGGTGATGAATATACGAGAGCGCAGCGTGGAGTTGCTGGTCGAAATGGAAGACTATGTGATGAATGGACTAACCGAAAATGAATCGACGTGAAAAACCGATATTCTCATGCTGGTATCACGAGGAAGCTGTTTAGTTGTTGACTGGTCGGTTCGCACAGTGGAGATATCTGTCGAGAAAAAACTGCTAACGTGTTCGGATAGGCACATTTATTCATATTCGAATGAGCAGTAGGCTGTCTTGGGCTAAATGTCATCTGGTCGCTAAGATAATTCAGATATCATTTTGAATCAATCGGCAAATTGTTAATGACGATGTGCTGAGCCAACAGTATCGAAAAATTTAGAAGCCGGTTCAGCTGAACTTCCAGCCATCACTAAAATAATGATGCTGAAAGATGCGGGCGCTGCTGGCAGGAAGACCAGAAAAGCGGAATGAAAGAACCTGTCTCTCACCGGTGCTGGCTGGCGATCTTCGAATCAGCAGGAAATGCGTGACCTTAGCGATGAGGCCTGGTATAAAGCTGTGGTGTCCTGGCGGTAAACCATGCGAAAAAGAGATGCGATCGCTGCGTCAGTGCGTACGAGGAGGCGGCGCGAAATGAGTGGTATATCGATCAGGCTGGTGTCTTTTCGAAGCCGATCTGCTTCGACCGGAAGGTATGGGCTTTGATATTCTCCAGTAATGGTGTCATCCCATCCATTGTTAGCAGCTATGGCTTCGAACACGGAGATCGAGCCTGGCTCGATGTGGTGCTGTTCGCTCATGGTGATCTGGAAGGAAAAATCCGTGGAGGCTGCTGAAAGTTGAATGAAAATCTGGTAGCCTTGGCTGTTCGAAAAGATTACATATGCTGGCAGCGGCTGGTTGACTCTTCGTGGTAGGCATGGTAAAAAGAGGCAACGTCATTGTGCTGCGCGGCAGCGTGCTCGCTGCCTGTTGATGATATGTTGTTGGCCGGGCGATACGCCGCAGGTAAACTTGCTGGGGTGAGATTTTACCATGGAATATTAAGCTAAATCAGCTGGATAATCACTTCGCGATAAAGAGATGCCATGGTATCGCTACATTGAAGGTGCAGGCGATACGAAAACGTCGACAGCCGGATTTCAGCTGAACCTTTCAGATGAGGACAACTGACAGTGAAAATGGAGAGAAATAAAATGATTAAATCATTAAATACTGCCGTCGAACATGCTGTAGCGTGCGTGACCTGTGGCTGACTGTCGCCTGCGCGGAGACAATGACAGCAGTCGTGCAACTGTCAGGAAAGAGCAACTGAACTGCAAAAGTCTCCCGATACTTTCGGCAATGTTTGGGCAGAAAATACGGCTCTGTGTTTTGTATAGTAGAAGAACCTGCATATTGGAGGATTAAAGAATCTTGTACTCCCATTTCTATCTTAATCTTCTAGTGCCCATCTTAATTTCACAAAGCAGGAAATAACAAGCTTTCCCAACAGGATCCTCATATGGGAACCTTGATGCATTCATTAGAGACATTTCAAAACCACTGATGCATCGAGCAACTTGGGCTCAATAACACAGCTAAGCAATGTATTGATAAAGGGTTGGATATTCTTAACTGAATAAAGTTATATACACAATCTTACACACATACGTACTATATTATCTCATATGTGACAATAAATGCAAGAGACACATTGTGGTTCGCAAGCTGAAACGTTGTTGCCTGTGATTATGCGTCAAACTTTGAATCTCTCAAATTTAATAAAATTTAAATGTAAACTTTTTGAAGAATTAGATGTGACAAATAAATTTATTTATTCATCCTCTATCTAATTCATTCACCAGACATTTAATTTTTTTCTGTTGAAATATGTTTACATTTAATGTTTTTCTGTTGCTTTAGTTTATTAGTCACTTTTCTATAAAATAAGAATAAGTTAATTTCCTAGAAAATAAGAATAAGTCAATTTTCTAAAAAATAAGATCAAGTCAGTTTCTTAGAAGATAAGAGCAAATCAATTTTTTAAACTTTAAGAGTTTTGTTTTTTTTCTTTATTTATATTATTGTTGTGATTGAATGGAATAACACATTATTTTCTTTCATCATACTACCGATATATTATTCTCTCTTCTTCTTTGTTTATTTATATTTTTGTCATAAAACCAACAATTGGTATCAAAGCTTTCTTCTCGAGGGACCTGTGTACGTTAAATCAGCATGGATTCTGAAACAAATATTTTTCAAGCTATTCTCCCAGTCTTTAATGGAGAAAACTATGATCTCTGGGCTATCAAAATGGAAGCTTCTCTTGAGGATTTGGATCTTTGGAAGCTGTAGAAGATGATTATGGCATTTTTGTTACTAGATAATCCGTCCATAACTCAGATTAAAAGACAAATAAAAAAAAAACAAGATAGACAAAGACAAAGACATGTTTATTTGTTGGTGTCTCTCAAATCATCTTCCCAAGAATCATGACTCTCAAATCAACGAAAGCAATTTAGGATTATTTGAGGGACAAATACACTAGAGATGAAAGAATATAAAGCATGCAAGTGCTTAATTTAATGAGATAATTTGAGTTGCAAAGGATGAAAGAGTCTGAGACAATCAAAGAATACTTGAATAAATTGTTGGATATTGCCAACAAGATAAGGTTGTTGAAAAGTGATTTTCCTGATTTCAAAGTAATTAAAAAAATTTTGGTAACCGTGTTCGAAAGGTATGAAACATCTATAACCTCGTTGGAGAATACAAATGATCTATCTAAGATCACTTTGACAGAAGATCTACATGCCTTACAGGCACAAGAGCAACAAAGGTTGATGAGGGAAGATCGTGTTGTTGAAGGTGCTTTACCAACCAAGCATCATAATGTTGAAACCAATAAAAAGAAATACTTTAAGAAGAACCTGTATGTAACAGGAAAAAATAATGCAAACAACCAAAACAAAGGTAAGGGTCAAAGGAAAAATTACCCACCTTATCAGTATTGTGGAAAAATGGGTCACCTACCATTCAGATGTTGGAAAAGATCAGACTGCAATCAGCTTGGACACGAAGCTGTAATTTGTAAAAACAAATTTCAACAACATGAAGTCAATGCTCAAGTCATGGAGCAAAATGAAAAAGATTATATTTTTGCTACAACATATTTTTTTACGCGAAATAATTCAAAATATTGGTTAATTGATAGTAGTTGGTACAAACCACATAACATACGACAAGTTCTATTCAAGAATTTTGAAGCCCACTTATGTCTTGAAAGTCAAAATAGGGGATGATGGCCATATTTCTGTAAAAGAAAATGGAACCATAACAATTTCAACAAATTTAGGTACAAAAATAATCTCAGTATTTAATATTGACTAAAACTTACTAAGTATAGGTATGGTTGGAAAGGAATTTAAAGTGTACTTTGAACATCAACAATGTTTTATCTATGAAATGGACCATTTTTTTTTTTCTCAACACTTTTCAACAGTCTTTGGGCCCACGTTAGTAAGTAAGATTCTTTTTCTATTCTACAAATTTACTTCTTGCCCACTACCCTCATCTTCTCTCACTTTCCTAAACAGTAACAGCCTTATCTCCATGGCTGATCCAATTCAAGTTCCACCGACCATCGCCGGCCACGTGGTCGCGATCCCATACCCAGGACGAGGCCACGTCAACCCCATGATGAACCTCTGCAAACTGCTCCTCTCCAAGAGCTCCGACATCCTCGTAACCTTCGTCGTCACCGAAGAATGGCTCGGCTTCATCGCCTCCAACCCCAAACCCGCCAACATCCGATTCGCCTCAATCCCCAACGTTATTCCCTCCGAACAGGGCCGAGCCAACGACTTCCTCGGCTTCCTCGAAGCCGTTATGACCAAAATGGAAGCTCCCTTCGAACAGTTACTCGACCGGTTTGACCCGCCGCCGACAGTAGTCATATACGACGCTTACCTCTCCTGGGTAGTTCGCATTGCAAATAGTAGAAACATTCCCGTGGCGTCGTTTTGGCCAATGTCAGCGTCGTTTTTCTCAGTGCTCAAAAACTACCATCTTCTCGAGCAAAATGGCCACTACCCTGTAAACTTATCAGGTCAGTTACTCTCTTCTCGCCACAAAACCATATAGAAGGGAATATTCTTTTCGAAATTTGAAGCCTACTTAATATTTTTGCAACAGAAGAGGGTGAGAAACGCGTGGATTATATTCCGGGGAACTCGTCAATTCGGCTGGCAGATTTTCCACTTAGCGATGAAAGTTTGCGCAGCCGAAGATTGTTGGAATTGGCCTTGACTAATGTACCGTGGGTGGAGAAAGCGCAATATCTGTTATTTTCTTCCATATACGAGCTCGAGCCTCGAGCCATTGATGCTTTGAAAGCAGAGATATCTATACCCATTTACACCGTTGGCCCTGCCATACCATATTTTGGTAACGGCCACATCGATGCCTCTAATAATGACTACTACTTTGAGTGGCTTGACAAGCAACCCCCTGGCTCTGTGTTGTACATTTCTCAAGGAAGCTTTTTATCGGTTTCCAAAGCACAAATGGATGAAATCGCAGCGGGTGTGCGCGAAAGTGGCGTTGGGTTCTTGTGGGTGCAACCCGGAGAGAGTGGTAGGTTGAGAGAGATGTGTGGGGATAGGGGACTTGTTTTGGGATGGTGTGAGCAGTTTAGGGTGTTGCAGCATCATGCTGTTGGGGGGTTTTGGTCTCACTGCGGCTGGAATTCTACCAAAGAAGGTGTTTTTAGCGGTGTTCCCTTTTTGGCCTTTCCGATATTTATGGACCAACCACTAAACGGGAAGTTGATAGTGGAGGACTGGAAGGTGGGGTGGAGGGTGAGGAGAGAGGTTAAAGAGGGCACTTTGATAACCAAAGATGAAATTGCTAATGTTATTAAAAAGTTTATGGATGTGGATGGGGATGAAGCGAGGGATATGAGGAAAAGAAGCAGAGAGCTGAAGCAGATATGTCAGAGTGCAATTGCAAGTGGCGGATCATCGGAAACTAATACCATTGCTTTTCTTTCGCGTCTATTACCGGGTGCCAAACCAGAGTAATCATTCTGTATGCTTTTATTGATCTTAGAAGCCAAGTAGTATTCATATGCATAGAAAACTCACAAGATTCATGTTATGTTATGTTGCTGAGGTTGGAATGATTCTCTAACCTGTAGTTGAAAGCCCATTCGATAGTCCAAGTTAAAGACTTTCAAATTCAACCCTCCTTATTATTAGACTTAAATAATATTTATTAGACTATCCGTAATTGCGTGTGATTAAGGATTTGAATTTAGGTATAGAAAAAAATATTCCCATCGTGTGATTTGATAGCATCACTTGATTTGTCCTTCAATACAATACAGATAAAATAATGATAATTTATATTCTTTAAAAATAAAATTTTAAAATTCTATATTAATCAAAATTAAATTTATTTTACTTTGTAGGACTAATAATATATTAAAGTTTTATTATTAATATATTTTTTAAATTCGATAGTCTTCAATTTTGTTTTGTTGATAGCGTAAGAAAATAAATTTAACTAGAATACATTAAGTAAAGTTTTTTATACTAATTTAATTTTGAAATGATATATAATTAATAATTATTAAATTTTATAATAATTAATTTAAAAATTTTAAAATAATTTTAATTGATTGAAATCGTAAAAATATTTGTATTAACCGTGTATCATCACGTTGATGACAAAAAGGGATAAGTTATGTGTGAAAGATAACACTTCCATAATTTAGTTTCTGAAAGTATTCAAAATTTTATATAAATTTAAACTCCCAAATTATATTAGAACATTTTCAAATTTTGATTTCTGGACATATTTTTAGAAACTAGGTTTCAGAAGTATGAGAATTTTGTATATTTCTTATATTTAATTTTCAAAACAATAAAACCAAACACTTATAAGAGGACATTATAGAAATAAAAAAAAATTACAAAAAGAAATTGGAGGTACGAAGAAAATATAGTCCGTATAAGATGCCAACCACAAATCCAGCCCATTGAAATTTTATTGATTACTTAAAATTATAATTATTATAATTACAATGAATAAAAGGACAATAAACAAAGTAATACACTAAATTAATTTTGAAATTATAATTAACATCAATTTTGTACTTAAAATTTTTAAAAATTATTAAAAGGAGTTTATTTTAATACTTAACATTATAATTTCAAAAATTAAAATAATCATCATTTAATAATTTAGAAAAAACTTATTTTTATAATTTTAAAGATTAAATTTATCAATACTTCATTGTTTTAACAACTAATTAGTTTTTTTTACTTGTAATATAATATAATAATTTGAACAACTTAACTAACATTTATTAATAATAGTAACTATATCAGTGAATTGTAGAAAAATGTAAGTGATCTAAATTACTCTTATAAAAATTTTAATTACACTTATGATTATATATTTAAAATTTTTATTAAATAATAAAATTTAGAAGGAAATAAATATAAAAAATGATATTTTAAAAAATAATATGAACAAGTTAAAAATTTATAAAATATTGGAACAATATATTGAATAAATTCATAATATATACGAAGCAAATAATTTTAAAACAATACAGATTTTCCTATGTAATTTAGATATTCATACAATTTTTTGTAAAAGTTTATTCCTATATATATATATATATATATATATATATATATATAAAAAGAAACTGCATAATAATATATTTATTATTTTAATTTAAATATTAAAATGTTTTCAGTTTTTATTTTCTAGTGATATTAATATTTATTCCTATAACAATTCTTTATACATTTTGATGAAAAAAAAAAATTCATTCCAGATTATATAAATACTACTACAATTTGGTGTAAAATAATTTATATTACCTTCAACTATATTCTAAAAGATAACTAAAAAATATATACAAATGATATTATAACACAATTAAAATTTTAATTAAATTAATTATTCTTTAACAATAATCTTTTAGTCTAAAAATGTAAATATAAAATATAAGAGGTTTGAATGAAGTCAAATTACTTTTAAAAAAAAATGAATTAAAATGTACCAATATACTATAGATATTTACATTGCACAATTTCAACATTTAATTTATAATTAATGATACTTTTTATAATTTTAAAGAATAAACCAATACTCACACTTTTAAGAATTAATTTGATTTGTTACATGTAATATAATATAATATTGCACAATTTAATAAATAAACACCACTATGTTCGTATTTATTAAAAGTTAGGCATATAATCTTTATCACATTGATTTTAATTCTTTAAAATAATATAATAATAAATATGTCGATCCGTAAATATAGACCACGCATATGAAATAAAAATGATTTTAATATGTAAATAAAATTGTAAAAAAAGTGTGGAAGGTTGCAAGCAACCACACAGTAGAAGCACATTAAGATGCTATCTTTATCTTCTTAGTTCTCACGGACGGGGAACGAACACATATACCAAATGCTTGGCTGAGGAACTTTTGTGAGTTTTGTGTCAGAAAACTGTGTCCTTTTCTGGTTTCATTCAAAGCAGTGTAATCAATGAGAACATAACATAGCAAATGATCTTCCCAACCCATGATGGCATCACTCTGTCTAAACTCATTACCACTCCCACCATCTTCTCATCCTCGAAAGCCAACAGAAACTTCTCTTTCTTCTTCTTATCCTTCTTTGCTTCATGATAACAACAACAATCATAGTGCCTTGAAACCCATTGTTGTCACTGGAGACCCCCCAACTTTTGTTTCTGCTCCTGGTCGCAGAATCCTTGCTGGTTTGCTTTTCTTATTCTTCCAAGTTTGTTTTTGTGGCATCTGTTTGGTTTTGAATATGCTTAGCAAAGGCTTGAATTTTGTTATTGTTGCTTTAAAATGAAGCAAAGAAATGTAGCTGCAAAGGAATATCATGTGTTATTTGAGTTTTACCATAGTCAGTACTCAGTTGTTATGTTTGAAGTTGGTGTTTTTGGCTGAATGCTTGGAATTATATTAATTTGCATGGTGAAAATATGGATTATATACCTACTTGTGTTGGTTTGAATGTAAGCGACTAAGGTTCCTTAAATATATATGGTTTTTGTGTTTGATCTTGTTTCCATGTGTATGGAAAAAATATTATTAGGAGTTCCATCTTAAACATTGGTACCTTAATAATAGATGGTCTCTCACAATGTGGATCATATGGACTACAACTGAATGATCTTATAAGAAAAAATAAAATAAAATTGTTAGATTACAAGTGTGGCTGACTCTTAACCCATCAATGGAGATCTTCCTGGAATCCGGCTTAAGGATTCTACGTGTTAAAGTTGAACTTGAAGTGTTCTTGGCCTCTTACAAGTTGATGCGTAAATCTGTATTCAGCTTTGTTTTTGGAAACTTTAATATGAAATCTCAATCATATCACTCTGTCTTTAGTATTTCCTGATGGATCCAATAAACAATCTCAAATACTGAAATGCGCTTCTTTAATAGTTACTAGTTACTACTAATTGTTTTTGTTCTCTATTTTATAGCCTTAGATATTGGAACTTTAATATAAATTCTCAAAATCAAAGTGATGAAGAGCTTCTGTGGACAGGATGGTATCCTGTGATTAATTCATTATCTTGCTCATTATTTTCCAACCTTGTTTTAATTTCTATTGCTTGCTGTGTGTCATTTATGTCTTAGTAAAGCTAACTTTCTTGCATAGTTGGAGATCTACATGGAGATCTGAATCAAGCTAGGTCTGCACTTCAAATGGCTGGCGTATTGAGCTCCAATGGTCAAGACTTATGGACTGGTGGAGAAACTGTATGCTTATTGTTTCTCAAAATGGAGTGATTTTAGTTTTATTTGGAATCAGTAACCTCTATTGTATGCTATTTAATGTAGTAAAGTTGTTGAAAGGACTAAGTTTATGAAATGCTCAAACTTGTATGGATGAAATCAGAGAATCTTTATTGCCATCTACTATCTACACTTCTGGCAAAAGTAAAAAAAAAAAAAAAAAAGAATATCATAGAATTGAGACATTTTAACATTTTTTTTTTCTCTCCATGGACTAGGTGTTGGTTCAACTTGGAGATATACTAGATCGAGGTGAAGATGAAATTGCTATCTTGTCCTTGCTCCGATCACTGGATAAACAGGCAAAAGCAAAAGGTGGAGCCGTGTTTCAGGTTTGTCATTTGTGACTTTGAAACATAAGTTTCAGTTACTGCTATACAGAATTATAAGGCATTCAAGTTACTATCTCTAATAACTGAATGTTGCAGACAACATCACCAAGGAGATGATAATTCCTCATGCAATTTCCCATTTTCCCTTGTCATTATTATATAGTATTTTCTTCAGCAAAATCTTATTGTTTAACAGAAATTATTTGTAAAATCTGAAGAAACTGGTTCATTATTTTTCAGCTATTATGTTTTGAAGTAATTTTCCATAACTGAATCTGCTTCATCTAGGTAAATGGAAATCATGAGACCATGAATGTGGAAGGGGATTTCAGATATGTTGATTCTGGGGGATTTGATGAGTGTAATGATTTCTTAGAATATATCAATGGTTCTGAAGATGACTGGGAAGAAACTTTTACTTCTTGGGTTGATGTCTCTGAAAGGTGGAAAGAAGATCGAACAGTGTCAAAAAGTTATTGGGGACCTTGGAATTTATTGAAGGTACTATAAATTTCTTTCCCACTTTTCCTTCACATGTACTTCTTTAAGTTGTTATATATTTTTATTGCCACTAACCATAAATTCCTCTTTCAAACTGCTTTGGTTGTTGAATTTACCCCCCCCCCATACTAGAAAAAGAATTGCAAAACCTAAGTACTTCTCATGGACCAGCTATCCTAAAGTTAGGGCAGTAAGGATTGAACTTTGATCACAAGGTTACAAGATTTTTATACGAAGTCATGAATGAATTATCCCAAAAGCTTAAACTGTTTGGTAAAAGCCCATGAATTGATTTATATCTAACTGTACACATCCCTTGAGTTATGGTTTGCTAGACACAAGCAAATGTACATATTACAGGTTTAGGAGTTTTTCTGTGTGAGTGATAAATTGAAGGAAAAGAATATAAATTATAATAAAATAATTTAGTATTTACATAATGAGTTTTACAAATAGATACAACTAAACCAACATTATGTTGATCGAAGTAGTACTAAATTCGAATCTTTTAAGCAATGCTCGAATAGGTCTCGATATCAAGTCTTATGAATGAAAATAAACGTGGTTGGGAGAGACTCCTAAAAGGTGGTTAATGATGTTCTTTGACATAGATTAATCATCAGTAAAGCAGCTGGATACTTCGCACCTATAATATAATTATAAAAAAAAAAAAATACAACTGAACTAAACAAAACAAGATCTTTTGAACTCACTTTAAGAGATTTAAATAATTTGGAATCAATAAAATTGTCCTCTTGATAAAAAGCTAAAGGGAAATTATAGAGAGCTATATGATTATGTCCTAGTATCTAGGATCATATAGAAATACTGTAACCTTTTAAGTACAACATAAGTTTTCTTATTTTAAAAAAACTCTATTATATTCTAAATATGATATTTTATTGTTGTTTTTTGATGAATTTTTCCAATCATTAGGACAGAGGCAAAAGGGAGTCATTGCCAGATCAATTCTCTTTAGGTCTGGTGGGCTTCTTGCACGTGAGCTTGCAAGGCATCCTGTTGTACTTAGGGTCAATGACTGGGTCTTCTGTCATGGTGGACTTCTTCCTCACCATGGTAAATATTTTATGGTATTTTGACTATGTTTAACTGAGATGGATTCTACAGTTACCTGCTTCAAATTTGTTCTGCCTTAATTCCAAATGGCTGATATTATTTTCTTCTCCCCTTCATTTTCTGTAGTTGCATATGGCATAGAGAGAATGAATAAAGAAGTGTCTGAGTGGATGAGACGTCAAAATGAGAATGACAACACTCTCAAAATCCCTTTCATTGCCACTAGGGGTTACGATAGCGTTGTTTGGAATCGTTTATACTCAAGAGACACACCAGATTTGGTGGATTATCAGGCTAAACAGGTAATTATATTCTGTACTTAATAGGAAGATCATATGTGGGGTAATAGAAAAAATGGTAACTACCCCTGCCCCCCTTGAAACTATAAAAATTTTATGGTCAGTGCTATTCTCCTTTTTATTTTTTCCTTTGTAATGGATGTGTTACATTTGTGTCTAATTTTTCAACCTGAATCTATATCTTCTGGCTTTTTCAATCCATATTATGAGGCCAAAAGTGAGTTAATAGACTCATGAGTTCAAGGGACTCAAATGTTTCTTAATTTATGTCCAATTACTTAGTGACATTCTTTAATTTGTTTTGTGAGATCCTTGGCTATTAATGGAATTCTGTTCAAGCTGACTTGGACTGAAATATTTTGAAATTAAATTTGATTTTCAGGTATGTTCCATTCTTGACGAGACACTCCAAGCAGTTGGTGCTAAGGCAATGGTGGTTGGGCATACTCCTCAAACTATAGGTGTAAATTGGTAAGAGAAGATCTCTTTAAACACGGTGTCTAAAATCTAATAATTTGTATGCAGATATGTTTATAATTCTTTATAATATATCAGTTTTATGTTTTTAGTTTTTATAGTTTTTTTTTATGATTTTGGTCCCTATAAAATTTATTTTTATGATTTTAGTTCTTAAAGGTAAGTTTAATCCTTATAAATTTATAAACCTTTGATATTGGTATCTCTTATATTAGAAAATATTCATTTTAGTTCTTATTATTTAAGAAACATAAGGATCAATATTTACCATGATGGACTAAAATTATAAAATAAAATTTTACAGGGATCAAAATCATAAAAAAAATTTATAGAGACAAAACCATAAAATAAATATATTATAGGGACAAAAACATATTTAAATATTTATATCTACAATACTTGAATTTGAACTTAAATGGCGAATACAATATGTTGTCTTTTAGTGCATTGTGGATGGAATAGATATATTGATTGAAATTAGTTATTTGCTTCCTACACAGTAAATACAATTGTAGCATATGGCGCATAGATGTTGGAATGTCCAGTGGAGTTCTTAATTCAAGACCAGAGGTAAAACTGATCCATGAGCATAATGTCCGTATTTAATATTTATACCCCTCAGTTAAACATTTCTGTAGGTGAGTCAATAGAAGTTAAATACTTTTGGTTGTGTACTAAATATTGTAAAAGACAATCACGAGCTACTGGACTGCTCAGTGCCCACTTCCCATGGGAAACCCTTGGATTTCTTGTGGGAAACGTAGCACTCTTATTAGCATTGAAACAATGTTAATAAGGAAAATTCAATTTATCATTTTGTCAGTTCCTGTTTCTTTAAAATCTTTTGACTAAAATAGTTTTTGGAATTTACAGTTGGGTTCATCTTTTCCAGGTTCTAGAAATTATAGATAATAAAGCAAGAGTTATAAGGTGCAAAAGTGACAGACACAGTGAACTTCAAGCTGCTGCATATACTTAAAGAGACAAAAAAATGATTTAACAGGTATATTAAATTACAAGTTGCTTGTTGGTTGATTGTTGTCTTACAGATTCAATTGAAAACTTGAAAGTATTTGTTATTTATTGACAATACACTTTAGTATTGCATCATTTGCAAGTTGGAAAATCCCACCCAATAAGGGTGCCCCCTGCCTCTTAGATTTATATAGTTTATTCTTTGACTCCATATACCTCTCTTGATGAGCAGAATGACGTAAAAATCAATGCACTGCTATTAAGTATGCGATATTCTAGAAAATCAATCAGAAAAAAGAAAAGAAAAGGATTAATTCAAGGAATTGTATCACTCTTTAGAAATTTATTGATTTCCATTTTTTTGAAGATTTGACTTTCAATAAGCCCCAATAATATTGTTCGAACCATGTAGCCCACAATTTCTAGGGGGATAAGGCTTGATTCATGTCGTGTATGGTACCAATTGCCAAACTCCTACCTGAGTATTATGGATGGCTCCTGTTCTGCGTTGTGGTTATTCCATATTTTCATGTCATGTGTTAGGATCTTTTGAGGCTTGCTTCTCTCACCCTACCCTTTAAATCCTTATGTGAAAAAACCTCAAAAGTTAAAATAGTTAATATTATTGTTTAAACAAGCTCGTATATAGTTTTGACCATGTCAATCATGACTATGAACTTAATTGGCTGGCTAGTGGCTACAAAAGTAAAAGGGTCATTTTCATTTTGCCCTATATGTTTGTTAATTTTTTTACTATCTTATAATGCAACTTTAAACTGTTATGTTAATAATTCCCATCTTGTTTTGAATATGCCGTGGTTCTTGGTAATACTTGTCCAATCATCCATGCAAATGCAATATAGTGGAGGATTTTAGTAATGGTTTAATTTCATGTCTTACAAATGAAGAATTTAGCATATTAGTGATTTAGTATGAACTAAAAGCAAAATCTCCAATGATAAACTTCTACTGTGCTTTTGCAGGAAGTAGTGGCATCCAACTATCGAAGTCCAACATTGGCAAATTTCTGCGATACCCATTGACCTATTCTTGTCACTCATTAGTTGTTTGCTTCACATAGAACTTGTGAAGACAGGAACAGTATACCAATTTTGGCAACCAGAAATTCCTGTGAGAGAAATTCCAAGCCAGATATTCATATGTTTGTTAATGGCTTGAAGCAAGGTGAAAATAGGATGTACAAGAAGAAGGGGAAAGAAGGAAAAAGGAGGAGGGTAAATAATCCAAATATTGTACTTCTGAATCAGTTGCAATATCACCAATTACATTAATCAGTCCCAGTCTAATGATATATGTTCTCATTTCAAACTCTTGACATGACTAACCTCTTAACAGTATTTTGTGCCTCTTCAGAGTAGATGAGTATATTTTGTATATGTTGTAGGGTGTTCATATACTAAACCAAACCATTCAAAAGAACTGGTGTGTGTGGTGTTTTAAATTTTGTTAGAATTGATTTGGAACCATTAAATATGATAAATGTGTGCGTAAATTAATCAAAATAATAAATTTATATTAAAAAAAATGTTATAGTATGTGAAATTGATTTTGATAGTAAATGAAACGGGCCCTTAAACCGAGCAATCGTCTAGTTTGGTTTTATTAATAAATATCATTAGGTTTTTCTCAATTTGGTTTTGTGCATGTCTTTTTAAGTGTGGTTCAATTTTATAGTTTACCAAAACAAAATGTCAGACAAATTGAATTAAACCAATTTTAGAGTTGCACATAACAAGTTGCATAAATCAATTCATCAACCATTCAATTTCACTTATTTCTTCTCCCACTAAAAAGTTCGTAATTATGATACCCTTTGTGGGAGAACGTGCACAAAAAATGTGAAGGAATGATAGAACCTGGTTTGAATGCTTATATAATTGATTGAAATAGTCATATACATTTCAAGTATGGATTTTTATTTTTTTTATTGATATTAAATATTTAATTTTATATATCTAGTTCAATAAATACCTAATTTAATAACATTAAGAATTGGGGCGACATTTCATTCATTTTTCTATCATTTTATAATATTGATTCCATGTACTTAAACTTAAAAACATATAATATGACATTTTCTTATTTTTATTTCCAAATCATTTTTCTTTTATTTCTCAGTTGGATATTTCTCATCATCTATTGAAAATAATACCACAGGCTTAGCACCCAGCTCTTAGACATCTTAGCATAAAAGAATAGCCCCAAAAATAATAGTTTATGCCAGGAAATGGAATCCCTTAAATTTCAGAATAACCCAAATAATCTTTCACATAATAAAAACTAGCTGCATGAAACTAAGGAAAAAAATTTCATGTGGCGTAGAGTTGCTTTCACGGAACAATGTAGTGTCTAAATGAAACTAGCAAAAAGCTAAACCGGGGTAAAAAATAAAAATTAAAACTGACAATGTGTACAAGAAAATAAGTTCTTCATTCGTAGGTTAATAATCCAATGCCTTCTGTATATTATTTGGGGTTAGAATGTAGAACTGGAAAAGGCTTGCTAGCTCACGCCCCCGTTTGTAGCATTTTATCAATGTTGACAGACAGAATCATCTATAATGAACCGAAGAATGCCGAATATTCTAGAACTCTTTTATTTAGGTAACAGTGCCAATGTCTTTCTGCTGATTGAAATCTTGGAAAAAGGACTTTCCAGCTTCATATGTAGACCAGCAAATAGCAGCTGCAGGAGCATGAAAGAGCATCCTTGGACACCATCCTCGCATGAGCCCTCTGTATCCATCTTTTTTCACTATTGTTTTAATAACATCCCCAATTGAACCACTTTTGAACCTATCACAACCGCAGACACCCTGCACCATCAACCCAGTCAAATAAACTCTCCAAGGAAAGGAAAGGAAAGGTAAGGGCTTAATAAAATTGTTCTCTGATTCCCCTTGATTTACCAAATGCATATAATAAATGTTGTTACACAATCAATTTCCAGAAAAAGTATCAACTTGGTCATGCACCATATTACACAATATAAAAAACTAATAATAAAATTCATGACACGAGAGAAGAAACCTCAATCCAATTTGGAACATTTTTTGTTTTGATTGGAAAACATTAAGTAGTGTTTGCAGGGTTAAGGAAGGTGAACTCCTGGCTACTTCCTTCTCATGCTTTCATTAGAATCAGATAGAGCAGTCCCATTACCCTTATATAAGGAAGCTACTCTTTAGGGAAAAAAACACACAAAAATATCTTCCTATTCCAGAAATACTACTATTAGGTCTGTCTCTTTCTAAATATGAGTAGTGATAGAGGTCTAGTTATAATCTAGAGTGGATATCATAAATGTCCAGGGTATGGCCGGGAAGAAAGAAGAGATGTCTTGATCAGTTAACCTTAGGTCCTACCTCACCTTGAAAATAGTAAATACCTTGTGCCGATCATTCTGTATATTTACTGAGTATAGCCTGGTAAATATTACAGAATGTAGATCATATCATATCATATAAAATGAAGGAAGATCTCGGGTAAAGCATGGGTGAGATTTTAATTAACTATCTCCTACCATGTAGTTCATATCCATTACTACATTGGTCTAAGATAATTAATTAATCAGGGCTGAACTGAAGTTGGTATCGGGTTTTATAAAATGAATGCCACAACTTTGAATGACTAAACTTATGTCTTATGATGAAGCTTACATTGATAAAACCTATTATTTTATTAAGGAATTCCAGTTGCAGTAATAAGTCTGCAGTTTATAAGATTGTATTCCACTAGAAATAAGGATGCTATTGAACATTTCTTGAATGATTTTATTGATGGTTCCATCCTACGTTCAAATGATATAAGATATACAAAATCTTGTAAAATCTCTCAGTATCAACATGATATATTTCAGTTATTGCATGATTTTAAAAATATATAAGAGAACTTTAAACATCCCATTTTAATAACAAAAATTGCAACAAGAGTTGAAAGGAACATCTGAAGCAATTCAAATCTGAACACTATCATCAGTCATTAATACCATCATCTTCAGCATCAATCCAATTCAACACCATTTTGTCTGATTAAAGTTTTAAATTTAATGGGCTCAAGTGATTGGGTGGATGGGAATTTGCATATAAGTCCAAGGTTTATCTTCATAAGTACCAAATTAACAGTGCTAAATTTCAATAATTTTAAAAAGGTTATGATGGGATAGACACCATGCATGCCATATTTCCTAATTCCTGCTAGTTTTCATGTCTGTTGGTCATCATCACTTTCTTAATTAAATCTCTGTTGAACTTCCTTTCTCTATTTTTCAACTCCATCCTCGCTCCTCACATATGCCACTGGTTCACCTGAATATAACTCTTTTCTTCTTATGTTACTCAGCTATAATTTGTAAAGTCTACGTTTTATCATATCTCTCTCTGTCCCTGAGTAAAATACACCAGCAGCCTACTGGCACCAACTTTCATTTTCTTTTCTATTTAGATAGAGGAAGACAATTCATTGGCAAGAAAGTGAAGGATAACCTAGAACAAATTGCACACAACAGAAATGACTTAGAAAAAGAACTAAGAATGCAGCAAGGCTGCCCAAACTCTCTGCAATCCTAAGATAACAGACCCAAGAGCACAACACAACTCATTATGGAGCACCTGTGGCTGCATTTTGATCCCCAGTGTGTCCCATTATTCACATCCAATCCCTATCCCAATAAGTGGTGTTGGCAACAAGGACCAATTGATTCCATTATTCTTCATCAAAAACCATCTCCAAAATGACAGTAAAACTACTTGGCGTAAAATGTTCCCCCAAAGTTCTCTAAAGTCATCCTCCACCCATTTTTAATCAGACTATTTTCCATTGGATTCACTCTTCCCCAGAGCCTCTGCTGTGGTAGAAGAACAGCTTCATACGAAAAATCCCACAGAAGCACAAAGAAACTTCCCATGGAACTAACATCACCGAAACATAAACTAAAATGATTATCCCATATTTGGGATTTTGAACAGACGGAATAAAGGAAAAGTAATAAAAACCTAAGCCTCACTCAAATGTAATTATCACACACTCAAATTTGATCAAATATTGCCATCCACTTCGTTTCCCACACCACAGCCACATTCTTCATATGCTAAACTTCAAAGTCATGCACAAGCAATTCAAATCTTATCCTACTTTGAGAAACAACAACAATAATAATAATAAGTATTACAATTATACCTGACACTGCAATTGAGTTTTGACAACATCAAGCGGGGTCGTGACAGCAGCAGCCAAAGCGCCAGCGACGGCCCCGGCAGTGGCGTGCACGACCAACCGTTCATCGTCGATGCTCTCCGGCGAGACCTCCATGAGGCCACGCTTGGCGGCCTCATAGGTGGCGAAATGCACGGCGGTGAAGGGCGCGTTCATCAACACGGTGGTCCTATAAGAGGCGTAGAACGCCCCCAAACCCTCCTCGCTCAGGACCCTCCTGACGCAGTCCCAAACCCCCTTGTAGCCGCTGTTCCCTAACTGCAGCCTCTGCTTCACCATGTCCATGGGCGTGAACACCGCGTCGCTGGCCACGGTGGCGCAGACGCCGGAGGCGGCGTGCGCGGCGGCGTTGCCGGGATTCCCCTCGGAGAGGCGGCGCTTGCAGGTCTCGTAGACGGAGAAGTAGACGGCGTGGGCGGGCCCGGCGCCGAGGCCCATGGCGCCGATGCCACGATAGAGGGCGGAGGGGCCCTCCGATTGGAGAATGGAGCGGAGAGCCTGACGGACCGTGCCGGATTTGACAGGGCACGAGCCCAGGGCCTGCATGCGGGTCTTCACGGTGTCGACGGGAAACATCGCCATGTGCTCGACACACCCCGCGACGGATCCGGCGATCATAAACTGCCAGAACTGGAGACCGTCGTGACTTGACACCGTTATGTCCGCGTGGAAATCGGGCCGGAAATCCGGGTTCTGGAACTTCGCCCTTGCGTCTGTGGCCATTACAGAATAAATATAAAAAGAAAAATTGAATTAACTTAAAAATTAAATAAAAACAAGTGAGGGATTGTTGTTAGGGTTTGAGGGTTTATTTTGGGTCATGAAGGGTGAATCTTGATAATTGCGTCGAAGGACAGCGGACTTGTGTGTGTGTTCCGGCAGAATCGGAAGGTGATGAGTGAGAGAGAAAAGAAAGGTTTCTTTCTTTGCAGTTTCTGACTAGTGTTGTGAATGATAAGAGATTGGGTAAGTCTAAGAAGGAGGCTGGATTGAACAACAGGATTGCGTCGTGGACTTTTAATCGGTGCTTGATAATTTCATTTAGTGTTAGGGTTCCAATTTTTTGGGAGAGGGGGTTTTTATGTTTCTTTTTTTATTTTTCGAGTAACAGTAAAAATCTTTTATTTACTACTATTATCTCGTGTACTAATGATAATCCAATCAGTATTGTTTATTTTTGTGGCACATAAAATTTTGAGGAAAGGAGAGTCTTTCGGCTCTCATTTACAATTATCTCATATCAAGAAATACAAGGGATTCAGATTTGATACTTATCATATGCAAAATTGTACCTTAGTTAAATTGGATATTGGATATTGTTTACTTGTATCAACTAACAACTATCTATGTTAATTGTTAACATTATGTTTGTTAGAATGGGAATGGAATAACAGATAAATAAATAGAACAATGAGAAATAAATAAGAAATAAAATATAATTTAAATTGTTTACTAAAAATGAAATGGAGAATAAATACAGTTATAAAAATATTTTAAAAAATAAAATATAAAAATATATCAATTTTTTTATTTTATTCTTATTTATTAAATATAAAATTATATATATAAATATAAAATATAATCAATTATATATATAGGTTATTTTGAGGCTATAATATAAAATTTAATTAATTAAATGATAGGTTATAATTAATTATTTCAAGTATAAAGAATTGTATTTAATCAATTAAATTATATATATATATATATATATATATATATATATATATATATATATATATATATATATATATATATATATATATATATAATTGATTATTTATAACTCTGTAGATAATTGATTAAAAACTTAATTTTAGTATATTAAATTTATTTTAACTTGATAAATTCGATTGTGGTATGTATAACTTATTAGATAGTAACTTTAAAAATATATTTTTTTTAATTAATTAAAATTAAATTACATATATATAAAATATATCATTATGATATAATTTAATTGATTAAATTTAAATTTTATTAATTACTAATAAATATTACACAGCATCATATATTTAAATAAAGTCTACACAAAATATACAAAATATATATTCAATAACTAAAAATATAACCAACATCATTCTTCTATTTTCAAATTTGACTTAGCACTTTTCAATTAACTATATTAACTGAACTCTACAATATTAATATGTTATTTTAATTTTAAATGTTAATTAAAGATTTCATATTATGCAAAATTAAAAAATCATAAAAATAAAATAATCTAATACCAAACAGTTAACAGTATATGATCAATGTATAAAGAAATAATCTAATACCACCAAAATAAAATAATCTAATACCACAATGATGAGCATATGCATTGTGCGAGCATGTGCATTTTATAAACATAAATGAACTGTTGTTGATTTTGAATGAATGGAATGTGATTGATATATAAGCATCTGTTAATTATTAGTAATTGAGTACTCTCTTGGGATTTTCTTTTAGGTAGCGTTGAGGGTATTCATTATGCCGAGTTTTGAAAAAGCGAGATATTGCTCTGATTAGTGTGACTTCAGTGCTTTGGGATTTAGAATAGTGGTTCTATGTTTTTTTTATACGTTTTGCATCTTAAATATTTGAAAATGATGAGTATATTAATAACTCACTAAGTGTATATAGAAATGAAAGTGATTTATATGTTTGAAATGCGTCAAACACACCAATGATGTGTTTAAATTAACGCTAATAATTTATGTTAATTTTTCTTTTATGTGAACCTTTTATCCTTTTTATTTACTTTATTATTTAATATAAATATTCGGGGTAGAAGAGTGTCACACCAAACACTTAAATAATAAAAATTATAAACTTTAATCAATTGTGTATAAATATATATATGTAATATTTTTTAACATAGATTATTTTTTACATAATCAAATTTTAATTACATAATTATTTTTATTTAAAAATAAAACATATATATATATGTGTAAAATATTTTTTAAAACATAATAAAATTTTCATTATATAATTGGTTTTTTAAAAAAACATACATACAAAAAAAAATTTTGAACATAAAAGATTATTTTTAGCATAATCAAATTTTAATTACATAATAATTTTAATTTAAAAAATAAAACATAGATATATATAATATTTTTCACCATAACATAATGAAATTTTAATTATATAATCATTTTTTAAAAGAAAAAACATATAAAATATTTATTGGACATACAAATTTTTTTAATAAAATAAAATTTAAATATATATATATATATATATATATATATATATATATATATAACTTTAAATATGTTATTTCATATTTATTTAAATTAGAATAGAATCCCTCGTTAGAAAGTGAGAATTAATAATTAACATGCACCATGTCCATCCATGTTTAAAGTGGTCCACATGGACCACTTCAATCTTAATTAACACTAAATCAACGACATAAATGAGTATTGGATAATTTAAGATTTTTTTTTATATTAAAGGGAGAATTAGATAATTTAAGATTGAAGGTTAGGTGAAAAAAATGAAATTATTATTGAAGGTCCGGCCGAGCCTCGAGCACAGCAGCTGCGTTGGGTGCCAGTGAAGTGCGTTGCTGGTATGTGCTATCCGCAAGTATTCGTTTTGAGGAACAATTTTTATTTATTTTTTAGTTTGTTTTTCATATTTTTAATTTTATTAATAATATTTTTTTGTCAGTCAATGAAATTTTTAACAATGATTTGTTGATACCTTTTAAGTAAATTGTTCTCTTTCAACTATGTTTCTTCGAATTTTATTGGTAATTTCTTTTGTTTTGTTTTAACTTATATTAATTTTTTATATATTATTTTAATAAGAAAACATTGAGGGTCTAGTTTATGCACGCAGGAAAAAAAAAGATAATTTAAGATCACATAGTTTATTAATCAAGTGTCATTAATTTTTTTTTTAGAATGAATGAATATATAGTATGTAAATATTGATTGAGATTATAAACATAAAGATATATAGTAGTTTTCAACTACGTAATCATTTCTTTGTCTAGAGTAAATTACCTTGTCCATAAACTACAATAAAAGTAGCCTCAAAGCTTGAGAAATGAAAAATCACCAGAAGTAAAAAGTAAATATTAGAAAAACATGAAAAGGAAAGAGGTGGAATTGTACTCAAGCATTTGAGTGGCAATCAACCAAAGAATGAAGGGGTGGGTAAATGGAGTATTATTAAATTAGTTCTCTATTATTGTCTAGTTGGTAAGGGTTTAAGGATGTTAATAGGGTAAGATCAAGCTGAGTAGTAGTTTACCGCTATTCCCTCTAGCAGATAAATATTTGTTCAGTAATCAAACTTATGCAGGTATATGTGAATATTTATTAGAGAAAAAGTTTTACATAATATCTTCCTAGGAACCGAGTTCATTATCAATTCACACACCCTTTACATTTCCATATAAATTCAGACAGATTTATATTGATTCTACGGTAGACTAAAGAATAATATCTGAAAAAAGAGTACCACGGAGCCAATTAAAATAATAAGAACAATATCACCTAATAAAATAATAAAAAATAAGAGAGATGAAAAGATACTGTAAGCAAAACTAAGCCTTAAAGATAAAATAGAAAACCATATCCCTTAGAAACCTGTACAGTAAGAAAAATTAAGTAACAAGATTCACACAACTCAATCGAAAGGGTATCCAAAAACCAATCAAAACATTCCATGAGAAGAAAAACGAAAATCCCATTTTTGAGAATCCCAATCAAATCAAAACAATCAAAAGAGATTATGAAAAAGTTGAGGTGAGTACGTGAGGTGATCAGGCAACAGTTTAAAACCGCTAGTGTGCTTTCACCCAACAGTTTAAGCATTTAAAATAGTTGATTCATGACATGGCTGAATTTGGCTAAACAATTTAATTAAGTTGTTATTGAACAAAACCTTATCATATAACCATTTATTGATAAGTTTTTTTTTTTATAATTCAAGAGGACATAGTTAAATTATCTTTATATAAGTTTTAAGATGTTTTCATAAATTATCTTGAAGAATTTATTAAAATAAACTAAAAAAACTTATTAGCATATTATAAACTATTTTCATAAAATTTCTTAAATATTTACACAAGTACTTATGTTATAAAATAAACTCAAAATAAACAATAAATAAATTCTTCCAAATACATTCATAGTATCAAAATAGGTGATTTGTGGTCTATTTGATCCTTGTTGCTCCTATTTTAAGATAAAAGTTAAATTTCAACCCATGGTAAGACAGGTCAATGCATTGCCTATGGTTCAAGCTGAAAGGACCATTGTGCGAAGGCTATTAGATATAAGACAAAAGTCTTTTAAAATAGTTAGTTCGCGACTAGTACTAAGTATAAAATTTTGCAGTAGTAAGTGGATTTGAGAGTTGGGATACATTTTTTTTTTCAACTAAAGCCGTTTGAAACAGGAATTTGTGCTTGGTGACAACAAAAATATATAATGACTTAAACAAGAAAAAGTACCTGTTAATGAAAAGTGAGACAGAAATTTATAATACCTTCACTAATTTCTAAGGTGCCCCGTGACTTCTTAACATAGTTCCATCTTCTTTCTGCCTTTAGGAACGTGAAGCCAACCAATGATGTCTACTTAACACTTAGATTTACTCTATGGCTTAGCACCTCGAAATATATGCCTAAGAAAAAGCATTCACATTAGTTTCTGATGATCAACCCCATGCAATTGCATTCTGACATAGCTGCAGAAGCTCTCAGGCTTTCATGTACAACAAAAATTATTCCTTTTAAAATTTGAAAAATGGTTTGATTCAATTTGTATAACCTTGTTCTTTTTAATGGTAAAAATTAGAACAATTATAGCAAAACGTGCATTTTGAACCGAATTGAATCAAACCGGTAATATTATCAATCAAATCACACCAGTTAATTGTGAATTTAATTTATTTGATTGATTTGGTTTAGTTTATGTGGGTATATGAATTTTGACTTGTAGGGTGGTCTACAAAACTCACTTTTTTGCAAGTCTAAATGTAAAAATAAGTGACTCATTTAACTGAAGGAACATGCAAGTTGACTTGCGGCAAGTTAAACGGGTTTATCCGGAAGTCTGTGGGACAATTAATATATGTTAATTTGTATATAATTTTTTACATTAAAATAAATTAATAAAGAAAATACATAATTTTTTTATGACTTCTTTGATATATATTACTATTTACCAAGGACCACAAAATGTGAAAGAAAGTAGGTGATTATGGGTTGGCCATCAGTTGACCTATATTGGGCCATACACAGGTCTAAAAGATATAGGTTCATTTTGATTTTTGATATTAGTCCATTCATCCATAAACCAACGTGGGTTCGTGTAATTCTTTGGTCTTCTAGAGTTCAAAATATACATTACAAAACCATGTAATTTCACACAAGAGATCATGACTCCCCAAAAGCTTTTTTTTGTATGGATAATTAACCACACAAAGCATAACAATCCTTAGATGAAATATTAAAAAAAAAAAAAAATATATTCTTTTTTCATAGACTGTTTCGTTCCTCATTTAGTTAATAAAAGAAAACAAATCAGTCTTATTAATCTGAAATCCAAGTATAAGCAAGTTACAAGCATAAAACCTCAGCCCAATAATCCCCAACGTTTTGTCGGCAACAATAGTAAACCCAAACTTAATAATCCACTAAGTATGTGGGCTTCAACTCGCGCGGCCAATAGCAAGGACTAAGGACTTGATTTTAGTGGGGGAAGGACGGGTGGGTAAGAAGATTTATTTCAATTCTTAACTGTAGTTTGAGTCTCTTCACTCATGAGTCTGTTGTTTAAGTTGTGCAAAATGAAGGCTCCATTAATACGTTTAAGTCCGACTTTCCTTAGAGACTTATAACTTACTTTGCATTAAATTTAGGTTAGGTTAAATTTATTTATTAAATAAGAATTTTAACAACTTACTTATTGAAAATGTCAAATTTCAATTATTTAAAAAATCTTTTAGACAAGGATCAAATTGAAAAGTTTATTAGGCTTAACAACTATCTTATTTAATACTAACTAGTGTTTTAGGAAGTGTATGACTCAAAATAAATATTTATTTTATATAATTAAAATTTATAATAAATAATTATTTTTATGTATATAAATTATATTACATTTAAGTTCATAATAAATAAATATATTTAAACATATAATTTTTATTTTAAATTTATAATAAATGATTTATATTATGACATAATATTATTTTATTTATTGATAATTTTGGTTAAAAATATTAAAATTTAATTTAGAATAAAGACATTAAAAATCATAAAATAACAAATATAAGAGGTTAAAACTAATTTCTAAAAATGCTCTCGTTGAGAAAAAAACTAAAATTAAAATTCTCATATTAAAAAATGACTATTATCATATATATATAATAATAATAATAATAATAATAATAATAATAATAATAATAATAATAATAATAATAATAATAATAATAATATTATTATTATTATTATTATTATTATTATTATTATTATTATTATTGTACTAAATTTTATTGTAGTATTTTTAAATTATATATCATTGACTTATTGATTTTAAACTCATTAACTTATTTAGAGGCAATTTTTTACTTATCTAAAAGATTTTATTTTAAATAAGCTTTTAAATATTAAAACAAGACTTATATCTAATTATAAGATGAATACAGGTTATAAATCCTCAATTATTAATTAAAATTTATTAAAAATTATAAAATCATGAAAGAGGCTTTTTAAACAAGAAGAGAAACTCATAATTTTTTTTTATATTTTTAATAAATTTTAGTTAATAATAAATAAGTGTGTTGGTAACCTTTCATGTAAATAATCTTTCATGGTAAATAATTCATATTGAAGTTGTATGTTTAGAAAACAATTAAGCTTAGTGTAAACACCTAATTTTGTCCCCTTTCTTTTTACAACAGTAAAGACCAAATTTTTCTTAATTTTTGTAGTGTATGGACTAACTTAGGTTGAATCTCACAGGGACACAATCATACTATACCTAATCTTCTTTATTAGAAACCAAAATGAATGTTAAAAATGGGTTTTAGGTGAAACTGAATTATGCAGAACAAATAATTATGTAGAACATAATTTATACAAAACAAAATTGATCTAAACTGAATCGTGTAACATCAATTAAAGGATGATTCAATCATGTAATTTGTTATCATGGTTCGAATAAAGGTGCAATTTCATATAAACCTAAGTTTCATTAGATAATCATCTAACATTCGTCCATAAGATTGGGAACACAATCACATTCTCTAATTAGTATGGATTCAAGAACATAACTAATTGATTTAGGAACATAACTATATACAGTCGAACTGGGTTGAGCCTAAAAGAGAGAAGTTGTAGACCTTTGTCTTAGCTTTCCAGAGCTACCAAGATTGTCAAATTTGGATGTCTGTAACTCTAGATATGGCATGCACAAGATAACAAAGTTATAATGAAAATTAAGTCAAATAAGTAAAGATTAACAACTAAACTCAATTAGGTCTAATAACCAAAGACTCAACAAATGTGCCAATATTAACCATATGATGATGTCAAATATGTATAGCAGAAGTCACTATTAAGTGTCTCAAAAATGTTTTATCAATTGTATGCTTCTGGTTTTTGGAGAAACCCAAAGAGGATGATTTTAGTCTTGAGTTGTCAAAGTTTCACTCATATGATGATGTTATTATAAAGGTTTCCCAACATCTTGGTATGAGTGATCCCTCTAAAATCAGACTCACGTCTCATAATTATCACTCTCAGCAACCTAAACCATAGTCTATCAAGTACCAAGGAGTTGAACATTTGTTTGACATGTTGATTCTCCACAATTAAACTTCTGATATACTATATATACTATTAAACTCCAACTAGATAGGGTGACAACAGTAGCTTTAAGATTGGAGAAGATGAAGGAAACTTGCAATCTACATGGAGTGGTTGGAAACCTGGAACAAATAGAATCAAGGAAGTTAGAAGCTCACCAAGTACTTCAGATATTGGTGCTAATCAGGATGTTGGTGGGAATCCAGGTAATGGTTGGAGTTAGAGAAGCAATTGGAACTTTGGATCAAGGAATGATTCAATTGAAAAGAAATCCAATAGTGGTTCATCAGTTAGGTGGGATCAAGGTGGCACAACGAGCGACTCTTACTCCATCTGTTACCACTATATCCTAGTCTTCTTTGGACGTCAATGGATAATTCATCTCTTTCAACTCTTTGAACGTTAATGGACGGTCTACTCTATTCTAGTCTTATTTGGATGTCAATGGATAGTCCATTCTTTCTAACTTTTTGAACACCAATGGACAATCTATTCTATTCCACTCCCTTTTGGATGCCAATGGATAGTCTACCATTTTTCTAATCACTTTCTCAGCCTTTGCCAAAACTACGTGAGTTTTGAATTCTCCATTGCATTAGGAGATATATAGGAGCAAGAGATGACTCTTGTCAAGTTCAAAAACAAAAAAAAAATATTTTTCTTCTCCCAATAATAAAGTCCAATTTGTCTGTATTTGAAGGGTGAAAATAACAGATTAGAAGTCATAAAAAATTTCACATGTCTAGTTAAGATAACTTAGGATGGACGTCGTAGGGTACTAATATCTTCTCTACACATAATCGACTCCTGAACCTTAAATTTGTTTTTGTAAATCAGTTTTATCCTTCCAAAATTTTCTGATATTTTCCTTAGAAACGTTGGTGGCTACTCCATTGAATTCATTTTTCTTCCTTTAAAGAACGTGAATTTCTTTTTTCTATTTTTTTCAACCCGTCACTATTACGATTGTGACATTCGGTTATAAAACTTAACTCATTTTTTCACCTTTTAAGCTCCACTTATGTGCGGACAAAACTTCATATTTATTTGCGATATTGAAAATAAAATTATATTTTCTAGATAAATATATATATGAATATATATTTGTTCCTTTTTATTTTTAATTTTCACTTGTACCAAAAAAGTAAACACACAGTTATATATATTCATACAACCATGGAGGAAATGGAATCAAAAGATGTCTTGGTCCCAACATATATTCTTATAATCATATCCTCCCACTGGAAGGGAGACATATTCAACCAACCAAACCACTATATATCCCATCAAATTTGAGTCACTCAACCAATGATTTTGTTTCAATTTGTTTCTATTATACTACGACTTTGTTTATTATTATCCTAACTCTTGAATCCCAATTGAAATAGCAAGAACAAGACAATCACATTGAGGGTTCAATTCATAGTCCATAATAGCTCATAGAAAAGAAGTTCAAAATAGGTGGTGCAAGACATAGTATAAGATTGAGATCGTCACTTATCAAGTCCACCCTCATCTCAAAACAATTATATATAAAGCACACCTACCCACAAGGTCTTCAATAATGCACTTCATGCCATACAAGCACATAAACCATCTACTTCAAGAGCACACTTCATTGTTAAAAAGTGACTGATATAGCCAAGATGACGTGGTCACCGAGGATAATAGGCGAAAATATTTTTTTTTTGAATAATAGAAATTAATAAAGTGAGTTTTATATCTTTTTATAAAACATTTTCATATATAGCCAAAAATCCAACTTCATTAAATATAGTAAAAAAATTTCAGTTATTTATCAACAGTATTTTACTTTGTTAATAATTCAAGTGATATGCCGAAAAAGGTAATCCAGAGTGAAGACAAAAAAGGGAAAAGTAATATGGCAATGAAAGGAGCAGTTGAATTGGCAAAGAAGGGGGGTAACACATGGAAGTGCAAAAGAGGGCCTAAATGGGGGGCTACCCCGAATTCTTTCATTTCCCAAACATGGTTTGACATAAGCCAAAGGAAGTATGGTGACTTTCCAAGCCCTTTAACTCCTTTGGAGACATCGTGGTTACTTCCATCATCATAGTACTTCACACCACCTCAAGTAGTCCACACGTTTGGTTCAATAGCTAAGTGACAAGACAATGTGGACAAGAGTTCGGTTAAGTATTTAAATTTATTGTTCAAAGTGACGACAAGTTGCTAGATATCAATGCCTAGAATTTATATTTGAAAAAAAAAACTTGAACAACACAACACATAACATCCCTATTAAGCCAAACTTATGGAACGGAGAATATTTTTTAACCATCAAATCAACCCTTAATTAGGAGGAGATTCAACCAGGTTTTTTTTTCCGGGTATAGAACCATTTGTTTTTATTTCTAAAGAAAAGTCACAAAAACATGTTAAATTAACAATATGTTTAGTTTGTATTTAATACCTTTAAAATTTCAGATGGTAAGAAAAAAGTATAAATAAGAGTGAAACTTAAAAAAATTGCGTTGCAAAATAAATTCCATTTTTATAAAAATGCAGCACATTTATTTTTTATCATAAGAATAAAAATAAAATCACATATACAAATATTATTTTCTTTGAAAATTAATAATATTTTATTTCAAATGACGATTGAATCTAACAGAAAGGATTAGTTGTCTAAGTAACGATGAATGAAAGTTTAATTTTTTTTTTTCTAAGAAAAATATTCACATTTAGTTCCAAGAGTGTTTCAAACTATAATTGCCTCGGGAAGAAAGATACTTGTGGAGAACAAAACATAATCATCAATATATTATATATTAATATAAAAAAATGGTCACATACGGTGATGTTACTTGTCAACCCCATATTCATTCTTTTCTCACTGAAATGTAGCCAAACTATTTTATTTTATTTTTCAATTCATAAAAATACATAATTACAGTAATTAAAGTGATTACAACAAGTATATATATATATATATATATATATATATATATATATATATATATATATATATATATATATATATATATATATATATATTATATGTATTTGTTAAGATAATTAAAAATATTTTAAATAAATATAATTAATATAATTTGATTATTTGTAAGAAAATTCTGTTCAATTTAAAAAATTATAAATAATTTTGTATTTATAATTGTAATTAAATTCTAAAGTTTTGTTTAGATGATTTTTTTCATAATTACAAAGAAGAAAATAAGAAAAATAAAATAAATTTATTCTATAAATTATTTTATAAAATTTTTCTTATAATAATTTTTTTAAAACTCGATTTTAACTTTTATATATAAGTTAATAATAATAATTTTGTTTCTAAAGAGAAATATTATACTTTAAAAAATTATTATTATAAATAATTAGCCTAATGAATTCAAATCATACAATTAGGTCCTTGCAATAACCTTCTTCTCTATTATGCATGTCTTGTAGTTTTGATTCAATTGCAAGTATCAATGTTCAAGACGATAACAAGATATTAAATTTATCAAAATGATCATCAATGGATGAGAATGTATTCTTTAAAATTAAAATTATTATTTTTTTGCATATTGACAAAGTTTAATATACTATGAATAAAAAATATCATTATATTTATTTTGACTTTTTAAATTAATTCTTTTTTGACAGAACATGTAATTGATACTCGTTTTCTCTTTTACTTTGCAAAATAGTTTTAATTCAATCTAAATTATATTTGATAAATTTTCCTTTATTAAAGACACATTATATATTTGAAATCTCTATTTATTGTATTGTATTGTATATCTTTATAAATATTTTGTTACATTTATGCTAATATTATATATACAGACAATAAAAATATAAATCAATAAAATATATATAATATAAATAAATAATTATATATATATATATATATATATATATATATATATATATATATACACCTACACTCAGGATGACCTTTCATAAAAGAAATAAATTTCAAAGAATAGGTGAAAAAATACAAAATCAATTAAGTGTTATAATCCAACCTATTAAATGCATCTCAAGGGGTTGTTAGTGTGCATCGAGGTTTGGATAAGACGTAGAAGGTGTTATATTCTAATTTTGTTGTTATTATATTTTTATTTTATTAAAAAGAATCTCAACTTATATATTGTTTTCCTTCTAAGTAACATATTATAGGGACCTTTTTAATTGTCTTCTGGATTTGTTATATGGGCCATGCACCAAATCTTGAATCCTACTTCTCAAAGATTCAGATATCTCATAATCGAGAATCTCATTATATTCTCGATCATGTTGTTATGCATACGTCTAAATTTCAGATTAAGTCTGCCATAATACTAATATCACCTCTTCTAATTATGAGTGACAGAAAAACAACATCTATATAAAAGGCCGATTTTTTGTTGGATACTTATCCTTTTAACATTCAATGTATCTGTATATATGGAAGGTTCTATCTTTTGTTTAACTATTCCTTCTTTTAACATTGAATATTATAATTTTCATTAGTTTGAGTATGAAAGGTTGTGAAATCCAACGCATCTTATAATGAACAAGATGTTATACGTAGAAATAATTGATTTTCTAATGTAATTTTCATCTTTTTAAGTTTTAATTTTTTTAATTATATAATAGAAATGAAATATCTATCATAAAAAAATAATGATTAATATTTATAGAAGATTGTTAATTCGTCATATTATAAGTAATTTTTTTTAAATGTGTCCTTGTAAATATTATAATTATGTAATTTTAATTTATAAATTTTAACCGTAAAAATTAAAATTTTAAAATATCATAATTGTGTAATTTTAATATATTTATTTTTTAATATTTAATATATTTTATTCACATAAAAATTATCAAATATTTAATAAAAGACTAAAAAAAACAAAATTACATAATTATGTTATCAAATATTCAATTTCTACCATTAAAATTTGAAGAATCAAAATCATAGTTAATTGACGCAATTAAAATTTGACCGAACAAAATCGTACCATTATAATATTTGGGAACTAAAATATAATTAAGTCTAATTAACTTTGTAGAAAAAATGAAATGATTAATTATGATTTGTTTGTTTTTTATTTTTGTAAATTATTTCTATTTTTAAAAATAAAAAATGTGTTTAATAAGAATAATTTTTGAAAAATAATATCTTCTTTAGTTTTTTAAAAATTAAAACATCTCAATCATTTTTTTTTATTTTCAATATTTTATTATTGATACTTTTCTTGTGTTACCCTGTTTTTTTTCCAACTTACTCTCTTCCACCTCATTCTAAAAATTAATTTTTGAAAATTATTTTACGAAAAAAAATTCTAAAAATTAAAAATTAAAAATGCTCTTATCATTCCTGTAGTTTTATCAAATGTTTCGAATAAATAGATAAAGTATAAAAGGACCTTTATCCAAATTAATTTTCTTATATACTTTATATTTATGTTTTTTTTACCTAAATGGAGTCCGATGTAAGAAATTGATCTCGTTCAAAGTGATAAATCACTGTTTTAATCTTTATTGAACTATTAAAATACTCATATTTAGTGTTGAATTATATTTCAAACAAATTAAATTACTACCTAAAAAAATATATTAATAAATCTATATGCATATCAAGTAAAAATTATTCCATATCTAAATCCAATCCATTTGAGTATATACAGCATTTCTCATATAAACATGTCACTCAAATTACCCATTTATATTCCCATGGTTCATATTTGTGCAACATTCTTTCCCCTTGTACCTGGATAGTATGATTTTTATATTTCCTTTTTCTATTTTTATAATATATTTTTAGCTACATTATAATATAAAATACTTTTTTATTACAATTGTCATGTGATTTTTTAATTTTAACTTTTTAACACATATGTTTTCATTTATTTTTAAATATAGAATTTACCTTTCTTTCATTTTATTACAATTGGCATATTATAGATATTTTTCTAATTTTTTAAACCAAATAGTAATTAGTTATACATTAATTTTTAAAATAGAAAATACATACTTATTACATATATTGATCTTAAATAGAAGAAAAATAAAACATACATAAATACTTAATGTAAATAATTACTATTTAAACTTATTTATAAACTTTATAATCTTTTAATCTTATTATTACGGGTTACAATGAAAAGAATATTTAAATATTATTTATTTATTTATTTTTGTATGTTTAGTTAATAGAATCACTCCCACAAAAAAAAAAAAATTGATTGAATCATTATCACAAGGATATGCACATTATCACCGATTTAGATTATTTGGGTGGTAAAATACAAAAGAAATCATAATTAAATTAAGATGAATAGTAGTATAATAAAAAACAGTCAGCATCAGATGACACATCAATTCCAACTTGTCGTGCTAGTAAAAAAAATTAAAAATGGATAAGACATTATCAAAATGACTTTATCAACACTTAAAAAAAATAGAAACTCAAATGAGACAATTGAAAATTAAGAAAATAAAATCACATAATTATAGTATCAAAGAAATTAAGAATATAATTAAATATTTTTTTATATTTTATATTTTTATTAAATTAAGTTTTTATTTTTAAAATTAGAGAAATTTAGTTTTTCAGTGATTTTCTTCTACTTAAAATTTTCAAATTTTCATTTACTATCCAAAATATTTGGGATTTTATGAATTTAGAATATAAAATAATTTTAAAGGTTTAAAAATAATTAATTTAAAAGATTTTATATGATGTAAGAATAAGATTTACAAAAGATAAATTTTTTATATTTTTTTTATTTTAAGTTGAGCAGATTTTTTTAAAAAATAATTCAATTGATTCAATTTTTGAAGGATAAAAGTGAGAATTTGAAGGTTTTCGATAAAATAAAATTGATTGACAGATAAAATATTTATAATTTTTAAAATAAAGAAAGTTAGTTGAATTAACAAAAAAAAAAACTTGAGAAAAACAAATTACACATGATCTAATCTAAACGTACAAAAATATAATTAAATCAAAATTAACAAAGAATGTAGAAAGGTTTTGGTCCAATGAATTGATGATGCACCTTGGCAGTTTTGAAGATAATTGGACCCCCTTTAAATTTGTCCACTAGATAGAGATGTTGTATCACTACTCACCACTCAATTTTTCTAATTGCCTTCAAGGTCGGTTTGGAGTTTGTAAAGCTATTTTTGAAGAGAAATGAGTACCACTAGGTTAGGCTGTGCCCTGTACCATTATCTCTTGCCCTTTCCGCATTCGCTAATGTTATAACATGTTTTTTCCAATTTTCGAATTAAACATATATAATTATAATTTATTATTATCATTATTAATGTAATCTGGATATACTTTTTAAGATTTTTAACTAAAAGATTTATAGGAAAATCGGGTTATATATAGTAACAGGTAAAAAAATTATCTGTTTCCTGATATTAGACCTAGTCTATTAGGTACTTTGGTTACATTTATACATTACATATAATAATGGGATATATTTTGAAAATGAAGAGTGTACCAAAAAAGTTCAGCCACGTCCGGAAAAGATCAGAATGATATATGTAAGATTGAGTTGTATTGTGAATGTGAAGATTATTGTGAATTAGAAGATTTTGTTGATGTGTTTTTGTAAAAGCTTGTTGAGTTTGATGATTTGTCCTGATTCTAATAAATATTTAAAACTTTTCTAATCATGATTACAGGTAACATTAATGGAATAGTTGGAAGTCTCTTATTCTAACTTTAATTGTGTTTTTATTTCTTTTTTATTTAGATAACTAAGACGAACTAATTCAATAACATATTTATGAAAAAGTAATTGAATACTAACTCAATAAGTCAAAAAATGATAATTTTAGCTTAAATCATAATAGAGTGGTGAGTTATATTAGAAAAACATAAAATATAAAATAATGTAGATCATATTTTACCGTCAATATATACAAATAAATTTTATAAATAATTTGTTACAATTTTTATTGGATTTATAAATTTTGTAATATAATTAGTAAATTAAAAAAAATAATTTTAATTTTTAAATATATATCTCTAGTTTGATTAGAATGAGTAGAATGAGTTTCTTTCTCAAAATATATATCTCTAATGGGTGAATCAGCTTGACTCACCAACTCGAGTAAACTGCAAAAAATTAAGTAAATTCAACTAACTGTACTCAATCATCACGACGAGTCAATATTTTTTAATCCAACCTCACTAAAATCCAAAGTGAGATGTAAGCTTGCTTCCATAGTTTACATGTAGCTCGCGTGACATATGTGATCCTAGATATTTCTTATACCACATGTCAAGGATATTATGTCTTTTTCAGTGGAAAGAAATCAGAGTTTTGGTTTATTGAACAACTCAACCAAATAAGTTTCATTATAAATTTCAATTCTCAAATTTTAAAATTATAACTATGTGTTTTACTTTGTAACATTCCTTTTTATTGTATGATTTTTAGATTTTAATTAGTATTTAAATTTATTTAATTAATTTGAAATATTAAATATTTATAAATAATCACTTGAGTCATATTCTATTAATTAAACTAATTTTTAAATAGAAAATTATATTAATTTAATGATAAATAAAATATTTTTAAAATTTTTAAGCTGATAACTAAAAATTGATAATGAGTAGTTAAAAATTGTTAAGCAAACTTATTGAATTATAAGCTAGTATTTGATAAAATTATTAGTTAAAGTAATTGATAAATATAAAATGGCATAAATAAATATATTTATATAATATTTTTATATAAATTTTAATTTTTTTATTGTTATTAATGTAAATAATAATAGAATAAATAATATTATTAATTTTAATTATTTGATGATTAAAATATCAAAATAAAAAATAAAAAATAAAAAAATAAATAATAAAAAATAGTATAATGATTAAAATAAATAATATAAGACAAAAATATTCAAAAATAATAAAAAAATAAACTAAATATATCATCTATCAATATTAATATCTTGAAATATTATACTAATATTTAAATAACATAATGATTAAAATAAACATTGCCATATACAAATGTCTAAAAACAATCTATTATTATTATTAATATCTTAAATAATAAAAGAGTAAAAATAATAAAATCCTATCTTATAACAAAAAATAAAAATAAAAACCTACATTATGTATTGAAGAAGAAAACAAAATAAATATGATAAAATCTTATTTTATGTAGAAGATGGTAAAAAAAACAACAACAAATATTTGAAGAACTGAAAATAAGATATAAAAAATTAAAAGATAAAAACTAATCTTTTAAAAAAATTTACTTAAAATACGGTATAAAAAGTGTTATAATTAAAAAATTTATTTATTAAATACTATTTAAATTCAAATAAATTTTTTAGTGGAGTTTAGTAAAGTTGGTTGAATATCGTGGGTGAGTATGGTAAGTTTTTTATTACTGTATTCTATTTTGACTGAAAAAAACAAAATTTTCAACTCAAAATAAACTAAAAATTAATTAAATGACTTGTGAAATCCAATGATAATATAATATGAGTTTTAATGCTGGAAATGTGCTAACAATAAAGAAAAGATTGCCGGCACTATGGTTTTTCAAAAGACAATGATGCTTGAAAAAGAATATGGTGGCAGAAAACTTATCTACTAGATTTATTCATATTCTCCTAATGACAAAGCAACTGACTCCATAATAACAGTCTTTCACGTTTGGTCACTACATAGAAAGAGAACGAACCCAATAATATCACTTTTAGCTAGCACTATATATATGGTTTGAGGTGATTGCGAGAAGAATCTTGTAAATCAGACATATCACATTATGGTGCCATTCAATTCCTTATGCAAGTTATGATTGCGGAGCAGTACTCAAAGATGATAAATAGAAACCATATTGCTGACTGTTAATGGAGATTATTAACTTATGATGATTGCTTTTGAACCAGTTGCAGGTGCCAAAAGTAAAGCCACAGGAAATGTTGGGCTAGTGAGGGTATTCCCTTGACCATTGATGTAACTACAACCGGCCCACCCCTCTATTTATTATTACATCACTAGCCTTTCAATATTTTATCTTACTCTTTAATTATTATATATTTCTAAAAATACTCACTTCACATTTTTTTAAATAATTAAAATTTCGAATTTGAACTTAATTTGTAGATGTAAAAATTGTGATTAAAAGGATAGACGTTATTAAAGGTGATTAATCACAGTTTTTTTTACAGAGATTAATCAATGAAAAATTCGATAAATATATATTTCAAACGTATAGAATAAGGAAAAAAAGTTGTTACTCTGCTGGTACTTATTATACTATTTTGTTACATAGAGATCTAGTGCTTTTATACATGACCCATACACATATGACAAGTCTTTTGCGTACGCATTGAACCAATCTAAACTTAGATTGTATCCTTGAAAACTCACGACATATATCAATCATACTATTTATACCAACTTTGCTTGATTACCTTTCTACAATAGTCATGCTTCTCCAAATAAAAAGGATTTGTTAATTGCATAGAATGATATAGAGTGGACTCAATAAAAAAATACTTAGATAAAAAATAATGTTGATAAAAAAATTCAAATAAATTAGTTTTAACATATTTATTTTGTATATATTTTTATTTATCCAACAAAATATATATTATTCATTCTATATATCTTTATTTATTTGACGAGGTATTTGTTAGCCTTCTATTTATTTTTATTTAATTGAGGATGTATTTGTTACCTAGCAAAGTGATGTGAATAAATTGGCTGGAGCATGTATACTAACCAGGCTGGCATGCATGAGGCATCCCATATGATAACGATCACAAATGGTTTTATTGTCCTATACATGTATTGATGGAGGGTTGAAATAATAGGTGTTTTAGAAATGACAAAATGAAAAAGGAAAGAGAAAGAACATTATTTACATTTTATTAATGATTGTTCAAAATTGTCCGAGGAAAAACTCTGAATTTGAGAAAATGTTCAAATCAACGCTGCTACATATATTATTTTTAATAATATTTAATATAAAATATTATTATTTTTATTAGTAGTATTTTTATATATTTACTAAATATAAATTGCTACTAATAATATTTTACAATATAATTCAGATACAAGTCTAAATATTATCAAAATTAATAGATAATATTTTTAATATTTTAAAAAAATAAAAATATTGTTAGTTGTATATGTAGTCATGCATGGAATTTCATTTCACGTTGAAACTAAGAAAGGCTTGAATTTCATAATATATGAAATTTGATGACACCTTATTCATATAATGATATTGGTGCTTTCTTTACCATACGATCACATATGTTTGTTTTATGATTCTCAGATTAATTCAATTTAATTAATTTTTATATAAAATTTGGTGAACATATACTTTATTATTTCAGTAATTAATGATATTTGATTATTTATAACACTTTTATTATCAAATTAATTTATTTTTTAGTAATATAAATAAGATAATATGCCTTCAAGATTATGTTTAGTTTTTTTTTAAAGTAAGTACGATTATTATAAATGAAAAATTATAAATATTTAACGCGTAGATCTAAATTTCATAATACAAATTCGAGATCATTAATAAAGTTGAAATAATTTTACATATTAATCACACAGTTTAAGATAGATTATGTGTTGATTTGCTTCAAATTAACCAGAAAACATAAAAAAAAAATATATAAAATGATTAGTTCTTATCCCAATTCGAAATTTGATATAAAATTAAATAACAAACATTGAATTAGAAAAATATAGAAATAAAATAGTCTTAAATAGAATTGTCAATGTAGCACAGCCTTAATATCAAATTGTGTATTGTTGTTTAGAAGTAACTTTCGGTGTAGGGAATCCAAAGTTAGTATTACAATAGTAGAGGAATATTCTTTTCACATATATTTTGGAAACTTAAGCTTGTGTGGCACCCCAGATTGTTAGGTAACTTCCCGGCAAAGTTACCACTGCCGAGAAATTTAAGGTTTTGTGCCTCTGCTGTGCGGATTTCAACTTTCAAGTCCACTCCACTCCCTAATCTGCGTCACCGTATTCCAAGTTCGTAGTCGGCAGCGTACAAGGTAAGAAAACGTACCATGTATTATAATAATATTTTCAGTCATAACAAATCTTGCTTTTTGGAATTGAAATTTAAAAAGAAGAAAAAAGTCCTCCCTACACTAACTTACATGCACAGCAATTTGTATCTGTTTTTCAAATTAAGATCATAGCCAACTCTTCAGATTATCCTCCTTTAAAGCAAAAGATATATTTTAAAAAAATAAAATTTAATAATAATTGTTGATTAAAAATTACATTAATAGTTAAAAGTGCGATAACGTTCATGCATATAGCAATTATGAAGTTACAAAATTTAAAGGAACCATTTAATTTGAGAAGATGATTTTCGTTTTCATCTTTTGTTTTTATTTTTTACCACAAAAATATAAGTTTATCTTTTATTTTAAAAAATTGTATAGAAAACAGTGAAAAAAATAAAAAACTATTTTATTATTTCTTATACAAATATTTTAAAATAAAAACAAAAATAAAATAATTTTCTCAAATCAAACTATTCTTTACATTGCATCCGTAAGTCTTCTTAAATTACAAAATATGTCTTGGACACTAATATGTTAATATATGTATAATAATACATTTAAATGAGGTGGGGAGAAATATAATTTTTTTTTCAAGTTTTGTTGACAATTTTTTTATTTCAATAAAATTTAAATATCACGGTTAAATGTGTATTTTTACCATCAATTTATTTGTTGTTGAGAAAAAGTGTCACAAAATAATTTTTTTCTTGTAATATACACCGAAGAGAAAAAAAAAAGAAGAAAATAGCAATAATATAATAAATATATGATGGACAAAGAAAAAAGAAAAATATCAAGCGTTAATAAATGTAAAAATATCATGGAAAATATATCCCAAATTTGCATCTCAATTGTGAGGCCATACCTTTTATCCTATAAATAGGCTCATAACTCCTTCCCTCTCCTTCCCCACCAAAGTCTAGTTTCTGTTCTCTCTGTGATTTCTTTCTTTTCTTCAGTCTTCAGCATCGCCTTTTTATGCATGCATATATGTTCTTGTTCTGCAGGGCTTGGGTCATGGAATATGGTTGCAGAGAGTATGGGAGAATCTGTTAAGCTCAGGAGGGATAGCACCGCGATACTGATGATGTTCATATAGCAGTATACTTGGCGCTATCTATCTTGAGCTTCATGGCTTCTTCATACTGTTTATAACACCACACCTGCATGCATCTCCATAAACCCCCTTCCCTAACTTTTTCTTTTGCAGATTATATTACTTTATTATTCTCTATCAAGCAAAAATCAAGATCTTGATGGTGATGATGATGATCACGAGTATTACTCAATTGAATTTCATTCATGTTTAAAGTTATAATATTTTGGTTACTACTTACTAGTCAATTATGGATTTTTTTTTGCCCTCTATCACAGGCTATACGCGTGCTATCTTGGCGATTGTTTTGGTTGATTTATGTCAAATTAAGCAAAGTGCTGCAACGAGTGGTTTGTACTTCTTAGATTTTCTTTTTCTTTTTCTTTCCCTGTTATGTTTCAACTGTTATTAATTAGTTTTGTGTTTCTTCTCACCCATTATTTAGTTTTGTGCTTCTTCCATTCCTCCTAGTTTGATCTTTCGATGGTTGCCATTACTGATCCATTATTTCTCACCGTCAAAGCTTTGGCATGGTCACGAAAAAGAATAGGCTGAATAAATTTTGATAACATATCCCATATTCTAGTTCATGGTACGGTATCTAAGAATTAGGGGTTACAGCTTTCTGGATTAGTGTGTAATTGTTTAATGATTTTCATCTAAGAATTTTTTCTTTCTTTTTTCACTGGAAAATAAAGTCATTTTGCAGTAATTATAAATTAAAATAAGATTTTTACTTTTTTTACTCTATTTATTAGACATTTATTATGTTTTTTATTAATATTTCACTTACTGTTATTATAACTAGTAAAACAATTTGTTTCAACCGAATTAAATTATTCTCTTTTTTTTTTTATCTTTAGTTGTATATTTTTTTATTAACTATTTATCTCTTTTAATATAATTTTTATTTTATTTTATCTCTAAATTAAATTATATTAATTTAATAAAAGAAATTATTAATAGTTAAAATAACATTATGTTATATATAATTTATATATTTTAAAATATTAATAAGTTATAATTTTAATTTTTTTAAATATGTATAAAAATCCATCTTGCTAGAATAATTTGTAATAGTGCTAATGAACTTTAACCTATGTAAAAGAATATTATAATAAATCACAATTTATATTTATTAAATTACTTAATAAATTTGAACTTAGGTTATGACATATTGTAAAAAAATAAAAATAAGAATATCGAGTGATGATCACTTAAAACATAATATAATTTTTTAAAACTCTCACATAATTTTATATATTTTAATTTTGATAATTCATCTAACAATCAATATTCATTTATCTCATTATCATATAAAAACGATATCCTCTCCTAATTTGTAACATACACATATATGTGTGTGAGAGATTAACTTTCTGTCTTCAGAGTTATTGGAGCCTATAATAAAATTCCTTTCCTCGTTAATTAGGTATTTACAAGGAAAGTGAAAATTTTAATCCTATGTTAATATCTAATTAACTAATTTATAAGAATTAAAAAATTAATTAATTAAATTAATAATATTAAATTTATTTTAAATTTATATATTTTGTTAAAATAATCTTTAATATTAATGAGATATTCTATTTTTTTAAAATACTTTCATTGAATTTAATTCTTTAATCTCTTAAGTAATATATTTATTATTTTAATTTTTATTGATTATGTATGTGATGAGAAAAAAATATGATTTCTAAAATGTTTCAACAAGATGACTTTTAAGGAACTTAAGACACTATCATATTTTTTATTATTTATTGAATTAAAAAAATAATTCATAATTAAGAATAACTTTTTAAAAAAAATATTGACATAAGAGACATTCTAAATTTATTTTTATAAAATAGACCTAGCAAAATCCTTAATTTGGTTTTTATAAAAATAATCCAAGGAGTAAAAGAAAATATAATATTTAATAAGGAGTGCTAACAATATTTTATTTTTAATTTTTTATTAAAATTTATCAACAATTATAAAATTATGTGTGAAACTTACAAAAATTTATAATTTTCAAAGGATTTTAATATATATCAGAGTGTATTAAAGAACGTGTGTTAAAAGTTAAGAAGTTGATAACATTTCTCATATTTAATTTATTAATGTTTCTTTACTCTAATTTTTTATGTTAAAGTATATTCATATATTATATATTAGAATAATGCACAATTTAGAAAGGAAAGTTCTCATTGTCTCTATTAGACATTCTTAGAGTTATTTCTTTTATCTTTTGAATACTATATTTCACACAATATGTTCTATCTAGCCGAAAAAAATTGTCTCCATAATCTAAAATTTCCTTGCCTTTATCTTTATTTATATTCCTAATCTTCTTTAACTATCTATATTTTTCAATCTATCATCTTTTATATTTTATCTTTAAATTAAATTTTAATATTTTTTAAAAATATTAATAATTAAAAAGTAATCTTAATTATATCATAATTTAAATTATTTATTGTAAATATAAAATATAATTTAAACATAAAAGATATTTATTTATTATAAATTTTAATTATAATATAATATATATATTCAAAGATATTTATTTTAGAAAATTTAATTTATTATATAAAATAAATATTTATCATAAAGAATACACAAATTAAAATATTAATTATTTATTAATTTCTGAATTAGTATCCTTAACACATGCACAGTAATTAATTTTCAAACAATTCTGAATTCTTAACGATTTGTACACACTCCTATGTTCTTTCAAGCCGATTCACTTATTGAGTAATTTTCTAGCCTCTGTTCTCTACAAAGACCTACAACAAAATTGGCGAAGGATATTTTGAAAGTTGAAAGCAGTTACTGTTCCTAAAACCTTGACCAATTCAGAGGAGAGCACTGAACTATTGAGGTTTCTCCTTCTGAGGGCTAGCTGATCTGGCCAAAAGCAAAACCCTAGTCTTTCAATTGCAGTAAGCTAATTGGAGCCAGAAACCTATCTATTTGAGTTTATTATGGGAGCTAAAGAGCTAGCTAGCTAGCTTAGCTAGGGTTTCCACAGCCTTAGACTGCAACTTTTGCAGGCCTTTTACTTCAATAATAAATGGTGTCTTAGTTGTTGTGAATGTTACTTGCTTCCAACTTGATTCAGGTCACAGGTCTCGTCTTTTTCTTCTACACCTCTATAATTAACATATTCATAATCCCCATCATTAAATTCCCATTAAAAGCAAAGTTAATCTAAAGAACAAATAGTTACCCGGACCCCATTTCTTTTCACTCTATACTTTTTCTATTGCTCTTTCTACTTCTAATTTCATAATCAATATCATCTCTTTGTCTTGAAAATGTTTCATTTCGTATCACGTGCATGTATAGAAAAAATAATAATTAGGAATTGATAATCTCTCTAGTTGAACAAATTAGCCTTTAATTATCGGCTAGAGAGAATACCATTGATACATCTAATTGTTCTTTTATTTATCATCTTATGCCAATTAAATAATTTGAATTATCGCACAAGTTTGGCCTTCAAAATTAGGCAGTCTCCCAAGTTTTTCTTCCCTTTTCTTAAACCCTTTACTCATCTACTATTTCAATTCCTATTAGATATATTCAATGATATTATCGGCTTAGCCATTATGTGTGGTTGGGATGCAAATTCAGGGCTTGTTTTTAAAGATTTTGAAGTTTGAATCAACTTTAGGGTACAAGAGGTGTCCCGTTGTACGGGGACAAAGCAACAAAGTTTCTTGCCATAGATCTCCAAGCTTAGTGTTATTATAGCATATCTACTATAGAATATAAATAGATAGACATATATCTTCAGTGCACTAGTTGGTAACATTATGTGGTTAAACAGGAATCTCCACCTACAGGTACAAGTGAGTCTTTGAGATTTTTTTTCATGACCATGGAGTTGGAAAAATTACACCTTGAACTCAAGCTTAATGGTACTGATGGGGTATAAAATATATAAAATGAAGGGACATGCTTAATTGTATATATAATTGTGTGTTATAAAATGAAGGGACATGGTTGTATGTATAATTATGTGTGAATCCTCCTCTTGTTTTTGGCTAGTAATTGATTTTGAAAAAAGGTAACGGCAATGGAATGATATCCGAATCTAGCAACAACATCTAGCAAGAATTAATTTGTCAAATGCGGTGTCAGTGGGAATGGAGGGAGTGGCAGACCAAAATGATTATAATGGTAAGAATGATAATGATTTCAAAAATATTTTTCTCACATCATTTTTAGTCTACGTCCTTTGAAAAATCTTAATTCACCTGCCAAATCTTCCAAATATAAATTTAAATCTCACATTAATATTTTTTAATTTTTATTTTTAAACGTTTATGTAACTGTAACATCGTTTTACTAATTTACTATATTAGCAAAATTTGTTTAAATAAAATTCATTCTATAACTCGTTAAAAATTTAATAGTAGGTAAATTAAGTATTGAACTAAATTTAATTAATTTCAAAAAGTATAAAAATTTCATTTAAGGAATATACTAAAATTACTCATTTAATAAATTATAAGAAAAAAAAATTGTTAATCACATATTATCCTCACTCATTAACAGATTAAACTATAAGAGCCTAATAATATAAACGATTTTATATTTTCATTTAATTACAAATTATTATATGATAAATTTATTAATTTTATAATAATTATCTTAAAAATTGTATCAATAATAATTTATATTCACATTGTTATGTCACTATCAAACTAAAAAATAATTAAGTAAATAAAAATATTAAATTAAATATGTTTTAAACATTCAAGTCACCATATTATTTTCATTGAATTTTGTCCACAATTATCGCTATGTACTGGAATGATATAATGATAGGTATGATATAATGCTAAGTGTTGTTTGCATCAATTCTTTATATTAAATGAGGTGGTGGTTGATTGACTTTTATTTATTTTTCAACACATATAGGGTAGTTTGTTATAAGATAAATTTTTAGTTTACTCAGAATTTAACGTTAGAAATGTTAGTTTATCATATATTATTTAAAAAAAATTCAAGAAAAATTACTTTTCAAGAATAATTTATATGATAAATAATTAAATTAAAAAACAAGAAATACCAATAAATATTTGATTAAAATATATTTTTGGTCTTTTATTTTATTAGAATTTTTTTTTTGATTTTTTAAAATATTTATTTTGATATTTTAACTATTAAATTAAGTTAATGTTGTTTTTCTAAAAATAGTTGCTTTCGATTTTAAAATATGATTTTGAACTTTTTAATCTAATTCAAGCGTCAATCTTATTTTATTAAATTTATCTACATGAAAATTATGAAATTCAACTTATGTTTAAACAAAAAAATAATAAATATGGTGAAAATCGCATGAAAAACAAGTCCTATCGATATTTCAAAAAAAAAAATCTGATATTAAAATTTTTAGTTGTTTTGTTGTTCTTGAGATATTTTTTCATATTTTTATGTTATTTATAATTATTTTTATTTGAATATTAGTTAGATTTTATATTTTAAAATTTTGAATTAATAAAAAATTTAAATTATAATCCAAAATAAAAAACAATTACTATTTTGAAAGGACGTTTATTCAAATTTGAAAAGTAAAAGATAAAATAAATATTTTGAAAGATAATATTTCCTTAAAAAAATATTTATATATTCTGAAAAATTATATTAAAACTAAATATAAAATTTTTAATTCTTAAAAAATGTATTAAAACCTTCTCAAGAATGTTTACAATTAATCAAACAAATTTTAGTGATTTTAAAGAATTATAATTTTCAAATATAAAAAAATTTACCCTGCACCAAAAGTTCCCTGATAGATTTTTTTGAAGGATGACTCTTCTACCTCCTTTCACTTGAAATGACATGAATACTGTCATGTTGATGCATTTCATCAAAATTTCATGAGTGTTAGTAATGTATTTTTTTTTATTAGTTAAAAAGCATTAAAAGAAGGGATTGTTAATGTAATTATTCTTACATAAAGAATAAACAACAATAATATATTGATATTACTTATTGTAGTGATACTATTTTTATTGTATTTGCTATAACAATTTTATTAACACCTGTCATTGTATTTGTTATGTGCGTTTTATCAATGTGTTTCATTATTATTAATAATGTTGAATTAATATGATGTACATTATTAACTGATGCAAATATGTGCATATAGGATACTGTGACAAAACGTGCATGATTTTTTTTTTTTTCGGATTCTCAAATTAATTTTCTAGAATTATTGTGTAGCGTTACAAAATGTGTTCTGAAAATATGTTTTTAAAATTATGCAACAATACTTGTGGAACGTTAATAAACTCACCTACAATATTCTTACGAAAACAAATTTCCAAAAGATATTTCTCACCATTTCAAATAGACATTTGTGGAACTTTGGGGACTATTTGTGAATATGTTTTCGGTGGGAAAATTGGAAGAGGGGTATTTTTTTTTTGTCAAAAGATCATTCATTAAATCCAACTATATTTACAAAATAATAAGGTGCTAAAAAAGAGTATTATGCACAACAAGAAAAAGCCTTAAAAATGAGAAGGGTGGAAAAAGAAAGGGTCACTCTTGTTTTCAGGGAACAAATCTAGAACAAAGGAACGCAAAGCATATTTGTTGCAATTCATTCTTGATGGATCTCATGCAAAACAGTTTGTTGGGTTTCATTGTAATTTCAGAGCTCTACTACCGTGGGATAATTTGTATAACAGACCATCATATTTGTGGGCTCTTTTGGGCCTTACTCCTTTTTCACCTTTTGCTTTCCACAAATAAAATAATAAAATATAAAATGCTCGACTAAGTGTGCATAAATGCTTATCTATTAGGGAAGCATTTGTTATTTCTTTTTTTTTTCTTGTTTTTTTGCTATAACTTTTTTAAATTTTTATTAAAAAAAAACTACACATACCAAATCCAACAATTTGTTCCCTACAGCTTATTTTTCTGAATTGTTTTTAGGTGTTTTTCAGACATGTTAATATTTTTCCTTTGATTTGACCAAAGCTAGAAGGATTTTAGTTATTGGAAACATTTGGACGGCGCTTTGAGGCTTATGAATTTGTTCATTAGGAAACTCGATGTCCTGAAATGTGGAAATGTTGTACTATGAATGAACTTGCGATAGAAAAAAAAAGTAAGTCTTAATAGTAACGACAAGAGATCACTGGCCATGCTTATTTTTGTTCTAAAAGCGCTAGCACTTCACCCAATCAAGAAAAACACTAACATAGCTGCTCAATGGAGCATCGTCCAATTCTGGACCTTGAAACAACACAAAACAAATACTGTATTTGGCAAGTATTTAAAGACCTCATAAAACAACAAGCCAATAAATGAGGAACATAAAATTGATGACTAATGGTGCATTCTTGATCTTAACACTGGGGCAGATCTGGTGGTGGAGGAATCACTGACTGTGATGGACCAACTCCATTTTCTACCAAAAGTGCCGTTGCCAGACCCCAATTCAGATGTGAGTCTATGTGACAATGCAAGAACCAAATTCCTGATTTGCAATAGGAATAAAAAAACATAGTTAGTATACAATGCCGAGCCTAATAATACAAGGAAACAATCTTGGATGTAGTTTCTTAGATACTCGTGTTATTTTCCGATCAAAATTTAGAGTTTTATCTTGAAAATTTGTATCGTAAAGGTTTATATTAAAAATCAACAAAAATATTATTGAAACAAAATTATAATTCTGACCAGAGAACCATAAAAAACACTTTTCATCCTTGTCTAAGTTTTGTCCATAATACACATGCAAGACAGAGAACATTTATATGAGTAAATATGCTATTGGTACCTGGATTATCAGCCACAAAACGAATGGCCACCCATCCTCCTGGTGGTGTTCCAATGGTGTTCCTCACAGGTGGATCTACAAGGTTAAATCTTGCAGGGTCTGTTGCTGGGTTGAAGTTGCCAAAGCCTGAACCAACTACAAAGAAGTGGAATCCATGAACATGCATAGGGTGGTCCTCAGTAGTTACTATGCTTGTGTCCTGCAGAACAATTTGCACATTTGAACCATACTTCAACTTGAAGAGCTTAGTTCCTCGTGCAGGTGTCCACAGCCCCCGGGGAACATTGCCAGTGTAATTGAACTGTAGAGGAGGAACTGGAGGAAAGTCTGTGGTAAAGACACCAGGAATACCTTGATAGTAGGCCTGCATTAAGGAAGTGGTTGTTGGGAGCACAAAGGAATGATTGTTTATGCTGGCTGCAAAGCGGGTTCCATTTGGTCCTTGGCACCTTGGACTATTAGGATTTGTGCAGTTGATTAACCCCAATCCCACTATGAAGTATAGGCTCACATCAACTTTTGTGAAGACATTGATCTTGGAAAGGCCTCTGATCCCAGCTGTGTATGCTGTTGCAGTGGCTGTGTCATTGAAAGCTGGCAATACTGGTAGTATTGGTCTTGGGGCCTGTCTATTTTTGTTGCTGCAGCTTGCAGATTTGTATTCAAGAATTGCAGTGGTGGTGGTGTTGTCAAATGCAGCATTCATGGCTGTTTGATATGGGCGCGCCGCCATGTAGTACCGGCCCGGGATTTGATCGGCTGTGACCAGGACATTGATTGTCTGGCCAGGACCTATCATGAGGACATTGGTGGTGAAAGGCTTGGTGTAAGCAGCATCAGTAGCCACAACAGTCATCCTGTGGTTGGCAATTTTGAAGAAGAGTTCTTGATTGAGTGCACTGTTGATGATTCTCAAGAGGATTGTCTCACCTGCATCTACTGGAACTCTAACAGTTTCTGCATTGAATATTTGTTTTTGTATCTTTTAAGCCATGTGTATGCCATAAGAGAATGCAAAATATTCATGGAAGTTGTGGTTCTAGAATGATTCCAAACCTTGACTTGAACATCTGTAGAGATCTCCAGGTTGACCGTTAATTGTGTATGCAACAGATACATTTGGAGGTGCTCCTGTGAATTGTGCCTGCCTCAAGAGAACCATTGGATCCCTATCAAACCATTCCCCTGTGCATCATCATAATACAATTGGTTATGGCTCTATCGTTGCTTCAGAAAAATGAAGAGCTCATAATCTTTTGAAGTGTGCACTATTGTGGAAAAGTTGGTGCAAGGGAAATTATAGAACTGAATTGAGCAGAATAAGTGATGGTTTTAGAGATGTACCAAGAAGGAGGGGGAATTCTCTCTTAGGCATGGAGAAAGGATAAGGAGAACCCAATTTTGGATAAATAATGAGAGCTCCATAGACAGTGGCTCTTAGGAAGCCAGTGTGAGCATGCCACCATAGTGTCCCCTCTTGGTTTTGGATTGTAAAGCGGTATGTGTAACTCCCCCCTGGTTGAATGGGACACTGAGTAACATAACTAGGCCCATCTGCCCATGGATTTCTCAACATTCTTAACCCATGCCTGATGCACAAGAAATATAAGATTGTGAGCAAGATGGATTTCAATTTTCAAGTATGTATCATTAGCATAGTGAAATAAAAGTTACCATTACTTCTATAGCGAAATTGTTCTGACTGAATTTAATTACTCACGTTATTCCTGAACTTATTATTTTTATGTTTCATTCTTATGCTTAGAAGCTATATGCTTTAGTCTCTACATATGTATTTTAATTTTGTTTTGATTCCTGCCATCAAGTATATCTTAACTCTGTTAATTAAAGCAGCCACAAAATAAAAATTGATCATATAAAATCACTAAAAAGATAACTGGACAGCTAGAAATTGTCTATAGTAACAAATTCATAACAATTTTTACTTAGTAAAGTTAAGATACAAGTGATAGCGGAGACCAAAATAAAATTAAAAGTGTATTTATAGGACTAAAACGTATAATTTTTAGATAGAAAGCAAACCATAAAATAGCAAGTATAAGAATCAAATTAGTAATTAAACCCCAAAAATCTCTTATGTGAGGATAAATGGTGATGCTATTTACCAGTGGATGGAGATGTTGTATGGTCCAGCATTTACTACTTTGATTGCAAGAGAATCTCCATTTCTTGCTTCCACTGTTGGACCAGGAAACTGCCCATTTACAGTGAGTATGTTTTGGGTTCTGCACAGCCTCTTCACTGGCGCAGTTTGAATCTATTTCAATCAAACATTGAAGTTATTACAATTAAGAATAGCTACAAGTCATGCTTGGAAACTGATAGCAGATACTGTTTGATCATTACATTAAATAAAAAATACTTACAACAAACTCATGGTAGTGATTCTCTGCAGCTGAAGCAAAGGAAGCAATGATAGAGAGTAGGCCAAGAAAGAACCAAGAGCAACATGACTTGCCAGGGAGGTGGATGGTCTTCATTGTCAAAGAATTTGAAAAAATGGAGTTACTTGAGTTATGTGGCATTTGGTCTAAGATGCTGCTATTTATAGAATGTTAAAGCGGGAAGTGCCTGGATTGAACCTTCTCTTAACTTTGAAAGAGGATTGTTTTGGCCATTATTTAATGAGTCAACAGTATACTTAATAATTTAGGATTGTTAGTCTAACCATAAAGAGGATTTGGTGTACCCACTAGCGCAATCAACTGTGGAATAAATGCTAGATTCTACGATTTAGATATATTGCAGGACACTGTGTACATCTGAATTAATAAATCTACAGAAAGTACATGTTAACTACTAATCATTAACTAGATCTTACACACTAAACTTATCTGAGAATAAATGAATAATGAGAGCAATGAAATTTATTCAGAAGGAAGTAAAAACTCAAGGGTGAAGTATTTCCTTGTCTGAGAAGGTAAGAATGAGATCATAATCATGAATGTAAACATTTTATTATAGGCACTTCAAAATCATGCTACCCACGTGTAATTTGGGAGAGAGAAAATTTTAGTATGAACTTTCTAAATTACATAATGGTATCCTTTACAAAATACCATCTCATGAAGAAGTAATGGAAGATATTACACTTGAGTAGTTGAGTTTATATTCATTTTCTTTCTCTTCATTTATATCACTTTCAAACAAGAGAGGACTACAGCATTTCATTTTCATCCGTCCTAATTTCTCGCTCTAAGACTTTTTCTCTTAGTATCTTTGTTTCATAAAAAGACCCCAGTCTGACTATTAGTGTTTCTTTATGAAATCACTAATTAGTTGACATTTATTTATTTTCTTGAGCACTATTTAGTTCAAAGGAAAAGGATTTTAATAAAAAGGAGACACGTCATGTTTAATTCAAAAGAAAAGAAGAGGATAAATAAACAAATTTATTATTGTATACTTAGAATAAAAAAATAAAACTATTAAATTAAGAATAATTTAGTCTAATTAATGTAAAGTTCATCTCCTCTGCATCCCTTCAATTTTGTAGGAGTCAAAATTGAGTGAGTCTAGACTTTAGTCATTTCCCTCTCTTTCATAATTTTCAACCAGACAATAAAAATTTATAAAAATCTCTACCTTTTCTCTCTGTAAAGAAAAGAGAGAGTAATTTCTCTGTTTCTTTTACCTAAAGTATTAGTTTTGGTGTAAAATAGAGAAGGAATACTGATAACCATGATCTATCACGTTAACCGCTAATGTAATGGAAGTTGTAGCATCGTATTTTTCAGTGAAAGGAAAGTACTTTCAAATCAGTGACATTTGAGAAATTCCAATTGGTAAATTGGTCTATTTCATGCACTGTTAAAAATGTTTGTTAAAGTCGCACCCAAAAAGAAAGGTTTGTGAAATCAAATCATCTGCTCAACAATTCAAACGGCAATATGGTCCACGGGAGCAGGACCATGCATTTTCCTAAACACATCAGTCTATATTTCCTAAGTTTATTTGTTATGTTCTGACACTGAAAAATAGGAATATCTACTAAACCTTGGAAGCAAACATAACAGAACAGAAATTAAAATAATGGGCAGTTAAGGTCCGATTGAATTTTGGTTTGGTTGGGTAATGCAAAGAGTAGTAGTTCCGCGTTTAGTTGACTACTAAAGTTAGTAGCTGAAACAGGGTTTTGAATTGGCCTACTTTACTTCTGCGCAATATGAAAGTGGCATTTGTTACCCAAAATTAAAAAAAAAATAAGAAAAAGAAAGAAAGAAAGTGGATTTAACATCTTCGCTCACTCACAATATAGCTAAAAAGCTGAACAGAACGTGAAGGCAATTGTCAAATGGTCGCAAGGATAATAATTAAAGTAGCAAACAAAGGTGTAATCCAGCTACAAATGGAAGACATGAACTCAATTAGTCTAATAGTAAAACATGTTGATGCATACATTTGTGTTCAAGAGTTTTTCGGTAAAATGAAAAAATATTTATTTATAAATTAAAATTGATTTATGCATTAATTAAACATAATTTTTAGATAAATTAATATGAGACAATTTTTTAAATTAAATTATGTATAATTTAATTTTAGTTTATGAAAAAATTTATTTCATTATTTTATTTTATTTTTCTCTCTCACAACTAATTATGAAAAACTTATCCAAACATATCCATTGTCACAATTTCTTTAACTATTTATTTAGAGTACACTAAGTCATTAATACATTCTTTTTGTTTTTTTTTTTAGCTTTTTGAAAAAAAAAATGTTATTTGTTTGTCATTTTCAAAGTTTGAAAATGTTAATTATCAACTACACATTAGTTTGAATAATATTAGATTCAAATCACTTAGTTAAAGTATTAAGTTTGAGCCTTCCAAATAAAAAACATAGTACTAGAAATGAAAATTTTACTAAAAATAATTAGTCAAATTCTTTAGTACATTATATATCAGTAATTCATAAATTTGATAAATATTTTACATTTTTAACATAGTTATTAAAAAAATAACTAATTATTTATTATTAATTTATACTCTTATTCTCACCTAATTTTTGACCAATTTATACATTTAAAAATAATATGTATTTTTTATGGAATGAAAATGAAAAAAGGGTAAACTAACAAATTTCAAAACATTTTGTGAAAAACCAGATAATTTATTGTATTTCTTAATTTGTGTATAAAATCTTAAAAGACACATAAAAAGGAATGAAAATAATAAAAATTAATATTATCATCTAATAATAAATTATTATGAATACACTATTTGAAGTTATATTTAGACTGATTCGTAACGGATTATTCTTTCCACTTTCATCAATGGAACGAGTTTTTTGCTCAAATTTATTTAATTATCACACCACTTTCACATAAGCTGTTTAATATTATTTCAAATGAAGCAGGTTTGATACGTTTACTTTCGATATTTCCTTTATAAATTGTACCTGTAATGTCGTTAGTGTATTGATTGCTCACCCTAATTTTCATGTATTAGGTAGGCTGCCACCTGACTTTAGAACGATACCATCAATTATTAATTTGTTAAGTTCTAACCATAACCATTTCCGAGTACCACGTGTTTATCACAATCGTGTAGAGCTATACATTAGCTTTGTTTTCGTTGGTGCTTAAGCCTCAATATTCTGTGTCAAATACAGCGGCATGACATTGTCAATCTCTGAATTTTAAAAGCTCGAAGTTGTTCCAGTACTACATTTATATTCATGTTGTTGAATATAAGACATAAAGACCAATCACAAGGTTAGATGCTGCAAATTCTGGATGGCTTTTAATTACTCCAAAAGGTCACGTTCGATCAGTATAAGTGGATAAATCAAATAACATCCGTCAAAATGAAACGAACCTGGATACTTTGAAAAAGAAGTATGTGAGGACCAGTTTGTCATATAAAAGGAGCCTAGATATTAATTGTTCTAATAAAATTATAATTTGAAATAACTTTTTTATTGACATTTAAATTTTATAGGGGACTAGTATGGAAAAGAAGTTGTGAAAATGGCATCAGTGTGAAAAGTGGAAAAAAGTCGAGTTATCAAAATGGAAAACAAGTTCAACAACATTCTAAAATGGTGGTAGAATTTGATTAGCATGCAAGTTGGAGACCAAAGTTTGCAAGTTGTAATACACCATTGATCCAAATGGCTAAACTATACATTTACAATATTTTAACTTATATCTTTGCGAGGCAAGAAGTATCTATGATAGTATCCAGAAAATAAACAAAATCATTCTCATTTCTTATTCCATGCAGAGAAGAATTTTCTTTCTCCTCCCATTTATATTTTTCAAGTGGTAATAGAACAAACAATCAAGGATCAGCTTGAGCAGACTAACATATATTCGAATGTCTATGGTTAAGGACTACGGCACATAAAAATTCTATTAGTACATAATATGAGATTTTCATACTAGTTGGCTGAGTGCTTAGTTATAATAAATTATGGATAAAATATATTTTTTTTTCTCTAAAATTTATCAAATTCGATTTTTATTTCTCTAAAATTTTTTGTTAATTTTTAATCCTTTAAAATATGAAATTTGTTAATTTCATTCTCTTATATTCAAAGTAAATGTGTCCAAAAGTGTTGTAAATAAAACTTAACATCTAAAGACATTGTCAATATGCTAGCATACAAAGACGTCGTTCATATGACCTGAGATTTAAAAGATTAAGTTGAGGTTTATTAAGAAGAAATAATAATAATATATTAGAAGATGAAAGATAACAAAATTTTATATTTTAAAGGACTAAAAATACATAAAAAATTTTAGATAAATAAATTATTACAACATGCAAGAACTATATGCTAAAAAAAAAAATTGTTGAGTGGAGTTGGCGGTGGATAGACGACCTAACAACTAGATGAGGAGAAAAAGAAAAAAGAAATAGAAAGATTAAAGTCAAAAGAGCTGTGTTCATTATCAAGGATGAGTTCTTGATAATTATGGCCTAACAACAGCAATTATGGCTTGGGAGGTTTTAGTTTTCACAAAGAAGAATGATGAAAATTATAATAGTTGGAGACAAGCTCATGTGTATCAAATACGGAGATATGACAAGTAAAATTCTTTTAATTAGTGATGAGGTAAGGAAGCAGAGGATCATTTTCGTAAATTAAAATCCAAATATCATATGTTAATGACAACTACTCGAAGTTATGCCAAAAGATTGATTTTAACATAATTAGAAAATATTTTGACCAAAAGCTTTAGATAAGTATAAAGGAAGGTAAGGTCTTCTTTCCTAAAATAAAGTTCCTAAAAAGGAGAAAACAATTGTAAGATATAACAGCAAAAATGAAAATTATAGAAGATGGTACGGTTGACGAAGAGTAAAAGGTAATTCTTATGATTGTATAAGGTAGAGAAGGTAAAAAATATTACTGTAACCCTTAACCCAAATCCATAATGAGATCTTGAAACGATTCTTTTAAGTATTTGGATTGTTATTTGTAAGTAGTGAAGTGTAGTTTGAATTGATGCTCCAACTTGTCTTAATAATCAACAAAATTATATAGCAGTGAGGTGAATCATTGTCGTGTCACCTTTTTAAGGGGAGGAAAAATACTTAAAACATAATGAAAACTTTTTTCCTTGAGTGAGATGAGCAATTGTTGTCACATTTTTAAGGATGAAAGAAAAACACTTAAACGTGATGAAAACTTTTTTTCTTGAAAAACTATCATATAGACAGATTCATCTGTGTTATTAAAGGTATGTGACGTTGTCATACTTTTCTAGGTTTGCAAAAACACTAGAAATTCTTCGGCATTAGGTCTTTCATGGTCTTTTTTGTGAAAGGATAGAGACATCCAACAATGTTAAGGCTCTTGTTTTCATCTTCATGCTAGAAAGCTATGGGGAAAAGGGTTGTTAGTAACCAATTTCTTCAGTTGTTAGTTATATGTTTTCAAACTATTCCTTTTCTTATAGTTGTTTTTTATTTTGTCACTCCTCTGGTTGTCTTCTTAGTATGATTAATTGAATTTAATTATTGATTTTCTAGTTGCTCTTGTAATGACATTTCTTTGTTTGTTAACCATGGTTGTCAACGTTGTCTGATTTTATGCTGAAAATTATCCATTCCAAAATTCTTAGTTCAAGTTTTGGTTGTCCAGCGTAATATCCCATGTGAGCAAAATAAACCATAGAATGGAACGAAATTATGTTATTTTGAAAATATAATTAATTTCTTTTATCAAATTTGTAAAAGGACAAAATTTAGGTGCGATATTACTAATATTTTTGGTACTACTTTTCAATTAAAATTAAAATTTTATGTTAATAACACACAATAAAGACCGGTAGAACATTAGTTTAATTCATCAAAAATATTTATACTGATGTACTTAAGTTTTGTCCATTATTAAAAGCTTTGGATTATTTTTAAAAGATTTAGTTACTAAACAACCTAGTCATTTTATATCACCGAAAAAACACGATATGATATATGGTTGAATTTTAATGTGAATTGAAATGGTTGACATTTCTTTCGTTATTCCTTTGATTATTAATTACTAATGTTGAGCTAAATAGAAGAATTGATTTATACTGTTGTAAGATTTAATATTTTTACACTGTTTACTATTTTTATATAAAATATATTTTTATTGATTTAATCGTTAATACATTTTATAAATAATTAAAAAAAGTTAAAATCAATCAAATTTAATTAAATGATTTAATGATTGATTAATGTTAATTAATTGATTCTCATAAAATATGTTAAAATTATCAAATATATATATATATATATATATATATATTATATAATTTATAGGATTAACCTATTTTAACAAGTTAGATTTGGTGTAAGTATGAAAGACTTATATTTGGTACCAATGAATCTTATTCTTATATAATAAAAATTTGTATTTATTGTAAGTTTAAAGTCTGCATTAATGTAAAATTTATTAAAAATATGTTATATTATAAATTTAATTATAAAGTTTATTGAAATATGTTAAAGAAATTTTATATTAATAAATCACAACAAAAAATTTATTAAAAAATATAAAGAAATCATAATCATCATAAAAAACAACTTTTTTATACAGTTAAATAAATTTATTAATATATTTGTACATATATCTTAAGTTATATAATATGTAAATATATTTATAAAGCTAAATTTTTTTTTATAAAACACATTTATATAAATTATAATAATATGACACATTTATAAATATGTAACTATTTGAATATATACAAATATTCGTAACTGCTTTTACACATTTCAAATAGATTTGGCTTCTCTAGAAAGAATTTCATTTTAATAATAATAATTGATTTTCTAATTAATGTTTGAGAATCGTGACAAAATTTTCATATATAACAAAATTTAAAATTAATTATAATAATAATTAATTATAAAATTAACCATTAAGATTGTAATTATTTAGTATATTTAGTTATAGCCTTGATTATGTTGTTACAAATGTGGTTATGCCTGATTTTAATTCGTGAATTTTATTTTTTATCATTTTTAGACTCAAACATTTGCTTGGTGTCATATTTTAGTCTTTATTTTGTTGGGATATTTTGTTATTAATTTTAACTAATTTAGTATTTGCTTGATTATCAAAATAAATAATATTAATTAAGATAATTAAATTATTTTTATATATGAAATTTAATTAATTAAAATATTTATTTATCTATTAGTAGAATTAATGAATTTATTATTTTATATTAATAAGATAATTATATGTAATTTAATTTTATAATTTATTTTTATATTATGAATATCAATTTTATTATTTTTAATATTATTCATGTTTTTTAATTCATTAATTTATTTTAAATATTATATTTTTTAAAATTATAATTTATATAAAAATTTATAATTTAATTTTAATATATTATTTTATATTACTTCTACATTTCAATTTATTAATTTTGACGGATGGTAATATAATTTATTTTTAATATATTATATTTCAATTTAATTTTGTCTTTAGAGATAAAATCATTACTTGAGATATATTTTAAAAAATAAATTATATTAGGATAAGTTAAAAATAAGAAATTAAAATATAAAAATAATATTAAAAGTAATATTATATATATATATATATATATATATATATATATATATATATATATATATATATAGAAATTAGTGATTTAAAAAATAAGAAATATTAAAAATTTAAAATACTGTTCATAATATATTAAAAAATAAATTATATGTAACTATCTTATTTACATAAATAATAAAACATAGTTAATTGAATTGAACACCAAAAAATAATTAATGATCTTAATTTAAAATATTATTTATTACTTTAATTATCTTAATTAATATTATTTATATTTTTTAACTATCTCAGCATTAAATAAGGTAAAATAAGTGAGAAGGATTAAAAACGATATAATTTTTTTTAAAGATTTAAAAATAATAAAAATTTTATAAAAACTAAAATCAAATAAAATAATATTTATAACACCTATAAAAAAAAACCTTGTGTATATATCACATTAATTTTATCACAATTTTTAATAGTTAAATAGAAACTATGATTATTAAACTTTATTATTTAAAGTACATTTGTCACAAAGTCAAATCCTATATTAATATATACTTTTATAAAACAAACAAATACATTAAAAATAATAAATTATAAATTTAATACCGGTGCAGTGGGTATTAATTTATTATTTGGTTGTAAATTGATTCTTTAAAAATAAAAATGAAAGTATAATTAATAAATAAAAATTAATATTTGAAAATAAAAAATAAATATTAATAAAAACTTGTTGGAAAAGAAAAACTAAAAAAAGGAGAAATAGTATATTTTTTGGCTAATTATTTTAAAAATAAAAATTATAATTAAAACTGAATGATATTAATACAAGAAATACTTAAATTAGTTTTACTCTAGTTATGATATCGGGGAGTGGGAATTTGAAAAGAAAATAAAATAAAAATCCAGCAAGACACTTTAATGGTCCAATACATATTAGCAGTACAAACCCAGTAACAAGAGAAAAGCCCATTTGGCTGGCTATATAAGCAGAGAGAGCAGGAGAAAGACTCAAGTTAAGTTTGAGAAAGACTGTATTTAAGCTTGAGAAAGACTGTATTTAAGCTTGAGAAAGACTGTATTTAAGCTTGAGAAAGACTGTATTTAAGCTTAAGCAACAATGCCGGCTGGTCATGGTTTGAGATGACTCCTTCTCTCGTCCCTTCCGAAAGAAGGGTACCATCGCCCTCACCACCTACCTCAGGACCTACCGCATTGGCGACTATGTCGACGTTAGGGTGAACGGCTTCGTTCACAAGGGTATCCCTCACAAGTTCTACCATGGCCGCACCGGCCGCGTCTGGAACGTCACCAAACGCGCCATTGGCGTCGAGGTTAACAAACAGGTCCAATACCTAACACCATACTTGCTTTTTTGCTTCTCCATCTTTTGTATTTCTTTTTCTTATATTATCATTTTCAACAACAATTCTATATGCATTTCCGTTCATTTTGTGTTTATTCTATAGTTGATATCAATTTGAAGGTTCATTTGCGTTCTATACATGATGGTTTCTGCTTTTGGTGTGTTTGATATAATATTCTAATAGCATTGTGCTGGATTAGATTTTAGTTTCTATTGGAGGTTTGGTCTTATTGAAGTAGTGTGTGTGTGATGGTTCAGGTGGGGAACAGGATTATCAGAAAGAGAATTCATGTGCGCGTGGAGCATGTGATGCCTTCACGTTGCACTGAGGAATTCCGCTTGAGGATGATTAAGAACGATCAACTCAAGACTGATGCTAATATGAACGGAGAGGTTATTAGCACCAAGAGACAGCCTGAGGGTCCTAAACCTGGCTTCATGGTTGAGGGTGCTACATTGGAGACTGTGAACCCCATTCCTTATGATGTCGTCAATGACCTTAAAGGGGGTTACTAATATCTTCCAACTTCTTTTTTGTTTGGGTTTTTAGTTTTTTAATGCAAATATTATAGTCGTTTATAAACAAAGATTATTGTTGATTAAAATGAGTTTGCATGAGCACAGTGTAATCACCTAAGTGCGAGGAATATTGATCTCCCAGTGATGATTATATTCGTGATTCCTGAATGTGTTTAGCCATTTTTAAATATGTATTTAATCGTCGCACAAAGATTGATTTGATAACGATTTAAGAACTAACATGAGGGATGTTATACTTTTTAAAGAATAATTGGACTATTTACTCCAAAAACAATGGTATAGTTGGAAAATGTCTTCTGGATATTAAACTTTATGTGCATCACCAAAACCATTTGATCGGACAATACGTGTCAGTCTTCTGCATTACACGTTTTATAATTGAATAATAGTAATTATTAAAAATTGTCATTGTCACATAAGTATTTTTTTACTTTAACAATAACCACAATAAAATTCATAATTAAGATGGTATAAATGCACTTTGATACGGAAAGGAGAGTTGGCCATTAGATACTTTGATTCGTTAATACTCTAAAAAAAATATTTTTATTAAAGAAAATTGACTAAAATACTCTTTTTTAATCATGAAAATTAAGAATACTTTGTTAAAAATAGTTATTTTAATCCATATAGATCAAAGAATAAATACCTTTATTTATAAAAATCATCTTGTTAATGATTTAAAATAAAATTTATAATAAATAAATATTTTTTAATATATAAATTATGTTTTATATTTATAATTAAAACTTAAATATATTTTTGATTCCTATAAAATACGAGTTTTAATTTTGGTCTTTATAATTTTTTATTTTTTATCTTTATAAAATTTGAAATAATTGATTTTTATCTTTATTATTATATAAGTTCATTTACTACTTATTTATTTAATGGATTGTCACGTGAGTGATTCGTGTAATATCATATCAACAACTAAATTCTTCAAATAAATTTTATTTACATATTTTAAAATAATTATTAGAGAAAAAACTAGTGATTTTAAATTTTGAAATGATAAAAATTAAAAAAATATATTTTATATAATCAAAATTCACACATTCAATTATTTCAAATTTTGTAAGGAAGAAAAACAAACAATTTTTTTGTAAGGATAAAAATAAAATCTCATTTATTTTATAGGGATTAAAAATATATTTAAGTCTAATAAATAATTTATATTATAATAAAATGTTACTTAATTATGGATAATTTCTTTTAAAATATTAAAATTTAATTTAAAATTAAAATTAATAAATTAAAAGAAATAAAATGTTAAAAATTGTTAAAAACAATCTTGTGTCCACTGAAGAATGGCGTATCATTCAACATAGTTACTTTAAGTTTTACATTGAGAAAATATAATTATCTAAAATTAATGGTTAATTACCATATTTTCTAATTTAAAATATTTTTTAAAACAGTAATATAAGTATCAACGTATGAAAAGATATACTAGAAACCATCGAAATAATATTTTAAATAATTAAAAAATTCACTACAAAAAAAAGTCGAATTAGCGACGACATCAGCCACCGAATTTTTTTAATAATTAAAAAAAAATTTAGCGACGGAATTAGCCACCGAATTAAAAAATTTAGAAAAAATAAAAAAAAATATTTAGCCACCGAATTAGCCACGGAAAAATTGGAAACCATTGAGTAGCTTTTGCCACCGATTTAGCCATGGAAAATCGGAATTTTTAATAATAAAAAAACGTTTTTTTAGCGACAGAACTAGCCACTAAATTTAAAAAATAAAAAAAAATAAAAAAAAGAATATTTAGCCACCGAATTAGCCACGGACAAATTGGAAACCCATGAGTAAATTTTGCCACCGATTTAGCCACGGAATATCAGAATTTTTTAAAATAAAAAAACGTTTTTTTAGCGACGGAATTGGACACCGAATTTAAAAAAAAATAGAAAAAAAATATTTTGCCACGAATTAACCAAGAAAAAATTGGAAACCCATGAGGTAGCTTTTGCCACCGATTTAGCCACGGAAAATCGGAAATTTTTACAATAAAAAAATGTTTTTTTAGCGACGGAATTAGCCATCGAATTTAAAAAATTAAAAAAAAATTAAGAAAAATAGTTAGCCACCGAATTAGCCACGGACAAATAGCAAACCCATGAGTAGCTTTTGCCACCGATTTAGCCACGAAAAATCTGAATTTTTTATAAAGAAAAAAACGTTTTTTTAGCGACGGAATTAGCCACCGAATTTAAAAAATAAAAATATAATAAAAAAAATATTTAGCCACGGAAAATTGGAAATTTTTACAATAAAAAAATGTTTTTTTAGAGACAGAATTAGCCACCGAATTTAAAAATTAAAAAAAAAATAAAAAAGAATATTTAGCCACCGAATTAGCCACGGAAAAATTGGAAACCATGAAATAAACCTGCCATTGGTTTAGCCTTTAAAATCGGATTTTTAATAATAAAAAACGTTTTTTAGCGTGAGGAGAATTAATTATGAGAATTTAAAAATTAAAAAAAATAAAAAAGAATATTTAAGCCGAATTAATTAAAAATTAAACCCATGAGTAAATTGTCTTGCCACCGATTTAGCTGGCAAATCGAATCTTTAATAATAAAAAAAACGTTTTTTTAGTTGACGGAATTAATGGCGAATTTAAAATTAAAAAAAATAAAAAAGAATATTTAATGCCACCGAATTAGCCACGGACAAATTGGAAACCCACGAAGTAAATTTTCAATTCGATTTAGCCCACCTTAATATCAGAATTTTTAAAATAAAAAACGTTTTTTTAGCGACGGAATTGGAATGGACAATCGATTTAAAAAAATAGAAAAAAATGTTTAGCCCGCAATTAACAAGAAAAAAATTGAAACCCATGAGGTGTAAAGCTGCAATCGATGTAGCCCGCATGCGGAAAACCGGAAATTTTACAATAAAAAATGTTTTTTAGCGTAATTAGCCGTCCGAATTTAAAAATTAAAAAAAATTAAAAAAAATAGTTAGCCACCGAATTACCACGGAAAAATAAAAACATGAGTAAAACTTTTCTTGTACCGATTTAATGGGAAAATCGGAATTTTTAATAATAAAAAAATGTTTATTTAGCCACCGAATTTAAAAAATAAAAATATAATAAAAAAAATATTTAGCCACCGATATAGCCACGGAAAAATTGGAAACCCATGAGTAAATGTTGCCACCGATTTAGCCATGCAAAATCGGAATTTTTATAATAAAAAAACGTTTTTTTTAGCGACGGAATTAGCCACCGAATGTAAAAAAAAAATAAAAATAAAATAAAAAAAATAGTTAGCCACCGAATTAGCCACGGAAAAATGGAAAACCCATGAGTAGCTTTTGCCACCGATTTAACCACGGAAAATCTGAATTTTTTATAATAAAAAAAACGTTTTTTTAGCGACGGAATTAGCCACCGAATTTAAAAAAAATAATAAAAAAAATTTTTAGCCACCGAAGTAGCCACGGAAAATTAAACTAAAAAATGAAAAAAAATTCGCGACGGATTTAGAGACGGATTTTAAAAAATTCGAAAAAAACTTTTCCCTCCTATTTTTCCCTCACTTTTTCCTTCTCCCTCCTTTATTTAAACACACCTCCACCACCATTATTCCCTCCTCTCATTCCCTCCTCTCCTTCTCCATCGACGCCACTGCCACCACCGCCGCCACCACCACCTCTCCCTTCCTTTCTCTACTCTTTTCTATTCTCCACCCACCTCTCTTCTTCCATAACTTCCACCACTACCTTTTTTTCACCACTTCCTTCCCTCCCTTTCCTCTACTTTCTCCTACTCTTATTCCTCCATCCTCCCCCCTTCCCTAACCACCAACAATCAACAACCACCACTTTCCTTCCATTCCTTTTATCTCCTCCATTTCTTCTCTTTTTTTCCCCTTCTACCTCCATCTAATTATTTAAAAATAAAATAGGGACCGAATTATTTAAAATAAAAAATCAAATAGCCACCGAAATAGTGACCGAATTATTTAAAATAAAAAATCAAATAGCCACCAAATTAGCGACCGAATTATTTAAAATAAAAAATCTAATTGATGGATCGATGATTATATAGGATAAGTTTGTTTAGATAAATGGTGTGATTTTATTGTAATATAAATAAGATATATAAAAATTTTAAAAATTTTTAGTTTTTTATATTTTCAATTTTAAAAAATATGTTTTGATATAATAAAAAATATTAATATCATTTATATAAAAATTGGATAAGTTAATTTGTATTTTCTTGTAATTATAAAAATAAATTTTTAAATGAAAGTGATTTTTTAAAACTTATTCAGATATGATAATTTAGAAGTGTTTTATTGACAGAGTTAAAATAAAGAATATTAAAAAAATTTCTAAAGTAACAAATTGTTTAGAATTTTTTTTACATATTAAAATTTTGAAAAAGATAATAATAGAAATAATCAATTATAATTAAATATTTTTTTTATTAAAAATGATTATATTTTTTATAAGAATTTTTTATTATTAATATTGAAGATGCAGATAGATCATACATGAAAAGTATTTAATCATGCATCACACACATACAAATAATATATGTATTTTGGATTATTTCTTATTTTACATGTCTAATAGAAAGTAAGTTATTACACTTAATGTGAGATGGATGACAATTTCCTACAAAAATAAAATATCACGGCATTTCAGAATTAGGCTCACCAAATTTTGTCAATAATATGACATATAAACTATTTATGACAAATGATACTGAAGGTTCATATTTTTTGGTTTTATTTCTTTTTCTTCCACTACATTTGATTATTTGGGGAAAAATGTACATGCAATTTTTTGTTTTTATTTTTGAAAAGAAAAAGTTTATGTAAACATTTTATAATTTTTTTAAGTGATTTTTTTTTCATAAAAGAAGTGTTTCTTTTAAGAAATACTTTTAAACATACTTTAAATTACATTATAAAATATATATTCTACAACATTATGTAAAGAAAAAAATTAATCAGACTCTATGACATGTAGACTTATTTTATGTGCGATATATATATATATATATATATATATATATATATATATATATATATATATATATATAAAAAAATATGATCTATTTAATGTATAATTTATTTTAAAAGAATTATCTATAATAATTTAAATATTAATATTATTTCACATCAAATACTCAGTATCTTATAATATATTTTTATAATATAATTTAAATATTATTAGAGAGAAAAAAAATGAGATTTAATTATGTCTAACTATATAGATAATAACACTCATTTCGTTGTTCGACCTTCAAATTCTCTCAAAAAAAAAATATTTTGTTTGTTTGCTTCAACTCTTGGAATTTTAATTTTATAATATTTTGATATGATGTTACACTATATTTGAAATTTAATATTATTAAGTATTTTATTTTGATATGTAAGACTTTATTTTAACTTTGAGAAAGACATGGAAATAAAATATCGATGATTTTATAATAGATGTTTATCATGTATGATATCTCATATCCCACCTTAGTGTATTTCACGCAATATCAAAACCCATGAAAAAAAAAAAAAAACTCTCACCTTGCAATAGATCAGAATCCATTTTGGATCTAATCAAGGAAAAGAGAAAAACTAAATACATAAAAGCTTCTTGTTTTCTAATCACAAAGGCATGCACAACAAATATAAAATCAGGGCTACCATGAACCAAGGAGAACCACAGGTAAATTTAACCAATTTGTTGACAACTGTTATCCTTATTTACCTCAGAAAATATTTTGAGCGTGGAGAACTCACATATAAAATTAGTTTATCTAAATTATTTTTTTACTGTTTCTGTGTATAGAAAATTTTAAAAAGTTCATATTATTTTTTAAGACTTTATTGAATTGTATTTGATATATAAGAAAAGAAGTCTAAAATAAAATAGGTTAAATATTACCATAATGATTTTTTTCTTAAACAAAAATTATTTAATTATTCTTAATAGGTTAATATAATATATCAAGTTATTTTTAATTTAAAAAATCATACTAAATAATAATATTTTTAGGATCTGAAGGGAGATTTTAGATTTTAACGGCTATAAAATTGGGCTACTTGCGGTGAGATGAAAATGCAAATAAACTAAATTCGAAGTACAACATATTTTTAGAAGGTTAGCATAACTATATAAGTTCCTCCTCTCTGCAACGATAAAATGCACCAAACAATAACGAGCTAAGAGGCAAAGGTACTCATCTTTAATCGGTATAGAATTGCCAAGGTCTTCTAGGAAGTTATTATCTAATAAGTTCCAAGACCTTGGACATCCTTACCATTAAAAAAAGTCAGAACTTGGAGTCAAGAAATAAAAACAAGACCACAAGTCATGGAACGGATAATGGCGACCAAAGTTACAATGGCTCTTTTGTTCACTTTTGTTGCTATCATTCCATGTCTTGAGGCCGACATTGGTGAGTATGATGATTTCCTCAAAGCTCAAGCTAACCAAGCACACAGAATAGCTCTCTCTGCTTATGTCTCATCCCCTGAAGAGGTCACCCAAGAAATTAATCTCCACGTTAATCTGTACGACATCTCTTCTCTTGTACTTTACTTAATCTTTTGGTGTACATATATGTTGTATAAAAAAATTGAAATTTGAATTTGATGTAATGTAGGGCATGGGAGAACAGTACAGCCATGAGGAGAGAACTAAAAGAGAAGAAAATGAATGGAAGAGATGGATGTGAGGCCACAAACCCCATTGACACCTGTTGGAGGTGCAACAAAGACTGGGCCAACGACCGTTACAAGTTGGCCAAATGCAGTAAAGGATTTGGAAGACGGACCACTGGCGGGCTCGGTGGGCCCATCTATGTTGTCACAGATAACTCCGACGATGATTTGGTGAACCCCAAAGAAGGAACTCTTCGTTTTGCCGTCGTCCAACAGGGTCCCTTGTGGATTATTTTCGAGCGCAGTATGGTGATTGAGTTGAAGCAGGAGTTGTTGATTTCTTCTGACAAGACCATCGACGGCCGCGGAGCCAACGTGCAGATCAAGAACGGCGCTGGCATCACCATGCAGTTCGTGAACAACGTTATTATTCACGGAATTCGCGTGAAGAACATCGTTGCCAAGGAAGGTGGCACGATAAGGGACTCCTTCAATCATACTGGGTTCAGAACAAAGAGTGACGGTGATGCCATCTCTATTTTTGGAGCCTCCAATATTTGGATTGATCATGTTTCCCTTTCTAACTCTGAAGATGGTCTTATTGATATTATCCAAGGCTCCACAGCCATCACCATCTCAAATTGTCACATGACTAAACATAATGATGTAAGTACTCATGTTTTCTTTTATAATTTAATTACACACTATTTTGCATGCATATATGGCTTCCTTCATTCTTTACTAACAAACTAATGTTACTATTGCAGGTGATGTTGTTTGGAGCCAACGATGCCTTCGACGGAGACAAGATTATGCAGATAACAGTGGCCTTCAACCATTTCGGACAAGGATTGATTCAGAGGATGCCTAGGTGCAGATTTGGATTCGTACACGTCCTCAACAACGATTATACACACTGGATGATGTATGCCATTGGTGGAAGCGCTGCACCAACTATTCTTAGCCAGGGAAACCGGTTCATCGCCCCCAACAACGATGCCGCAAAAGAAATTACCCACAGAGTGTATGCAGAGCCTTCAGTATGGAAGAACTGGCAATGGCAATCGGAGATGGATCTGTTCATGAACGGTGCCAAGTTCGTTCCTTCAGGAGCTCCCATCCAATTGGACTACAAGAAGGGTCTCATAATGAAGCCTAGAGATGGAACTCATGTCAGCAGACTAACAAAACATGCCGGTGCCCTCGACTGCACTGTTGGCAAACCGTGTTAGATGTTGATTTCATTTTTGTTTTATTCTTTATAGTCACTCGTGCCATATTTCTTGGCTAGGTAATTAGTTGGTTGGAGGATGTGTAGTTTCATCTTCTGCGCCATGGCCTTTTGGGGAGCTAGAAAATTACAAATTTTGTTGCTTGGTTTCGAATGACAAAAATTAAAAGTTTTGGTTACTGTTAATTTCCCTGCTTCTTTATTTTGTTCTCTTTTATTTTAATTAAGATCAATATTATTTTTATATAATAGAAATTTATAATAAATAAATATTTTAAATATATAAATTATATTATAATTATAATTTAAAAATTAATATAAGATTCATAATTTTTTAAACATTAAAATTTAATTTATAAATTTATAGTATATTAAAAGTCTTAAATACTTAAATTCAAATATGCAATAAAAACAAAAATAAAAGGTATAATTTGAGGTAATTAAAAGATATTTTTTAACTAGATCCATGAGAATAGTAAATATTAAAACAACAATGCTATTTATTACGGATACATGTTTCATCGTAACTACACAACAGTTGATTTTCGTCATATCACCTTTTACATGTTTTTTCAAGCCATTCAATCAGTGTTTATTTTAAAAAATAACCACTATAACTTTCATGCAATTGGGTTGTTAGTCCCATACCAAATAGTTAAAAATATCTAACTCAAAGAATAAAAAAGGATGAGTCACCCTCTTTAAATGTATTTTATTTATAATTATAATTATAATACAAGGGTAGATAATTCATGCTTAATTTTGTTTGCCTTTAATGAAGGTTTGATTACGTTGACTTCCGTACGTGTTATGATCCAAAAAGAAATTTAGTTTGACTATTTGCAAAAGGTAATGGGTTTTCATATAATTATAAAAAAAATTCTATCTCTGGTATATAAAATGATTGTATGCAAATATGTAATATTTATATAATTTTAAAAAATTCATATTTATTTTGTAAAAAGAAATCTTAACAATATTAATTATTGAAAGACTTGTTTTAGGTTTATATAAATACGATTCTATTAAGTTTTATTTTTTATAAAAAAATTATCTTTTTTACATCATAATATTTTATGTTTTTGTGTAATCTTCATCATTAATTCTAGAGAGTTTAATCATAACATGATTAACCAAATAAATAATATTGATTAAATTAATTAAGTTAATAACTAATATTTTAAATTAAGATAATTAAATTATTTTTAGATATTTAATTTAATTAATTAATATATTTATTAATTATTTTCTATAAATAAGATAATTATATATAATTTTTTTGTAATTTATTTTAATATATTATGAACAGTAATTTTTAATATTATTTTTATTTTTCAATTAACTAATCTATTTTTAACATTTTACTTTTTTAAAATATATAATTCAATTGTAATATATTACTTTTATGTTATTTTTATATTTCAATTTATTAATTTTGACTTATTTTAATATAATTTATTTTTAAAATATATCTCAAAAAGTAATATTATCTCTAAAGGAAAAAATAAATTGAAATAAAATATATTAAAACTAAATTATATTACAATCAGTCAAAATTAATAAATTCAAATATAAAAATAATAATATTAAAAATAAATTAGTGAATTAAAAAAATAAAAATAATGTTAAAAGAAATATAATTACTTTTCATAATATATTAAAAATAAATTATAAAATTAAATTATATTTATAAATCTTATTTATATAAAATAATAAATATATTAATTCTATAAAAAATAAATATATTAATTAATTAAAGTATATATATATATATAAATAATTTAATTATCTTAATTTAAAATATTATTTATTATCTTAGTTATGTTAATTTATATGATTAATTTTAATAGTCTCATTAGTACTAAAGTTATTTAACAATTAAAAAAATGACACTAATAAAATGCAAGGATCTAAAAATCACAATAAACTTTATAATATAGTTATATTTAGAGGTATTTAAATTGTATTTATTAAAAACATAAATTATTTTAAAAGAGAATTTTATTTATAAGTGTTGAAATATAAACAAATGATTTCTTAGTTTGTATTCCTTATTGTTTTGTGAGATAGGTTTCATCAAATATAATTTATTATACTCATTGGTTCAATTTATAAATAGTTTGTTTCTAGTTATTCCTAATAAAATAATATACATTACAAGAGGTTTTCCTTTGCCTTTGTCTCTGCTTTCAATCATAAGCCTTCTCTTCTTTCGAAATAAAAAAGAGAAGTTCAGAGACAATGGGTTCCAACAAAAACCTCATCATCATGTTCCTCTTCTCTTTCCTCCTATCCACCAACGCACTTTGGACGACTCCTCCATTTTCGGTAAAGCCCTCAAAGCGAGCGAACATGTGTTCAAAGACGAGTCCGAAGTGATTGACTTCTGCAAGGGCGCCGACACCATCACCCCCTACTTCCAAGACTCCTCCTTCGATCCCATCAAGGCCCTCGAGACTGAAATTCAGGCCACACTTAACCAAAGCATGAAGGTCGCGGCCATGATCGCCAAATCCCTCGCAGACGCCACCACCAGCAAAGAGGAACTTGACGCGCTAGACAATTGAAAGTCTCAGTATGAGAGCATAATCGAAACCATCCAAGAAACCGCGAAGCTTCTCAACCAACAGAACGTGGTCGATGCTTACTACAAGTTCAGTTCCGTCATTTCCGACCAATCCGCCTGCGAAGATGCCTTTCTCGAATCTCCCGGACTCAGACCCCCCTTCCCCGGTGACTCGCTCACCGTGTACCAGCTCGGCGGGAACTGCGTAGCCATCATGGACGGAATAGTTAATAGCCATAACAAATATTACTTGGCTTGATTATTTGGTTAATGTGTAAGTTGGAGGAGGTGAGCACGTTAAAGAGGTTGTTTTCCAGGATTGGTCTCAAAAGTTTTTTGGACCATTTTGTTGTGGGGTGCGGGCGAGAGATGTATATAGAGTTAATTAAATTCTTGTATGTTTAGGTATGGTTGGATCAGGAGCTGCACTTACGCAGTTTTTCTTAATTAATGGAAGAGGATACAAATTTTATTTTAACAATTTTATCTTGTTTTTTTTAAGTACTTTTTCATAGCTATGCTATATTAAGATTGAGTTAAATTTAGTTCACTTATCATTTCGATTAGATTTGTTATTTTATTAAATTTATAAATAGATTTTTAGTGAAAGAAGTTAGCCGTTTTATTTAATCCGATAAGGTAATAACTATTGCTACTATTTCTTTAGTGCAACAAAAAATTTAAATAAGGAAAATTTTAAGAATTAACTAAAATGATAGAAAGATAAGGGTTTGAGGAAACTTGTTAAACTAAAACTCTAATTAAAAATCTTAAAAAATATTGTAATTTTTGTTGTTGTTATTTATAAAAGCCCGGGTCATTCTTTAAGAATGTATCCAAACTTAATGTGCTATGATGAAAGAAAAATAACATAAGAATAGTAAATGTTATATTTTTAAAAATTAAATTTAAGTGTTATGGTACAAATCTATATAAGAATTAACCTCAGAATATATTTAATAAAATTGTAATATATATTGAACAATACAGTTAATACAATAATACATTTTTATATTAATATTAAATTCCTTCAATGAGTATGAATATAAAAATATATATATTACAAAACAACAGTTAATAGCAGAAAATTTTTAATATACAATATACTATATATTAAAATGAACTTACTAAAAGAGAATACAGATTCCAAAACAAAATCCAAAATACAACAGCAATATGTTACGTGACCATTTTGAAGCTGCAATGAAATTTGCTTCTTATTTCATCTTAAAAATCAGAAATTTCTGATTTAAACTTGCTTTAAAAAAAGTTGCATGCAAATTTTGGATTAATATAAAATGTCTTTAGGACTTATTATAGAATAATACATGTAAATAAATTTAAATTAAAGCAAATAAAATATATATGAAGGACGATATTAATAGTACACTTAGCTTGGAAATTAATCCATCATTTAAAAGTCTATAACATTTAATACCATTCATGATCTCATTACTAAACCATACACTTTTTATTTTAGTATTTTTATTTAAGAATTTGAACTCAAAAAATCATTATTAATTTCTATAGTTTTAACTCAATACTTTTTCTAAAAATAATATAAGTATCTACCTTAGAAAAGATATACTAAAACCATCACAATAATAATTCAAATAATTAAACAAAATGAAAATGAAAATTAATATTAATATTAATCTTATTTTCTTTTTATTAAAGTCTTTCACGCTAAATTATAATTATATATAAAAGATTTGAAAAAAATAAGATCTGCACGGGGAGATATATTTACATTGTGACTACACGTACACAGAATAAGTTTGTTTAGATAATAACTACCTTAATAAAAAAAAAAAAACTACTTTTAAATTGAGTTTATTTTTAAGCCTATAAGATAGGCAACAAAAAATAACTTGCCATTAATTTATATTTCCACGTACACTGAACCAATCTCAGCTACCACTTTCATTCCCATCTGGTCCCTGCATGGTCTTCTTCAACCTCACGATTACAACACATCACACCTCAGCGCACATTAGCCAACACCTCTCACTGACAACACTCCCAAATCCCTAATGCGAACCCCCTATTCAACCTCTCCTTAACCCCCAGTCCTTCATCGAGCTTGCTTCGCCGATTCACGAAGCAGCAAGCTCCCACAATACCTTTCACTTCCGATTCCAAATTCTCAATCCTCATCACGAAATAGTCACAATGATGGGCTCCGAGAACCAGAGCGTGGAGGACCACCCTCTCTCCGCGCCAAGAGACCAAATGGAAAACCTCGTACTCCATGACGACGGTGGCGACAACACCGGCGGTAAATCGTTCTCTGCCAGTTACCGCAGTGCCATGTCCACGTTCCCCGACTCGCAGCACCACCACCCTCTCTCGTCGCCGATCCTCGCCACCCCTGCCGACTCCGATCCCCTCTTCTCTCCGCCGCAGCTGCATTTCCTGGATTCCGCAAACCCTAATTCCTCTTACCTTGATCCTCCCTCCTACGCAGAAGCCGTTTTCGCCCCTTTTGACGGTGACACTAACGGCGTCGACCCTCCGTCTCCGCCTCTTTCCCTCTCCCTCTCTCGATCTCCTTCTTCGAGTTCGGAGTATTTAAAGATAACCGTTTCGAATCCCGTGAAAGAGCAAGAACCCTCGAATTCGATTGTTCCTGGTAGCAATAGCTACGTGACCTATTTGATTACCACAAGAACGAACATTCCCGAATACGGCGGGGGCTCCGAATTCGGTGTCCGGCGAAGATTCCGGGACGTGGTGACGCTCTCGGATCGGTTGGCGGAGGCATACCGCGGGTTCTTCATTCCGCCGCGGCCGGACAAGAGTGTTGTAGAGAGCCAGGTGATGCAGAAGCAGGAGTTTGTGGAGCAGCGGAGGGTGGCGCTGGAGAAGTACCTGCGGCGGTTGGCGGCGCATCCGGTGATCAACAAGAGTGACGAGTTCCGGGTGTTTTTGCAGGTGCAGGGAAAGCTTCCGCTACCAACTACGACTGATATGGCATCGAGGGTGCTCGATGGTGCAGCAAAGCTTCCCAAGCAGTTGATGGGAGAGAGTATGATTGCACCGCATGAGGTTGTGCAGCCCGCGAAAGGGGGGATGGATTTGATGAGGCTCTTCAAGGAGTTGAGGCAGTCCGTGGCCAATGATTGGGGAGGTTTTAAGCCTTTGGTTGTGGAGGAGGATAAGGAGTTCCTGGAAAAGAAAGAAAAGATTAATGAGCTTGAACAGCAGATCAATGGTGCATCCCAACAGGTATTATTTGAGTTTTATGTTTTCAGTGAATCATATTTGGTTTCAATATCAGATCATAAGGCTGTGTGTATATACCTGTTTAACCTATATGGCTGTGTATATATACCTATTTGCGCTGGCGGCTATGGTCTAGTTGCAATCCTTAACATTGCGAGCAAATGTGGTTGCAATTGTGATTGCTTTGAGCCCAAAAACCTTGATGTTGTGGCCCATATCATGGTTGCCGACCATTTTTTTTAAACCCATGTTTATGACTGTATGGTTATTGGTTACTCTGAATTTTCTAACAATGTCCAATTTTTGGTGCAGGCTGAGTCACTTGTTAAAACACAGCAAGATATGGGAGAGACAATGGGTGAATTAGGGCTGGCATTTATTAAGTTGACAAAGTTTGAGAATGAAGAGGCTCTCTTGAACACTCAGAGGGTAAGGGCTGCTGACATGAAAGGTGTAGCAACCGCTGCTGTCAAAGCTAGCAGATTACTTCGAGAATTAAATGCTCAGACTGTGAAGCATTTGGTAAGTGACAAAATTATATTTATTTTTGAACTCCATTTAGTTGTTTATTTTGAGCTACAATATATATTCCATAGGTTGACACCTTCCTAAGGTGTCTTCCTAAATAAAAGGCAACCTACTAAGTATTTTGCTTATTTTTCAATTTATGCATAGCAGGACACACTTCATGAGTATCTTGGATTAATGTTGGCTGTTCATAGTGCTTTCTCGGACCGCTCAAGTGCACTATTGACAGTGCAGACACTTCTATCAGACTTGTCTTCTTTGCAGTCAAGAGCTGAAAAACTTGAAGCGGCCTCTTCTAAAATTTTTGGGGCTGACAAATCGAGGGTTCGTAAGTTGGAAGAGTTACAAGAAACTATAAGAGTCACTGAAGATGCTAAGAATGTTGCAATTAGAGAATATGAGCGGATCAAGGTATGGTTTAAGCATTTTAGAATTTTATTGGTTTCTTTAGCTAGATAGCTTGTCTTCAAACAGCTGTAAGATAAATCCACCTTGAGGAGATTCTCCTTTCTCTTGTAATGAGCTCATCACACTCGGTTTTACAGTCTCTTCTCAATTTTCTGTAGAATCTCTCCTCAGTATCTAAGTTAGTATCTACTCTCATATATTGGTTGTTGGTGAATGGTGACTCTCTTTTGCTCTGTTAATAATAATCTTATTGTTCTTAATATTCCTTTCTTTTGTTGTCTTTATCTCTTTCCCTACCTAAACTCTATAATTCGAACTTTTCAGAGACTCTATTACCACCCTGATACTGTGTCAAAAACCACTGCCAAAAGCTTAAGCCGTTAAATATACATGAATGGTTTTATAAATCTAATCATGAACATTGAAGAATTTTTGGTGAACTTTGTTTTTCCTCTGATTCTATTTCAGACAATGTCGGTCTTCTGATTTTTGGATTTTATCTTTACTGGAGGTGATTTGAAAAACATCAGATGGTGTTTTTCCTGCGTTTTGAGATTTTCTGTCAAATATCCTCTTTGGGTTTGCCTTTATTCCTTCTATTATTGCTGATTCTTTTGCACTTTCTGTGGTTCCTTCTTCTAGTGTTTCTGGTTTGGTTTGGTTGTGGTTTTGGTGTGTTGGTGCATCTCCAACATCTTAAGTTATGAGTGTTTTCCCCCTATTCCCTCCTTTCATCTCTTCAGTGTTTTATTTGGGTGGTCCAACATTCTTCCAAATAAACTTTTGCTTTTTTCTTTTTTTGATTGCTGTTAGAGTCTCTTTTTGGCATTTTTAGTTATTGTTCTGTCTTTATTCAGAGTGTTTGGTGTCTCTTCCATCTTTACATGGCCTGTTCAGCATCAAATTAACACGCTATTTGAATAGCTTTGGAATAGTTTTATGTGATTTGGTTTTTCAAGGATTTATGGTGTGATTATCCTGGACTAGCAAAATATCCCACTTAGTGTTTAGACATTTGGTTGGAGGTGGGTGGTATGATAGCTGTTTGGGGATTAGTTGGGGTTAAGGGAGACACTAGGGAAAGGTCGAAGACTTGGTTGGGAAATGTGTAGAGATGATAGGAGCTATCTGCCAAGGACTTCGCCAAGATTTGTGATTCAGGGGCTGGTGTTTATTGCCTTATATTTGTGGGTTTTCTACTTGTTACAAGCTAAAGCATGATGGAGAGTGTTAAGATATTAGGAGTATTGAGTTATTAGTCTTATTGTTAGTGAGCCTGGGCTTGTACTAATAATATTGGTACATGACCTAATCACCTAATTAGTACAGATAGGAGTTTTAGATTTGTTCATTTGGGTGCTATAACCTATTACATCTATCAATCATATATTGTGTTTTTTATTAGCCACCTTTCTCTTTTTTCCTTCTTTCCTAACCCTCTACCTGAAACTCTTGATACTAAGCATATATGACTTTTATCAGTTCAAACCCCTTATGTTGTTTGAGTACAAACTAAAATAAAAAAGCCTGTTAATAGGAATCACATAAGTACCTCATTGAATAAACTGGTTAATGTGATCTCGTTTAGGTGGGATCTAGTGTTCTGTCTTTAACTCTGCTTTGTATATAATTTTTATTTTTATTTTATGAAGGCTATGTGCTAATGATTATATATGCACTTCATATGTAATCATCTGTCTGTAACATTGCTTTATATTGGATGATATTTTATCTCATTTATTTTACTTCTTCCTCATCATTTAACATCTGTTAGCTTGTATTTCATGCAATCTGGTTTGGCCCTGCTGACAGCATCTTGTTTATAACTGTGTTTGGATATATCATGTCTAACTCTAATCCTCAAACATCACACTTTGAATGTTGGCTTGTATTGATTTTTTCCTTGTCTAATTTCATTCTACAATTTTGTTGGTTTTTTTTTTATTTCTTTTTTGCATGATGAATTTATTTTTAGTTTACTTTGTATCTGGATATTGGATGATGGTTATGCCAATGCAGGAAAACAATAGGACTGAACTTGAAAGGCTTGATAAAGAGAGGCAGGCTGACTTCTTAAACATGTTGAAAGGATTTGTAGTTAATCAGGTATGATATGTCTGTTCTGCCGCCATATGTAGAAACTATATTTTCTTTTGATGGTTTCCACTTTTCACTTCCTATGTTGTTGCATAAACAATAACAAGTGAGGTAATTCAGAAGTGTTTTTATTGACATAAATTGGTGTTATGATTGTTTTTGTTGACATACATGTCCCTTATAATGTCTATGGAGTAACTAATAAGACAATTGATATGCTTACAATGGATGTTTGATCTAGGGAAGTTATATATTGGTTTTAAGGGATGTTATGCTTATAATGAGAGGGAAACATGGAGAAAGATAAAACAAGAGCAGATGAGTTAGCTTATTATGACTAGAAGTTTCAATGAGATGAAGAAAAATTAATGAGATGATTTCATTTGTATCAAGAAAATCTGCTGTAGTATTTACCAAAAGAATAAAGAAAAAGAAAGAGCAGAAATAGTTATGTAATCCAGACAGAGATTTAAGAAGCAAAGCGAGAAACTCAATAACTTTTTAAGGAGAAAATAATTGAAATTTTTGTTGTAAAAGATGTGTTTTTATTGCAAAAGGATTAGTGGTGTTGCTACTCGTCTTTGTTCATACATCATTCAATATGGTTCTTACTAATTTGATGAAGTCTATCTAGAGGTATGCCATGTCATATATAAATTTTGGTGCAGTCTCCTAAAGAAACATGGACCCACAGGGCATGCAACTCTGAGATGTGGCATCAGCATACAGAATGTCAAATAAAAAAATTATTTAATATGTATATAACTTCTCTGAACTCGCAGAAATGTCTAATGTTCAAAACTAAATGTACAAAACACAAAATCAAACAATTCAAGTTCAAACCTAAATATGTCAAAGTTGATAAAGTTTGAGTCTACTTTAAGTGTTCCCTTCTAAGCAACATCAAAAGAGAGGTGGATTTAAAACTCGTAGCATAACATGGGCCATTGAGGCTAGAGAAAAAATTAAAAATCTTTTCTGTGCATATTTTATTATTCAATAACACATTCATTTTTGTTCTTTCTATCTTTCATTCTACTCTTGAATTCTGTTTTGTTGGTTTGTAACATCCATTGATCTCAGTAATATTAAAATTGTTGAAGTTAGAGACAAGATTCTAGTGTTCTACTTGTCTATGCTTTTAATTTTGAGAGTGGTTTAACTGCGATTAAATTCACAGGAATGTGCGTGCTTCTAATCTTATGGTTAAATTAATGAGAATTAAAAATTTCAGTCAGCTTTTTTAATTTGTTGGCATATTTTTATGTTATCTTTAGTTGCGCTCATCTGCTGCTTTGTTCCTATTAATAGGTGGGGTATGCTGAGAAAATAGCAAATGTCTGGACGAAAGTTGTTGAAGATACCCGAGGATACGTGGATGAAAGTACTTGATTTGTGGCTGTAAATTTAAATTTAAATTTTATTCATTGATGTGCCACACTGTAGTCATGACAATAAACTAATGGAAGTTTTTTGTGGGTTCTTAGGCTCTTTCTCACACTTGTACCTCTGAAAATATTTTACACATCATTAAAAGCATACTTGCTCGTTGTACATTACTTGCTATTTGTTTGACAACTGCTGCATTTTTTAGGTTTTGTTTTTGTTTGGTTGCATAACCTTTCTTGCTTGGGTTTGATGTGTTGCCCGCCAGCCACTCTATCTCTCTAATTTTACTTTTTTTCAATCACTTTTCATGCTTCCATTTTTTTACTTCAATATTTTTGAGAGTTGGGGTGTTCGCGACCCTTATCAACCCGGCTTGGACCGAAGTAATTTTTGATTTTAAGGACGAGTTTAGATTATATTTTGACTTATCCCAATTTAGTCTATTGTCATATATTCTTTTAAAAAATATATTTTTTAAATAATTATGTATTAATAATATAATTTAGTTAATAATATTTTGTCTAATAGGATATTATATAATAATATAATTTATATTAAGATATGTATTGTAAAATATATTTTAATAATTTAATTATATATTTTTAAAATTTATAATTTGACTATATATAATATTAAGATTAATATATTACCTTAATAAGTCAAGTTAATCATGTTTTATTTATTGTTGGATAGGTAAGATTTGTGTATATAGAATTTACCCAATCACAATTTTGTCTGGGCAAGGATACAAGTTCACATGTTCCAACTAGTCTTCAGAACATCCCTACCTGAAGAGGCAGTAGTAGTTAATCGGGCCAGAAAAACAGGCTATTTGACCCGCAGGCGACGAGCTACATCAAATTAGACAACAAAAAAAAAACTTGAATTTTATTTGGTTTTCTAATTTTATGCATAAGCTTGGCATATGTAGGTTGTGGGTTTTACAGATTGGGATAACATTTTTTTATTTTTTTGGTTGATTCTTTTTTTTTTGAAATTTAATGCTAAAAAATATGATAATTAATTTGTTGACATTTATTTTAGTGTAATAAATAAAAGATAAATAATTATTTTTATTCTATTATTATATTAGAAAAAAGATTAAAAGTGATACTGATAATCACTACAACGATTTTTAATACAAAAAACACACTATAATAAAATTTCATATATTTTTTTTTAAAAATTAGAATAAGAATTTTAGTGTGTGTATATATTATAATGTGTGCGCGCACTATTATTTTAAAAAATTACAATAGCATATATATTATAAATAAATTTCATCTATTATTTTAAAAAGTTACAAGAATTTTAGTGTGTATATTATGTGTGTGCTATCATTTTAAAAAATTACAATGCTATTATTTTAAATTTTAATGTGTGTGGCATCTTAAATGTATAGTTCAAAAAATAACAAAAAAATATAATTTAGAATCATGTTCAATAATTATGTGAGTGAATTGTGATAAAATCAAATTTCAAAGTTGAAGATAGTGAATTAATAATTATTTTAGTTTTCTAAACTTCTTTAATTGCAGCCTAAATTAATTAGATTAGTCCAATTAATGTAGACTTTGTCATGTTAGGCTAAAAGACCCTAGTATAATTCAAACTCAAAATTTAGAATTAAAATCTTATATTTTATTCCACAAGTTTGGTTTAACTAATCCAACTTATTTGTCATTTATATAGTCATTTACTTTTTTTTTTTCAAGAATTAATAAATTCTAATCTGCACTAATTTTGAGTTGTCTTTTTATTTATTTATTTATTCATTTTTATCTTTGATTACTTGATAATTTTTGTGTACATTTAGTTGCGGTTAAAGTACTCGTGCATTTCAAATTGAATTTAGTCTAAAGAGTTAGCTGGCATCAAAAGAAGTACTGGTGAGCGCGTGGATAATCGAAAACATTTAGTTTAATAAGTGATTTTGAATTCATGTTTAAATATATAATTAAATATTTTAAAAAATAAATTATTGTATATATTATTCAACTCAAATAAAATTATTTTAAATAAAATAAAGGTGTAATTTGTACCAAAAATAAAAGTTGAAACAATTTTATATTTTTTGAAGAGTGCATGATCATTTTGCATTATTTTTAATTTTCAGTCACTTGGATGATATCTGTCATTGTGTATTTAAATAATTTTTTTACTTAATTATATTTTTGGTTTTCTAATTTTGGCTAGATATAATTTTGATCTCTCAATTTTTTTAAGCCAATTAAACCTAATTTTTGAGTTTAGGTCATTCTGTACACTTTTTTATTTTAAAATTTTCATTTTTATTTTAAAATTTTAGAAATTGAATTAAATTCCCTTCTGTTTAAAACACATTAACTAAACACATCAAATGTTATCTAAATATCTTTTATTCAAATTCTAATACCCCTTCTTATATTCATTAAATTGTATTGTTTATATATTTGTTTCTATACTCTAAAATTGATCCATATCTATCATAACTCCAAAATTATTTAGATAACAAATGAGAAATAATTCCTAAAATATTTAGTTAACATGTTTCATATCGTAATTTTATCATAATTCCTAAAATATTTAAATAAAAATGAAAAATAAGTCCAAAATATTTAATAGAAAGTGAGAATATGAAAATTGTAAATAAAATAGCGAACTGGTGGTTTAATTTTGTCAAATTTTAATAATAAAAAGACTTAACTCCAAAAAACTTTGAAAAATTAAAATTAGACACAATTCAAATTAGAGATACAAATAATTTCAATTAAGTCTAAATTTTAAATACAACTGTTATTTTCTATTTCCTTTTCCTATTTTCGGTTCCATGCAAAATTTTCCGTAACTATTTTTTTAGAAACTAAGGCACGAGGAGTGAGGAGACAAAGCATACAGCTATGGACGGGTTTTACGTTACTTCCACCCAATTATTATTATTTTGTTAAATTGATTTGCATAAAATAATAGCGTTGGAAAAATTCAACGAGCATATTATTATTATTATTTTTTGTAAAATTCTTAATTTGTTTGTTATTATTCTCCCTCATTTACAAATTAATTAATACATCAAAGTCTATGGGTCATCCCTACTTATACAACAAATAAAATATTGTTATTATCTTTCTTTTATTTAACAAAACGCATCAAAATTTGCTTTTAATTTTAAAAACATGTTAGGAGGAACTTGTGGTACCAGCGCATAGGAACCACAGATCTTGGCCGCGACGGCGACAGAATGACTTGGAGCGCCGGTAGTGTGGCTGCTGGATGTCGAGGCGGAGAGAAGAAGTGTCCTTGGAACCACGCGCAACTCTGGGACGAGTCAGCCACGCGCGAGAGAAGGAAGTGTCCTTGGAGCCATATCTGGAGGTAACAAGTGGTGCAGTAACTATAACATTACATTGCAAAATGATCCAATTTTAATTTCTTTCTTATACAATCACTGAATTGCAGGTTGGTTGCCGAGAACGAGTTCACCCACTAAAAGATACAATGGGAGGGTGCCAGTTTATAAAGTACTAGGTTGACCGTAAACGAATTTGAAACAAAGGGAAAAAATAGAAAAATAAATTAAAATAAATACCAATTCATTTCATTTTAATTCATCACTTACTTTTTTTACAACTTACTTTTTTTTTAATATGAAATTACAAGTATTTTCTATTAAAATTATTATTGTTCAAGTGAGATATAATTATTATTGACTGACGATGAAATTCTTCGTTCAATATTTAACCAAATATATTAATCTACGTAGACTTATTTCATTATATATACATATGTATATTTTTTTTTTTTTTTAATTATATAAAATTATAAATTTACTTAAACATATCTTAAATTTAGTGGATTAAATAAGTAAACTAAACATGTGAATTTATCTTAATCTTCCTTTAAACTATGTTTAGTTGACAAGATAGATAAATTAGCATAATGATTCACTTAACTTATTCTATTGTTTTAGCATATTAGATAGATTAACACGGCAAATTCAATATATTTTGATACTCCTAATCCAACTATAACATGACCCTAATTATGAATTAATTATTTTTATTTATAGTCCTTTAATTGATTATCTTGTTATAAGAACTATATATAAAAATAAAAACAAATAAAAAAAAATAAAAAATAAAGAAATTTGTGTAAACTTAAAAATATTATTATAAATAACAGAAGAAGTATTAAAATAAACAAATTAAAATGAAAAATAAAAAATAAAAAATAAAAAATAAAAGACGATGTCACGTTCTATGAAAATTGATAAATCAAACAAGAATTCGCACAAAAATATAAAACCTTTGAAAACAGACGCTGAATGTTGGATATAAATTTCTTGAATTTATGTAAGCGTGTTTGAATAATTAATTAACTGCACATTTTAGTAAAGCAAAAGAGTATTGGAAGGGTAATCTGGGTTGATTATGAGTCCAAGTGAGTCAAGTCTTTGCTTGATCTAATTTGGTCCTTTGAAAAATGCACTGTGATTAACCATGCAATGTAGACATGGACAGCTTAACAAAGCTCTTGTCTTCTTCTAAGTTAATTTCTAATTCCAAGTGATTGACCAAGACTTGCTTGGAAGTTAACCACTGTTGTATAATATGCTTAATTATCACAATCAATAGTTTGAGATGGAGACAAAAGTTGAACAATTAAGGGTTTATCATATCCCATGTGAAATGGACCTTAATTTCCGTTCCTTAATTTTCCTTGAAATTTCATCCGAAAGTGAAGGGTTTATTCCAAGTCAAAACTGATGGCTCTGCTTCTGAAAATGCAAATAATACATGTAAAATAATTATCGTAAAAATTAATTTTATTATATATAATTATTTATAATTGATATAATTTAAAATAATTATAAATAAAATTAACAAATTTATTATATATAATTATTTAAAATTAAATAATTATATAAAACTATTTTATTCTAGAAAATTTCTATTAGTAATATTTAAATAACATCTGGTTTAAAATCATCCATAATATAATAAAGATATGATAAGACATGTTATTATCAAAACTATTATATTATAATCTTCTAAAAAATTTTATTGAGTCCCCATTGATGTGAAGTGTTGCTTTCCGGTTATTTTTCTTGAAAAAGTGTCAGTTTACCCCAAGTAAAAACTGGTGATTATTGGCTTGTCTGTTCCCGAAAGCAAACTTTGGTTTCTTGAGAAAGAACATGGTGGTGGTCATGCTAGTAGAAATTCAGAGATGGTTGCTGCAGCCAAAGGTATGGAGATTTGTATGTTTGGTTTCATCTGTTGTTGGACTGCTTTGTTACGCTCTGAGCTCCCCTTTCAATGATTTATTCGGAAAGTGGAGTTGGTGGAAGATATTACTTTATATCGTTTTTAGTTTCAATATCTGTCTTGCCGTCTTGTTCGCTAAGGCACGGGATGGCTCCACTAATTTCCGGCTGGAAGCTCATACGGCCTTTTTGGTTTTGGTGATCAGTTCGGTATACTCTTTTTTCGTCGATAAAGTGGTCAAAGGGAGACCTGATGCATATAGCCTCGTTTCATGTGCTGCGTTTGCTATCATGTCTTTAGGTTTGTCAAGACTGACTCACTTTGGATTTGAGATTGATCTCTTATACTTTTTCAGTGGCCTTCTAACAGTACAATTCATGAAAATAAAATTTTGGTTAGTCATAGTCGGAGGAAGTTTCAGTTATTCCCTCATCATTCTTCGTTCCACTGTCGATGCTTTGCTACTACGTGGTGATCTTGAACTCCAAGCCATAGATGAAGACGTTGAAAGCGGTTCACTTTCACTGGGAACCAACGGTAATGCTTCTCATGTGGATTCACATCAAGCTATTATTACTGGTACTGGTGATACTAATTCACAAGCTGATGTTCCTCTAGAAAATGAGGATTTAGGATTCCTTGTCAGTCAAGTTCGTTCACATTCTCAACAAGGAAGCAATGATAGCGATAGTGATAATAGGCAAATTGATCCTCTCCTCTCCTCCTTCAATAGAGAAGATAGAAGTTGGAGAACAGAAAAAATGGAGAAAGAATGGAAGCAGCTGCGGGAGCAGCGCGTATACTCTCTAATCGAGCTTCTCTCAAGTGGACGTTCCGTTGATCGTAATGCAATGTTTAGAGGAGCTGCAAGATTAGAATCGGTGATTAATTCTTGCACAGTAATTGAGAAAGAGGGGATCGGAAAAATTCTCATAGCACAGTTCATGGATCGTATAGAGGCGCTTAAGAAGAAGAATGAGAGTGTTGTCGGCACGATTTCCAAGCATGTAGACGAATACCTTCAAGCTGAAGTTGTCGTTGATAAGGACCAGATTTCAGTGCCGCCAATACATCCCGACGACAACTTGGTGGTGGATGCGTTGCGGTTTGATGATGACGTCCGGCGCCTTCGTGAAACCGCGAGGCTGATGGTGATGGCAGGGTTTGAAGGGGAATGCCACAGAGCGTACTGTGGTTGGCGGAGGGAGTTTCTGAAGGAGAGTTTCTCGACGTTTGGATTGCAAGTACATGAGCTCAACATGGAAGACACCGACAAGATGGAGAAGAATGTGTGTTGGATAAAAGCTTTGAACATAGCTGTGAGGATACTCTTTCCCAATGAAAGGAGACTCTGCGATTCGGTTTTTGGAGGGTTCTCTATATCGGATTTTGCTTTCACAGAGGTTTGCACGGAATCAGCGACTCATCTACTGAGGACTGCCAATATCTTGGCTAAACTCATCCCCAACACATTGGAGGAGCTGATGAATGAGTTCGAATTACTGTTTTCTGCTGAGTACAGTAAATCACTCAGAAAGGATGCACGCAGGGTTCGGAAAGGTTTGGGCATTGTTATGGAGCTGGAAAATCCTCTTCTTACTAATGGCGATGAATGGCTTCATCCGATTACCGGCGAACTGGTGAACTACATTCTTGATGGTTCCATAAATAGGAATGGTGGCCTTAAACCGTATGTGCAAGTAAGTAGGATAACAAGGCTGTTCGAGAGGACTTTGAAAGCTAACTCCAAAAATTACAGTAACCCTACTTTGGGTTATGTTTTCATCATGAACAATCGGAGCTACATAGATCGAGAGGCAAAACTGCATGGACTTGAGGCTATTGCCTATGACTGGCTCCATAAAAACAAAAGAAAAATCGAAAAAAACCTTCAACTCTATCAGAGGAGTTCATGGACAAAGATTCTGAACTTTTTGAAGCTGGAGATCAATGAGTCAGATCCTAATACTGTGGCCGAGTTAATGAAAGCCAAGCTCCGTTCCTTCAATGAACACTTTGGTGATATATGCAACGATCAGTCTATGTGGGTTATTTTTGATATGCAGTTAAGGGGAAAAATAATAAGATCTATAGAAAACATTTTGTTGCCGGCATACGGAAACTTCATTGGGAGGATGCAGGACGTTCTTGGCAATCACGCTTATCAATACATTAAGTATGGAATGATTGACATTTCAAATCAACTCAACAATTTGTTTCTTGTAAGGGCCCACGAAACTCCGCAACGCGCCCTTCTGGTCAACGCCCGTCGGCAACGGGTTCCGCTTGGTCGTTCTCGACACCTAGGCGATTCTGTGGCAATTCTCGTCGGGCCGAGCCGTTCCAGGTTGCGGAGAAAAACCGGAGGCGACGGGGCAAACCCGTTAAACGGTTGAACCAGAGGGAGAGGCGGTTGAGGCAGCGCGAGCTTCACGTCGCAGCTTCGAAACCCTGCTTCGGCAAAAACGCGGCTCACGTTTGGATCATCGAGGATCTCAACTTTCAGAAAACGACGTCGTCGCCGCCATGAGGGAGTTGGACACATGGATGCTTATTATTTGTAGAGTGTTGAGAAGATTGATTGACAAAGAAATGACAGGATCAGGATGTGTGTATGCAAACTGCCTAATAATGCTTATTATGGTCAGTAAAAGACTTAGAGAAGAACACATTGCTAGAATTAGAACCTGCTGCAGTCCAGGTACTTCATGAACTTGTATCTTCGGTTCATTTTCACCGGTCAGAAGCTAGATTCTATTTCTTACAACCTTTTTGCCTTGGAATTCAGTGAATTCGTGTATGTTAATTTTGCTTTTGATTAGGGAAGGCTTAGGCTCTCATAAAATTAATTAATCCAATGTTCATGATAGAAGTTCTATTCTATATTCTTTCCAATTTTGCCTGCTGATTATGAAACTTATACACGTCTCCTTTTTCCCCTCTGGCAAAATCTTTGCTTTGGCTCTCACTAATCATTGAGTTTTTGCCATTTGCATAACTTCAATGAGCGGGTGATGTTAATTTGTTTGAATTTATATTAAAGACAGATTGTAACGTTAGATTGGAGCGTGGGTATATAACAAGCGCCCCATGACAAGTCTCAAAAGATATTTTGGATTGGCCAAATCACACCTACTACCTGCTCAGCTTCTTCCAGATTTTTGTAAGTTTATGTGTATTTAGATATTATATATTAAGTTTTCTAATAACTTTTTTTGTTAATAGTGACTATAAGCAATTTAATCCTCTCCCGCCCTCCGACCTCTCCAGCAGAAAAGACAAAAATTGGATAACAGAGAAAATTGAGAGAGAACAGACACAGCTGCTGGAGCAGCACATATCCTCTCTAATCGAGCTTCTCTCCAGTCAACGTTCCATTTCACTTAATGTAAGGTTTCTACGTTCAGCAAGCTTTCAACCGGTGATTGATTCTTGCAAATTTCACGTTAATTTATTTTTTATTGTTTTATAAACATCATAGTTAATAACCATCCTGTTCAATAAGTGATTTCTAAAGATTAGGAAGTGATTTTTAAACTTTAGGAATAAGTCAATTTTATTTTTGAAATTTAATTTAGGTCACTTTTTTTCTATTTTTTTTAAAATTATTTATATTATTACTGTGATTGAAAATAATAACTCATTATTTTATTCTTATCTTATTATCAAAGTATTATTTTTTTTATTTTTCTGTTTATTCATATTTCTACTATAAAAAAACTAATAGAATGAATCGAAAAAATCCTCGTAGCACGGTTCATGGGTCGTACAGCATTATTGGCACGATTTCCAAGGACATTGACGGATGCCTTAAAGCTAATGTAGTTGACGAGGACCATATTCCGGTGCTACAAATAGAGCGTGACGACAATTTGGTACTTGATGCGTTGCGGTCCGATGATAACGACAATATTGTCGGCGACCTTGGTGAAGCCGCGAAGTTGATGGTGATGTTAGGGATTGAAGAGGATGCTGCAGAGCATACTATAGTTGGCGGAGGGAATTTCTGAAAGAGTGTCTCTCCACAGTTGGATTGAAAGTGAAGAGCTCAACATGGAGGAAAGTGACAAGACGGAGAAGATTCAGATTTGGATAAAAGCTTTGAACGTAGCTGTGAGGATACTCTTTCCCAATGAATTGGGTCTTTGGAAGGTTGACTTCCTCTGAGGATTTTGCTCTCACGGAGGTTTGCACAGAATTCGCTGTTCGTCTACTGAGCACACTGCAAATACACTGGCTAAACTCATCCCAGCACATTGGACGAACTCGTGTATGAGTTCCAAATACTGTTTTCTGGTGAGTACTGTAAATCACTAAGAAATGATTGACTTATGACGGCGGTGGGCTTATTGCGATTGACTACATTCGTCATAATTCCGCAGAAAGGATCAGTTGCATTAAACCAGCTTTCGAGGGATTGCTTTCACCGTCTATGCAAGTAACTAAGATAACAAGGCTGTTCCAGAGGAGTTAAAAAGCTAACTCCAATAATTACAGTAACTCTCCTTTGGTTATCTTTTCACCATGGTTAGAAATGCGTTATTTACGTGTAAATTTTTTTTAAAAAATAATTTGTAAGAATTTTAGATGAATTTTGGTGTAAAATATAATTTGTAAGAAATTTCTACGAATTTTGTTATCAAAATATATATATATATATATAGGAACTTATGGTAAATTTTATTATCACTTCAATAATTTTAGAATTTTTTTTTCAAATAAAAAATAATAAAAAAATTTATAAATTTTTTTTTCTTCCTTAATAAGATTCATGAAAGTTCATTAAATTAATAATTATTATAATTGAATAAAACAAAATATATTATAAAATTAAATTTATTAAATTAAATATATTATAAATTTTTTTTGATAATCTTTATTCATAAATAAAATATATTTAATTATAATAAATAAAATCTTAATATAAATAAAAAATAAAAAAATAACGAAAGAAAAAATAAAAAAGTAAAAATATTTTAAGAATTTTATATATATATATATATCATTTGTCAAAATAATAACATATGCAAATAACATCGATTAGGCTCACTCAAAATCTTTTAATTTTTAATAAAACAATTGTTAATTCCTACCTCTGCAACTTCATCTCCGCGTTGAACTTGTGATGAAGGCTTCCACTCGGTCCTGACTTAGCAATAGCTCCTTCCTCAGACTGGTAGACGCGTTCTTCTCCCTCCCAACGAACGTCTCCAACTTCTTCATCACCGCCCCACCGTTGAAATCCCTCAACGGCGTCCCCTGCATCTCCCACGCCTCTGCCTTCTTCAAATGCTGAGTTAACGACATAGCTCGCCCCTCCGTTATCGTCCTCCACGTGCTCTATAGCGTCTCCTTCTTCTTCGCCTTCGCCACCCCCAACACCACAACCTTCCCTCTACACCATCACATCACAACCAAAAACCAATTCACATATCTTATAATAAAATAATTCATACGTCAATTTATATAACTATTTTTACTATTTTTCGCTCTTACTTTAGTATTATTAATTAATAATTAGATCTCCTACTTCTTTCTATATATAATTTCTTAAGTACACGTGGACTTGAAATTTTACCTTACTATTATGCATAATTCTATATATAATACATATCATATTACTAATATAAAACTTCTATTCGGATTTAAAAAGAACACCTAAGGAACTTGTGCTTTGTTCAACGTTTCTCAAACCAATTTCACTTCTCTTTTCTTTTTTTCTTATTAATTTTCAATTTCAAAATATGGTTACGAATTACACCAGCTCTAACAGCTTTCCGGTAGCTGAATTTGGCAGAAACCAGCGGTTTCTCGTTCTCATCTACAAACACAAACTCCGGCGGTTTCTCGTTGTCATCTGCAAACATTAACTCCAATGAATCTTTCCTCTACAAGCTCAGAGAGACAACGCCAACGGAATCGTCATTGTTAACCGTCGCTTTCACGGGTGTATTCTCGTCGTAAATGAAACCGATAGAACCGTTATCTTTTGTAATGGTTTCGTAGCTCGGCATCAGTTTTGTTTCGTTAAGGTATTTACCATAGGCAACAACATTGGCGTCTGATGAGTTGCAAACTATACATCTTTTATGGACCTAAGAAGAGTGTTGCAAGATTGCTTTGTGCTTAAGGAATAATTATTAGCTGAGATTCATACTAAGAACCTAAAGTGAGAGAAAATAAAAATTATAGTTACATTAAAGATCTTAGCTAATAAAAAGTCATCCCTTCTTCTGCAGGACTAAGCCGACTCCACCTCGGTTAGGAGAGTCGTCTCGACCAGGCCCAATTTCCAACAGCCATTGAATAGCAGCCGAATGAGGAGCGGCCCAATTGCGTCTTCCATGTCAGCCATCCAATACAGAGGCCACCTTAGCACCAACGTCTTCCACGTCACTCTTGGAGTAACCAAGCAGCGCGCATCGTAAGGGTAGATTAGGAAATCCACTTTTGTAATTCTGTTAGGCATCGTGGTTCGCACGCCCATGTATAAATAGGAATAGTCGTGTACAATTTAGGGGCCTTTGAATTCATCCTCTACACACTATCACTAAGTCCATTATCTCGCTCTCGTTTCCCCCATTTGCGGTGGTGCACGGTGCTGCATTGGTGTTTCTCTCGATCAAGGAAGTACAGGCCTGAGACTGAGAAGTCGAAGTCTGTCAGAGGTGACCGCTTGGGATTCCAACGCACTCTAGTGGATCTGATCCTCAGCGCTCACGCTACTGGAGGTGAACCACCACCATCAACCATGGCGATCGTCGTGGAAGATGGATCCATCTGAATTCGGACCACTGTGTTTGTATTCTATTTTCTATTAATCAATTTCATTCTGCGTTTTTTGTCTCTGTTCCTCTCCTCTTCTTTAATTCATGATTTGATCCGCGATTGCAATTGAAACATGAACAAAGTTAAACTAAGCCGATTGGAACTGGTTTAGCTAATTGAGTAGGTAATCATTTAACGATTGTTAATAGAGAACCTAAAATCAGCTCTGAACTTAATCCCTACCAACTGATGAGGTAGCGATTGCGTAATTCCTCAGTATGGTAATGGACGAACCTGTGACGATTGCCATAAGCATTCCCAAGGCTAACCTGAACTGAGAACTGAAGTAAGGAATCTGGACTAGACTTGAATTAATGGAATTGAACACGAAAACAGTTACATCATAATAATAACAATAGTTATATCGTATCAGTAGCATCATTGTATCTACATTTATTCTCTGCATTCATTTACTTTTTCTCATTTCCGCAATTAAAACCCCCTGTTACTGCTCTACGAGTCCGAGATAGAGATAGTCTATCTCTGTAGTGTCAATTTTGCACTTAGCCGAAACCAACTATGATAAGTCTCTGCCGAGACCATATCGGCTCAGTTTCTACCGAGAGCAACTCGGCCAGTGCCGAGACGAGTCAATACTCTACACCTCAGATTGTACGACATTTCACTTCACACCGAATCACAATTGAGTGCACTGTGTCCTTGAGAAAAATCGACCTAGGGTTGACTATACTATAGTTAGCTTTAGTTATTTGATGCGCGTTAAGACGACTAAAAACGAGCTTATCAACGTCATAGTCCGTTTGCGTAGCAGCAGTGATGTTGACGGTGTCAGGAACGTGGACCTGGACGGCGGTCGGTGGTCTATCGTAGATGTCTGGGTCGGAGGGGAGGACGGTGTCTTGGAGGTTTGTAGTGTGAGAAATCATGCTTATACAGCAGCATGATTTTGTAAATTCTTCACTTTCTTGTTCTTCATTTGCAAGCTTTGTTGTTTGTTTGTGTTAGCTGGTTGTATGTACAAATTTATGCTCTTGATTGAAACCTTGTTTAATTATAGTGAATTAGTTTCTTTGATCTAAACGACTTATGATTTTTACCTCTCACATTAAGAGAGTTTTGCGTGTTAAAAATTTTGGTATCTTTCATGGGAGTTGTATCATTGTTACCGCTATTATATTTTTAGTTATTTCTTATATATTCTTGCCAGAAGGAGAATTTATATCTAGTTGATATATTGGTGGTGTATTATATTTTTTCCAAATAGGGTGATTCTACATCTTTAAAACTAGTAGCCGGGCAAACCTAGGTTAACAAAAATAAGCGTGATCCTACATCTTTATAAATGCGCGGCATTTTAGTTCTTTATTATTTTTTTCTATTTAATTGGTTGTAAAAAAAAATTGAGTTGTGTATTATTTAGTCCTTGACATATCTGTAATTTGTATGGATTATTCAAAAGCTTATTTCAAAGATTAAATTATGTCGAATAATTCTTTTTGCGAATGGAATCAAATTATTATCGAATACTGAGATATCTGTTCTATTCTAATAATAATTTATAAAACTATTTATTTATTTATTTTTTATATTACAATATTTATGTTTTTATTGTAAAATTTATTGTTCTTTTTGGGGGAATAAACTTTCCAATCCATCAATTTTTGTCTTCAGATTTTTTTTTTTCAAAGAAAAGGAAAAGCTGAGAATGAGACAAACAGCCACGCATCAAAAGAATTTTTGTTTCAACCGCCCCTCCGTTGGAAAGCAAATGCGTTGTGATTAAGCATACAGTAGTGGGATGGGACAGCTTACTAATGTGTTATTGTGATAGACCAAGACTTTGAAGCAGCAACTTGCTTGGAAGTTCACACGGTATAGTGTACACCGCATCGGTATCTTGTTTTATATGCTTAATTATCACAGTCATAGTCTGAGGTGGAGACCACAGTTGAAGAAAGAAGTGTTTATTTTATCCAAGTCAAAACTGGTGTCTATCAGTCTTCTCTGTTCCTTACTTGCTCGAGAAAGAACACGGTGGTGCTCATGGTCGTCGAAATTCGGAGTTGGGTGCGGCAGCCCAAGTTATGGAGATTTGTGTGTTTTGTGTTCTCTGTTTCTATCATGTCTTTGTGCTTGTCAAGACTGAGCCACTTAGGATTTGAGGTTGATCTGTTGTATTTTTTCTGTGGACTTCTAACCGTACAACTCATGAAAATAAAATTATGGTTACTCATTGTTGGTGGGAGTTTCAGTTATTCTCTCATCAAACTTCGTTCCACTTTGGATGCTTTGTCAATAAGTGGGCGTCTTGGAGTCCAAGTCGAAGATCAAGTAGTCATTGACATTGGTTCACATTCACGACGAACCAATCGTAGTGCTTCTCAAGTGGATTCACCCCAAACTATTATCATACCACAAGAGGTTCATGATGCCTCTCCAGAATACGAGGATCTAGAATTTCTAGTCATTCAAGTCGATTCACGTTCACAACAAGGCAACAATGATAGTAATATTGGTATTCTGACACAGTTCATGGGTTGTATAGAGGCGCTTAAGAAGGAGAGTGAGAGCCTTCTGGACCCGATTTTCAAGCATGTAGATGAATACCTTAAAGCTAATATTATCAATAAGGAGCAGATTCCGGGGTCGCAATTGCATCAGGACGACAACTTGGTGGTGGATTCGTTGCCGTTGGGAATTATCAATGACCTTCGTGAAAGCACAAGACTGATGGTGAGAGCAGGGTTAAAGGAGGAATGTTTACACGAGTATACCAGTTGCCGGAGGGAGTTTCTGGATGAGATTCTATCAATATTTGCGTTGCCAACGTTTATGAGGTCGGAGTTTAAGATTCGGCAATGGATAAGAACTTTGTGGGTAGCCGAGAGGATACTCTTACCCAATGAAAGGAGACTATGCGAACGAGTATTTGAAGGGTCCATTCCCGCTGAGGATATGTACCGTGCATTACCTGGAATAGATGAGTTAAGGTTTCGGCATGGTTTGGGCATTTTTGGGAACATGTTATATCTTAGTTATGGTCTGCAAGCCACTGTTCCAGACTCTGGGATTCATCGGATTACTCGTGATGTGTTCCACTACCTTGAGATGATAATTAAGCATGGATTAAGTGAAGGCATCATGGTTGATCCAGAGGAATATAATTCACCGTCTAAGCACGTAGCCAAGATAACAGAGATGTTAGAGAGCAGTTTGGAAGCCAACTCCAAAAATTACCATAACCCTGCTTTGGGTTATGTTTTCATCATCAACAATTGGAGGTGTATGGAACTGGGAGCAATAAACCGTGGATTGGGACTTATTCTTGGCAATTCTTGGCTAGGACAAATCACTACAAAAATCGAAAAAAACCTTCAACTCTATGGGAGAAGCTCATGGAATAAGATTGTAGACTTTCTGAAGCTGGACATCAACGAGTCAGAGCCTAATGTAGAGTTATTGAAAGAAAAACTCCATTTGTTCAACGAACACTTCGATGAAATATGCATTAATCAGTCTACGTGGTTTGTCTTTGGTGATCAATTAAGGAAACAAATAATAGAATCCATAGAAAACATCTTGCTGCCGGCTTATGGAAATTTCCTTGGGAGGTTTCAGGATTTTCTTGGGAAGCAGGCTTACGAGTACATTGAGTATGGAATGTTTGACGTTCAAGATCGACTCAACAATTTGTTTCTTGTATGGATAGATGAATTCGATGGTGAAAGAGAAGCAAAGGATACCTGAGTTTGCGTAGATTTAGAATACAAAATTTTTATCTCACAAACATTGTTTCATAGGATTTGCGCCGTTGTACCATATACCATTGTATTTTTTTTTGTTCTTAAGGCAATGTTCAATTTATCTTTAATTAGGTTTTGGTATTAAAAATGAATTTAAAACATGTTCAAAGCATTGCTTCTCTTCTCTCTATTCATGTATCTCTCAATTTCTTGTAGTCTAATTATTTTTCTAACAAATAAACTGTTCATAGCTGTATATACGAAGAATACCATTAAAAACTAAAGAGAAGGTGAAGAGACTACGAAGTAGATAAAACAACGACTTGATATTTTGTGCAGAGTTTTAAAATTTTAAGTTTGTTGTTCATCAATTTTTCTAGCTGTTTATCATATTGAAGGTCTTGACATAACATACATACTCTATTCAACAATTGACACAAACAGTAAAAATGACATGTTAGCTTGGGAGAATTCTTCAACATGTGCTGGCTTATGAACTCCATATATTATTTAGCTCTATCAACAATTTTTAACCAGCACACTCAAATTTTTCTTCCCCAACTTTCCACACTTTTTTATGATAAACAGAGTCATTCTCTGTGCGCAATAGATTGAAATTTTTTTCTAGACTCCGTATGTGAGACTAAACAGCATCAATAACCATGCTCAATATACCATTAAATTTTAATCCTATATAATACATTCTAAAATAATTGTGTTATTAGGTAAAAAAAAATAGGTAATCTACATTTTTTTTTCTGATTAACCTTGCAAATTTCCACTGCAATACTAAAATTTAGCTTCTGCAATCTAAATCTCAATGCATTGATTTGTTGGAATTTATAAATTGTAAGACAACATCAAACAAAAGAGGAACATTGTAAGCATGCATGAAAGGCTTGGAAAGCAAAATAACATATCTGGATCTAATTAATTTATGAAATCTTTAAGTGGATAAATTAAATACAAGTTTGTAAAGGAAGGCAAAATGTTCAAACCTCAGCACAGTTACGGACAATGAAAGCTACATGATTTTAGATTTAGTTATTACGTTGGAGAATCACTTAAAAGTAGGAAGAGAGAGAGAGCACAAGAAGAAAGTCATACGCCCCTCCCCTTTCCTTGAAATTTCTATCAAAAGGTGAAGGATTTATGCCAAGTCAAAACTGGTGGCTATCTACCTGCTTCTCTGTTTCTGTATGCAAGTTTTGCTTCCTTGACCAAGAACACAAGAACACAAGAACATGGTGATCATCATACTCATCAAAATTAAGAGTTGGCTGCAGATGCCAAAGGTATGGAGTTTTGTGTGTTTTATTTCATCTATTGTTGGACTGCTCTGTTATGCTCTCAGCTCCCCTTTCAATAATTTATTTGGAAACTGGTCCTGGTGGAAGATACTACTTTATATTGTTTTTAGTATTATTATCTCCCTTGCCGTCTTGTTTGCAAAGGCACGGAAGCACTCCACCTCCCCCTGGCTGGAAGCTCATATGGCCTTTTTTATTTTGACAATCACTACTGTCTATTCCTTTTTCTTTGACAAAGAAGTGAAAGGGAAACCAGATGCATATAGCCTCATTTCATTTGCTGCATTTGCTATCATGTCACTAGGCTTGTCAAAACTGAGTCACTTCGGATTTGAGGTTGATCTCCTATATTTTTTTAGTGGACTTCTAACGCTACAACTTATGAAAATAAAGTTATGGTTAGTCATTGTTGGAGTGAGTTTCAGTTATTCTCTCATCATTCTTCGTTCTACTTTGGATCCTCGACCAAGAAATGAGTATATTGGAGTTCAAGACGGAGATCAAGGAGACATTGAAAATGGTCTGCATCCACGATCACAAGGAATCCGTGGTAGTGCTTCTGAAGTGGATTCAGCCCAAGCAATTATTATTGGTACTAGTAATGTTCATCTAGGAGGTGATGAAGCCTCCTTAGAAAATGAGGATATAGCATTCCTAGTTACTCAAATCAGTTCAGATTCACAAGGTAACATTGTCGGTGATAGTGACAATAAGCAATTTAATCCTCTCCCGCTCTCTGACCTCTCCAGCAGAAAAGACAAAAATTGGATAGCAGAGAAAAAAGAGAGAGAACAAGCACAACTGCGGGAGCAGAACATATCCTCTCTAATCGAGCTTCTCTCGACTCAACGTTCCATTTCACGTCATGTGGGGATTCCACGTTTTGGAAGCTTTAAACCGGTGATTGATTCTTGCACAGCAATTGAGAAAGAGAGGATCGGGAAAATCCTGATAGCGCGATTCACGGGTCGTATAGAGGCGCTTAAGAGAAAGAATGGTATAGTTATCAGCACGATTTCCAAGCACGTAGAGCGATTCCTTAAAGCTAGTGTTGTTGACGAGGACCAGATTCTGGTGTCACAAATAGACTGTGACAACAACTTGGTGCTGGATGGGTTGCTGTCCGATGATAACGACAACATTGTCGGCGACCTTGGTGAAACCTTGAAGCTGATGGAGATGTTAGGGATTCAGAAGGAATGCTACAGAGCATACTGTAGTTGGCGGAAGGAATTTCTGAAAGAGTGTCTCTCGGCAGTTAGATTGCAAATGCAAGAGCTCAACATGGAGGACATTGACAAGATGGAGAAGAATCAATGCTGGATAAAAGCTATGACCGTAGCTGTGACGATGCTTTTTCCCAATGAAAGGAGACTCTGCGATTTGGTCGTTGGAGGGTTGACTACCTGTGCGGATTTTACTTTCACGGAGGTTTGCACGAAATTAGCGACTCATCTAATGAGCACCGCCAATGACTTGGCAAATTCCTTCCCGAACACATTGAAGGAGCTCATGTATGAGTTCGAATTAGTGTTTTGTGGTCCCTACAGTAAATATCTCAAAAGGGAGGCTCGCAGGATTCGCGTGAGTTTGGCCATTTTTATAGATTCCAAAAATCTTCTTACTGATGGCGGCGGCAGGCTTCTTGCGATTACCCATGATGTGATTGTCTACGTTAGTCGTAATTCCGTAGAAAGGAATAGTAACTTTCAGCCAGCTTTAGAGGGAATTCTTTCCCGGTATGCGCAAGTAAGTAGGATAACAAGGATCTTCGAGAAGACTTTGAAAGGTATCTCCAAAAAGTACAATAACCCTACTTTGGGCTATGTTTTCATCCTCAACAATCGGAGCTACATACAGCAACACGTAAGTCTGCATGGATTGGAACCTATTGGCTACGATTGGCTCCAAAAGAACAAAAGAAAAATTGAACAAACCCTTCAACTCTATTGTAAAAGCTCGTGGAATAAAATTGTGAACTTTCTGAAGCTGGACATCAATGAGTCAGAGCCTAATGTCGCGGCCCAGTTAATGAAAGACAAGCTCCGTTCCTTCAACGAACACTTCGATGATATATGCAATGATCAGTCTATGTGGTTTGTCTTTGGTGATCAATTAAGGAAACAAATAATAAAACTCATAGAAAACATCCTGTTGCCAGCATACGGAAACTTCATTGGGAGGTTGCAGGATTTTCTTGGTAATCATGCTTACGAATACATTAAGTATGGAAGCTTTGACGTTCAAGATCGAGTGAACAATTTGTTTATTGTAAAGGAATAGATGAATTCGATACTGGAAGGGAGGGATAGAATACTCGACGAGTTTGTGTTTTGAATATATAAAAGCATTATTATCACAAACATAGTTCCAAAGTATTTGTATCCACGTGCTATATAGCATTGTGTTTCGACACAATACAAATGTGTGTTTCCTTTTATATTTTATTTCCATGTTTTAAGTTTGGCTTGGCTCAATGCATACAAATCAAAGAGTTCTATATTTTGTTAAAATATTCCTTGGAAGAGAAAACAAAATAACGTTGCACGTACAAAAAGAGGTACGAATGTCTAAAATCACCAACTATATATGAAAGTAATTAGCTCAGTCAACCGGAAGTTTAGCTGGTAATGAAACGTGTTAGAAATTACATACTTAGCATAACATTGTAGAATGAAATTGAATACTATCATATCTATGAAAACATTTTTTTTGTTCTTTCGTTAATATTCAATTTATTTATATATACCATATTTTTGTTCAAAAAAAATGGATTGTGATCAATAATAGGGCTAGAATGATTCCTTAATAATTTAGATTTATAATTAAGGATAGAATTGCATGATTTTCAATTAAAGAAAGATGCCAATGATTACAGAGGAAATCACAATGAATTTTGTTAAAATATATATTGACTGGGCTAGCCTAATCGATTCCAACTATAAAAAAAAGGAGAATAAAAAAAATGGGTTGCACCAGGCCAGTTGAGCCCATTTCAGTCAAGCCAAGTTCGGTTATATATATATAAAAAAAAAAATTCCTATATTATCATGTCAACCAATTTTAATGTGCTGTCAATTTGTCATTGGTTGTGCCTAAAAAATTAATTTCCTCGTGGCGCTTCATCATTGTACCCTCGTTTTCTGAAGCAAATGCAGTGACCGATCAAGACTTGGAACACTAAAAAATGAAGGATTTATCCCATGTGATATGAAAAATGTAACTTTCCGCTACCATTCCCCGAAATTTCTCTGAGGAAGTGAATATCCCAAGTTAAAAGTGGTCGGGTGGCTATCCGCTTTGTATTCGTGAATGCAATCTTGCTTGCTTTGGAGAGTTAAGAAAGAACACAGTGTTCATCATGCCTATAGAAATTCCAAAGGTATGGTCATTTGTATGTTTTGTTTCATCTGTTGTTGAACTTGTCTGTTACGCACTCAATTTCTCTTTCAACAATTTATTCCGAAAGTGGATCTGGTGGAAGACATTACTTTATATTGATTTTAGTTTTTTTAGTATTATCATCTTCCTCGCCGTTTGTTTGGCAAAGCCACGGGAGGGCTCCACCTCTCCCTCGGTGAAAGTTAACACGGCTTTTTTGGTCATGCTGACCACTTCTGTCTTCTCATATTACTTCGACAAAGAAGTAAAAGGGAAACCAGATTCATATAGCCTGGCTAGTCGGCTGCATTTGCTATAATGTCTCTAGGCTTGTCAACAAGTTACTTCGGATTTGGGGTTGATCTCCTCCACTATTTCAGTGGTGTTCTAATAATACAATTCAGGAAAATAAAATTTTGGCTACTCATTGTCGGAGGGAGTTTCAGTTATTTCCTCGACTTTCTTCGTTCCACTTTGGATGCTCTACCAGAAAGTGTGTATCCTAGACCCCCAACTCGATCGGAGCTCATGTGATTGATATTGATTCAGGAAGACATGATAGTGCTTCTCAGGTGAATTCATAACAAGCTGTTGCAAACAGGACTAAGATTATGAGCCATTTTGAGAGGCTTAAGAAGGAGAATGGGAACCTTATCAACACAATTTCCAACCATGTCGGGGAATACCTTAAGGCTAATGTTGTTAGTGAGGACCAGAGGACCAGATTCTGGTGAAGGATGCATTGCCATCGCAAATTATCGAGCATCTTCGTGATACCGGTTCGGACATGGACAAGATGGAGAAGATGGAGAGATGGATAAAAACTTTGAACATAGCTGTGAGGTTACTCTTTCCTAACGAAAGGAGACACTGCGATCTCGTCTCCCTATATCTTCCGTATTTCTCTTTGGGGGAGGTTTGCAGGGATTGAATGCTCACCCGCTGAGATTCGTCAAAACCTTAAATCGTTCTCATTTGTCTCATGTCATCCCCAAAGTGTTCAAGGCTTTGAGTGACCTCATTCCAAATTTCAATTCACTGTCCTATGGTCAGTTGTTCAGTGAATAACTCAGAAATGACGCGGTGGACACTTTTGAGGAGTTGAAGACTCTTATTCACCCTGATGCAGCGCAGGCAGGTAGCCGGTCAATCACTGACGCCTAATGTTGTAGCACTTCAACGAGATATGCAAATTTCAGTCTTTATGGTTTTTCTTTGATAAGAAGCTAAGGGAGCATATGATAAAAATCCATAGAAAACATTGTTGCTGGTATATGAAAACTTTCATAACCAATAAATGAAGGATTCGCGAGAATTTAGAATACAAAATTTTGTTCTCACAAACATAATTCCAGAGGATTTGTAACCATGTGCTATACCACTGTACAATTCAGCTCAAAATCACAACCCTTTTTTTTTATATTTTATTTTCCGTGTTTTAGATTGCCTTTGCTCAAATCCAAATTTAAGTTGAAACAGGGGAGAGATCTTTTGCTTTATTCATGGTAAAAGAACTCTCAAAAAGTAGTTAAAAGCTGGTTATGAACGTAGAGCAAACAAATCACCTATGACTATCATCATTGGCTTCCAAGTCTTTCCAACATCTGGCTATGTGGCAATAATTTTCTTTCAATTTAGTTATATATTCCTTTCCATCTCAAACCCTTCTCTGCCTCTCACAACATTAGTTTTGTAAACCAAATCCAAAGAGGTTATCCCTTAGAAATCAATTACTATGTCCATCCAAATTTATAGTTGGCTAATATAGATAAAGCTACAAAAAGCTCATCGGATTTATGTAAGACGTCACTGGACTGGACTGCTCTTGAAGATTATCATTGACACTATGTTTCAGCATTAACAGAATGATATTATTTTTTAATAAATGGAAAACTATAGAGAAGATTTTTACTGAAATCTCAGTGATGGTTTCCTCTTATGTTGCTTAACTCTTTTTCTAATACACTTATAACTTTTAGTAACATTTATAATAAAAATGTTATTAATATTTCTGGTTGGAAATATCATAAATATTTCATTAAGATATTATAAATATTTTATTAGGAGACTGTGAATATTACATTTTATCTATAATAATTATCTTTTATTTTTTGTTATCTATATTATCTTTAAGCAGTTTACTTTATCCTATAAAAGAAATATTAGAAATTATATTATTCAACACAATTAATAAACAATTTCTTTTACTTTTAATTTGATATTAGAGCTTCTGATCTTGGGAGCTCTGTTTCTGTTGTCTCACTCTAGGGAATTGCTAACCTCTGGCAAGACCAACACGTCGGTGCCAAACTTGTTAAAGTCTTCTCTGCCCTTACCAATGATATGTGATAATGGCAGAAGATAAAGCCGTTATCTTGGGACCTAATGAAATTTCAAATTTGGTGGGTTCCTCTCGATTTGACAATTGTAATTCTCTCAAAGGATGCAAGAAGTTGAGTCATATTAAAGGAAGTGGCCCACCTAGAGATATCCTTTTATCTCGCAACTTGATTAGGATATTCAAGCTTTTAGTAAGGAGGAGATCGACCGCCTTCAAGTCCTCATAAACTCAACAAGTAAGTCTCTTGGTTGGTGTGCCTTGACCATGAAAGGTAAGAGTTCCTTCAATATTTCTGATTCAGTTCCACAAAGCATCTAAATCCTTGACACTAGGGCAACAAATCATATGACTCGTTTCCTTCATATTTTACTTCATACTCTAAAACATCCAAAAAACAACTTATTATTGTTGCTAATAGAGATCATGTTTCTATTGTTGGAGTTGGCAATGTCCAACTTCAGTCCTCTTTATCCTCTTTATTCATACACAATGTTTTTCATGTTCTTAACTAGCTAACAACCTTATCTCCATACATAGGCTTATACAAGATTGGAATTGTACAGTAACGTTTTTTTGTTCGAATTGTGTTGTTCAAGATCTTACAACCACAACAAAATGAGGTTGCAAAAAGGAAAAATCGTCATCTCCTTGAGGTTAATAGAGTCCTCCTCTTCCAAATGTCTATTCCTAATGTCTATTAGGGAAAAACTGTCCTAACTGTTACCTATCTTATCAACAAGTTATCCACTTGTGTCTTAATGGTATTGGTTCAATTAAACATGTTATCCTTCTTTTCCTTCTTCTCCCCTAATGTTAAGCTTACCTAGTCGTGTCTTTGGGTGTGCTGCCTTTGTCCACTCTCATAATCCACATTGTGGAAAGTTAGATTCTAGAGCTGTCAAATATGTTTTCATTGGTTATCCCTCAAATAAAAAGGGGTTTTAGTATTATCATCCTCTAAGTCGTTGGGTCCTTGTCTCAATGAATGTTACTTTTCATGAAATAGAGTCATTCTTTGTCAACCCTCCACTTCAAAGGGAGAGTTATCTAGAAGTTGAACTTGTTATCAAGTTATTATCCTTTCCTACTCAAGATGTTCAAGTTCAAGAAATCATCCTTAAAGAATTTATCACTGAAAAGGCCTACAATGAAGCAAGAGAGGAAGATCGATATTATGAAAAGCAATACCAAAGACATGAGAAACTCACTCTGGTCCTACAACAAGTCTAATTGTCTGAGTTAGAGGTAAGTATCCTTGAGAATCCCATTGGGGAGGTTACTGGTGATATGTTAGAGGTAAGTATCCCTGAGAACCCCATTTAGGATGTTACTGATGACATGCCTATTGCTTTGAGGAAAGGAAAACAATCATGTGTTAAATATCCTATTTCTCAATTTATTTGTATTGATCATCTTTCTGTACAACATTAGAGTCTTATTGTTGTCATTGATGCATTCAAAACGCTTACGTCAGTATAGGAAACTTTGAAAGATGAGAATTGGGTTCACGCTATAAAAGAAGAGATGGAGGCATTTGAGAAAAATTTAACTTGAGAGATTATTGACAGACCTAAAGACAAAAGAGTGGTAGGGTGTAGATAAGTATATAGTGTGAAGTGTAAATGTGATGGGACTCTTGATAGATATATACAAAGTAAGATTGGTTACTAAAAAGTATACACAAACTTGTGGAATAAATTATGAGGAGACATTTGCTCCTGTAATAAAGATGAACACGATAAGAATTATTATTTCCTTAGCTGCTCCACTTTGGTTGTAACTTACAACAATTTGATGTTAAAAATGCCTTATTTTTCTTATTAGTCTTATATTTTTATTTTTCTTGAGTATAAAATTATATCTATTATTTACGGTTATGTGTAACTTTTCTACGATTAAAATTTTATTTAATTATTTAATTAAATTCTAAATTATTTGAAAAATTTTAAGTAGATTTCTAAACTAAAAAGTCATGTGTCAATTAGTTTATGCCGACTGAAACCATCGTCAAATAACAATTTATGACAATTTAAAAATTTTTAGATACTCAATTAAATAAAATACATGATTAAGGATTTTTTTAATTTAGAAACCTATTTGAAAATTTTGCGGATTAATTAAATAATTTAACCTTACAAATTAGATGTTCTTTTGAAGTATTAATAAACCATGTAAAAGTCCTGAAATAAAACAAAAAAAATCATATTTGAAAAATTAAGGCCGGTAGTACGAGATCTTGAAGTATTCTACTGATGATTACTTCCGTCAATTGTTTTTAAACCGTCTCAAGATAAAAACTTCCATCATACTATAAATACACATTATCCGAAACAAATATTGTTGCAAACTTATATACCAGTGTTTCAGATAATTTATTTTGATATGGCATGATAACAAGAGACAAGAAAACATACAGTCACTGAGTAGAAGTTTGAAAGGCGAGATTAGAGCATAATAAAATGCTCCAACTACACAGGCAATATGCTAATTTGTGCTCAATTCAAATTCATTGATCACCATAACTTATGCTCAATTAAAACCTTATAATTTACATAGGCAATATGTTAATTTGTGCTACTTGCGTCTCCATCATTCTTATGCATTGGCAATTTGGCATATGCTTAATTAGTTCTTGTTTAAAATTCTGTCTTAGTCTCCTTTCTGCAACAAACATTTTTAACTTTGTATGTTTATCAATATATAGTATTTGAAATATTAGTGTCATTAGCTTAAACAATGATAATATACAGTTTTTATTTTTTCAGATTGTGCAAATTTCAACTGCAATACTAAAATTACCTTGCTGCATTGATTTGTTGGAATTTAATAAATTCTAAGATAAAATTAAACAATAGAAAAACATTGTAAAGTATGTAAGAAGGGCTTGAAAAACAAAATAACATCCGGTTATAGTATAAAGTAATTTTATATTTTTATTCAATCATAAATAATCATCTTTAGTAAATATGAATAATGTAAAAGTCGACAAACTTATCATCATATATAGTAATTTGTGATTGGATGACGGTGTAAAACTATTTATACTACTGTGAGTATATAATCAATTTTTTCTTTAAAATAAAAACAAGTTTATAAATATAAATCTTTGAACCTCAGCAAAGTTATGAACAAAGAAAGTTACATTGTTTTTTATTAGATATTACGTTGGAGGATCTCTAAAGTAAAGAAAGGGAAAGACTCAAGAAGATACACTATTTTTTTTCAAATTTTTAAGTCAACAAGTAGAAGAAAAATGTAGTTTTCCATTCCTTATCCTTGAAATTTCTATCCAAGTGAAGGGTTTATCCCAAGTCAAAAGTGGCGGCTATCAGCTTCTGTTTCTGTACACAAACTTTACTTGCTCTAGAAAGAACACAGTGCTCCCCATGTTCATCAAAATTCAGAGTTGGCTACTGAAGCCAAAGGTATGGAATTTTGTGTGTTTTGTTTCATCTGTTGTTGGCCTGCTCTGTTACGCTCTTAGCTCCTCTTTCAATCATTTATTTGGAAAGTGGATTTGGTGGAAGATATTACTTTATATTGTTTTTAGTTTTATCATCTCCCTTGCCGTCTTGTTAGCAAAGGCATGTAAGCGCTCCACCTCTTCCTGGCTGGAAGCTCATATGGCCTTTTTGATTTTGATGTTCACTTGTGTATACTCCTTTTTCTTCGATAAAGAAGTGAAAGGGAAACCTGATGCATATAGCCTGGTTTCGTATGCTGCATTTGCTATCATGTCTTTAGGCTTGTCAAAACTGAGTCATTTTGGATTTGAGATTGATCTCTTGTATTTTTTTAGTGGAGTTCTAACGGTACAACTCATGAAAATAAAATTATGGTTAGTTTGTGTTGGAGGGAGTTTCAGTTATTCTCTCATCATTCTTCGTTCTAAGTTGGATCCTCCAGCAAGAGGTGGGTATCATGGACTACAAGACCGAGATGACGTAGTCATTGAAATTGGTTCACGTTCGCAATCACAAGGAACCACTCTTAGTGTTTCTCAAGTGGATTTACCCCCAGCTATTATTACTGCTACTGGTAATGCTCATCCACAAGCTGATGTCATTCTAGAAAATGAGGATCTAGGGTTCTTAGTCACACAAGTCGGTTCAAATTCAGAACAAGGATTGTACAGTGATACCATGGCACAGTTCACAAGTTGTATAGACGCTCTTAAGAAGGAGAATTGGAATGTTATTGACTCCATTTTCAAGCACGTACGCAAATACCTTATAGTAGATAATGACCAGATTCAAGTGCGGCAATTGCATCCCGATGACAACTTGGTGGTGGATTCGTTGCCGTCGGGAATTATCAACGACCTTCGTGAATGCGCAAGGCTGATGGTGACAGCAGGTTTAAAGGAGGAATGCTTACACATGTACACTAGTTGCCGGAGGGAGTTTCTGAATGACATTATGTCAACATTTGCATTGCAAAAGCTCAAAAAAATGGAGAAGATTCAGTGTTCGATAAAAGCTTTGGGCGTAGCTGAGAGGATACTCTTACCCAATGAAAGGAGACTCGGCGAACGCATCTTTGAAGGGACCATTTCCTCTAAGGATATGTACCGTGTATTACTCGGAATAGATTTGTTAAAGTTTCGGAGGAGTTTTGGTATTTTTGGGGACTTGTCATATCTTACTTATGGTGATAAGGAGCAAGACACTGTTCCCGGTGGCAGGGTTCATCCGATTACCCGTGATGTATTGAGCTACATCGATATGATATATGGGAATCGGCTAGGTTTAAACGGCACCATGTTTGATCTAGAGGTATTTAATTCACCGACTGTGCTCGTAGCCACGATAACAGAGCTGTTAGAGAGCTGTTTGGAAGCCAAGTCCAAAATTTATAACAACCCTACTTTGGGTTATGTTTTCATCATGAACAATTGGAGGCTCATAGACCTAGGTGTAAAACAGCGTGGATTGGAACCTGTTTTGGGTGATGATTGGCTCCCAAAAATCACAATAAAATTCCAACAAAACCTTCAACTCTATCAGAGAAGCTCATGGAATAAGATTCTGGAGTTTTTGAAGCTGGACATCAATGAGTCAAAGCCTAATGTTGTGGCTGAGTTATTGAAAGACAAGCTCCATTCGTTCAATGAACACTTCGATGAAATATGCAATGTTCAGTCTACGTGGTTTGTCTTTGATGAGCAGTTAAGGGAACAAATTATAAAATCCATAGAAAACATCTTGTTGCCTGCGTATGGAAACTTTGTTGGGAGGTTTCAGGATTTTCTAGGGAAGCATGCTTATGACTACATTAAGTATGGAATGTTTGATGTTCAAGAACGACTCAATAAATTATTTCTTGTGAGGGAGTAGATGAATCCGATCCCGGAAGAAAAGGAAGAATACACGCGTCTGCCAACATTTAAAATACAAAAATTTTATGAGCATATAAATGTTTTGTTTTGTTTCTTTGTGCTATACAAATCAAAATAGTTCTGTATTTATTTAAAACAATCCTTGGTTGAAAAAACAAAATAAAACTGCACAACGGCCACTTTTTAAGTTTTTCATGGATGAGACCTATTTTTGGGTTCATATGTTATTTAATTCCTTTACCAATGGCCGGATTTCACGAAAATATCTCAATGAGAAGTGTTATAAATTCCGATGCATTTAGCTTTGCATTAGTTGTAGGATGAAATTGAACATTATCATATCTATGAAAACATTTTTTGGTTCTTAAGATAATACTCAAATTATTTATTTTAACTAGATTTTTGTTTTTAAGAAAAGGATTTTGATCAACAATAGGGCCCACATAAGCGTTTTAAGTCCCTTTATAACTTAGTTATGGTTATGGAGAGAATTGTAGTATTTTCAATTAATTAAACAAAAAGATGCCAATGGTTATAAAGGAAAACAACAAGGTTTTTTATGTTAAAATCACAAGGAATCTTGGAGGAAACACGTATAAATATTGAAGTATATGAAAATTTTTTTTTTTTCAAAGAGGATAACCTACTTTTTTATTCGGTGAAAACTTTTCAAATCCTACTTCATATATAAATACAATTTTCCATATATATATTGGACTAACTTTTAAATATCCAGTAGGTTGGAAATTGAAATTTTTCATAGAATATTTTAATATCTATGCAATTTTCTATTTTACTTGTAAAGTTAGTTAAATTATGTTTATACTTGTATCGGTCGGCTCACGGCTCTCTCGAACAAATTCGATCTAATCCAATCAGTCATGTTGGAGAAATCATGACAGTATACATAGCATTTAATGCTCGTAGGAGACTTCGCTTGATAGATGCTGTAGTCAAGAGGCACACACCTAAAAACATGTTTGTCGTAACTATGACCACGATGAATTCAGTGAAAATTTAGTTTTGGAATCCGAGTTTCTTTCAAGAAAAGAATACGAAGTTATGAGTCATTATCGAAGTTTTGGGGGAAAAAAGTTATTTATTAGGAAAAAGGAAGAAAACAATAAAAAAAAGGTAAAAAATAAATTTTCACCTTACTCATAAGAATAAATTTTAATTTTTTTCTTCTATAATTACAAAATGTCAACTTAACATATTCATGAGAATATTCCTATTCTCCCAAGCATAATATTCTTAAAAATGAGATTTTACAATTTTCATTAAAACATGTTACTAACCATGCAAATGGATTAACATAGTATTGTATGGTTGACACACTTTGTAGGCATATAGTTTAATGTTCAATTCTTCAATCTTTATGCATGAAAATAATATTTATTAACAAAGTTCCATTCCTTAAATAGATATAAGTAAGTCAAGAGATTATGGTTGACCAAGATTTGGAACTAACAGCTTCCTTGAAAAATCACTAGGTATAAACACGGTATTATCTTCTGCTGTGATATACTCAATATTAAAATAAATAGTCTAATTAGGTAAAAAAAAAAAAAAGTCTAATTTATGGTTGTTTGAGGTGGAGACCACAGTTGTCCTTATCCTGCTGACCAACGTTTTAACATATTAAAATCTCACTTTTGATTTTAACTGTCATTTATCTACTGAAGTCTTTTAATGAAAAGTAATGTTATTTAAGAATCAAAATTTTCAACAAATTATATAAAAGGGAGAGAAATAAGAAGAGACCAAAGAGAGAAAATAGACAATATGATACGTAATATGTTTAAAAAAAAAGGTAAACAGAAAGTGAATGCGAAGATATTATTGTAAAAAATTTGTTGTATGAATAATATTATTTTTTCAGAAATATTCTTTACATTAAAAAAGATGTAATGATCCAAATATTAACTTTTTTTTAACAAATGTATGAAATATTTTTTTACAGAAAGATATTTTGATATAATATTTCTCAGGATGATTCTTGGGGAAATATTATGAAAATATGGTTTATATGATAACTTATTTACTATATTTAATAAGCATGTTTTAATATCGAATTTTTATAACAATATATATGATGGCTCAATTTAACTTGTCCATCCATACTGCACTAAATCGAGTACGTTCAGACGTCACTTTGTTTTTAATAAATCTGAGAAAAGCCTCTTGTCCTACTTTTTTAATTTTTATTTTTATTTTTATGGTCAAGCACTTAATTAGCTTGTTTTGTAGCCATGTTTTGCTGTTACATATTGAAGTAAAAAGATAAAAAGAAATAAACCGAAGCAATGCGTGCAAATGAGCTTTGTCCTCCCTTCAGTTTCTTTCAATGCATTCAAAATTCAGTTTCCTACAACTTACTTTCTCCTTAGATCATTAGTTAAGACTAAAGAGCAAAATATGTTATAGTGTGAGCAAGTAACCTGTGAAAGACAAATATAAACAAGTTAACTAAACCAAACTATACCTAAATTAAACTGAAAATATTGTTTGTCTAAATCGTAGTAAACACTCAAACTGAACTGAATTAAATTATTTTTTAAAATTCGAATTAAATTAAATTATTTTTTTTACTAATTCTTAAAAAAAACTGAAAGTAATTTTTTATATTATTTTATAAAAATAATTCAGTTTTTATAATTGAGTTAAGTTGAATTCTCAAACATTTCAATTCTTTATAAAAACAATTCAAAATTTTAAATTTAGTTAAGTTCAATTCTTCAACCGTTTTCAGTTTTTTTACCTGTCCCACTAGTACAACATGAAAATGGAGATAACAAGAAGTGTATACACATACAAATAATCTGTTGTTTCTTATTTCCTTTTCTTCTTTTTGGTCACTCGGAGTCTCGATGTTCCTACTTTAAAAAGCTTTTTAAAAAAAGAAGAAGAATAAACACTTAACTTGCTATCCGAATAAAATCCTTGATCTTATTTGATCTTTAAGAAAAGTCACCCTATAATCTTTGAAAGTTTTAAATGTATATTTTTTTTTATCAATAGTTTCAAATGTATACATGCCACTTTTAGTTCTTTATCATTTTTCTTCTATTTTCAATACATAATTAGTTATAAAAAAGTGAATTAGGTATTTATAATCTTATGTTATCCAAATAATCGTATGTTGTTCGAGTTAGTCTTTGGAAATGTTAACTCACATAAATGGATGAAAGAATTGAAATTTTTATATTTGTAATTTGTATGGATTATTTAAAAACCTTTTGATTAAATTAAGTTGAGTAATTCTTATAGGATTCCAATTGGATTTTAACTAAACAAATTTTCTAATCCATCAATATTTTTTTTCTAGGAATAGGAAAGGCCTAACATGGGCCATGAGGAGACAAACAACCAGCCATCAGACATGAAAGGCTTTTTACTTTTACTGTCACTTTCACTTGCGGTTGATCCATTAAACGAAAAGAAAACATTCTTTTCTAAAAAAAAAATTTACCTGCAGGAAGGGAATTTTTTGAAAAAGATTCAGCAGGCTATGCCCCTTGAACGTTGTACCCTTTATTCTTAAAAAGATGCATTGCTTACCAAAAAAAGAGTAACTTAAAAAAGAAACTATTAGATCATCAAGACTACGCATATTCATGTTTTTTAATTTACGAAAAAAATTTGATAATATTTAATTACATGAAAAAATTAATAATTTGTGATATAAGCAGAACTGCTTACTAAATGATTGACCAAGACTTGGAACCAGAAGCTTGGTTGGAATAGGAAGTGTAACTTTTCATTCGCTTTGCTTGAAATTTCTATGAAAAAGACAAAAAGTGAAGGGTTATCCCAAGTCAAAACTGGCAGCTATGAGCTTCTCTGTTCCGGAAGGCAAACCTGGGCTGCTTGAGAAAGAAGCACGGTGCTCATGTTCGTACAAATTCAGAGTTGGCTGCAGAAGCCAAAGGTTCGTAGACTTGTGTGTTTTGTTTCATCTGTTGTTGGACTGATCTGTTACGCTCTTAGCTCCTCTTTCATTAGTTTATTCGGAAAGTGGACCTGGTGGAAAATATTACTTTATATTGTTTTTAGTTTCTTCATCATGCTCTACCTTGTCTTCATGTTCGTGAATACATGGGAGCGCTCCCTCTCTCCCCGCCTGGAAGCTCATTCGGCCTTTCTGGTTTTGTTCGTGACTTCTGTATATTCATATTTCGTCGATACAAAAACGAAAGGGAAACCAGATGCATATAGCCTAATTTCGACTGCTGCATTTTCCATCATGTCTTTGGGATTATCGACTCTGAGTCCCTTTGGATTTGAGGTTGATCTCCTTTATTTTTTCTGCGGAGTTCTGATAGTACAACTCATGAAAATTAAATTATGGTTGGTTATTGTCGGAGGGGGTTTCAGTTATTCTCTCATCATTCTTCGTTCCACTTTGGATCCTCAATCAAGAAGTGGGTATCATCAACTTGGAGATCAAAATCATGTAGCGATTGACATTGGTTCGCATTCACAATCACAATCACAAGGAGCCGGTGGTAGTGTTTCTTCTCAAGTGAATTCACCCCAAGCTATTGATAATGCTCTTCCACAAGCTGATGCCACTCCACTCACCCGTGGTCTCATCAGGACGCAGTTTATGGGTTGCATAGAGGAGCTTAAGAAGGAGAACGGAAAGGTTATCGACACAATTTTCAAACACGTGAGCGAATACCTTAATGCTGATGTTGTGAACGCGGCGCCGGAGATACAAACTGACGACAACTTGGTGGCGGATGTTTTGCCGTTGGAAATCATCCTCAACCTTCGTGAAGCCGGGAGACGGATGTTTCAGAATGAGTGCTGCAACGTGTACAGCAGTTGCCGGAGGGAGTTTCTGAAAGAGTGTCTATCAACGTTCGGGCTGCAAGTTGAAGATCTCAACGTGGAGGACATCGAGAAGATGGAAAAGATTCAGAGTTGGATAAAAGCTATGAACTTAGCCGTGAGGATACTTTTTCCCAATGAAAGGATACTTTGCAATCGAATCTTCTCGTCACCTTATGCTGCGGATATCTCTTTCGGCGAGATTTGCAAGGAATTGACTACTACTCTGCTGAGATTCGCGAATACCTTAGCGACTGAGGATCATTCTTTGCTGAATCATTTGTCTAATGTCATTAATCATTTGTCTAATGTCATTCCCAATGTGTACAAGACTTTGGGTGACCTGATTCCTGATTTCAATAAACTGTTTTTTGGTCAGTTGTTCAGTGAATCGCTCAGAAACGACGCCATCCTGGTTGGGAAGAGATTGGGCATTTTTGTGGAGTTGGATAGTATTATTAACCGTGAGATGGCGCAGGAGACTGTTCCCGACGGTGGGATTCATCCAGCTACCCACAAATTGATGGACTACCTTAGAGATGTTTTCGCAGATAACGAGAGTTTTTCTGTTAGAAAGGGAATATCTTCATTTTCATACCAAGTAGCCAGGATAATACAGGATTTAGACAGAAGTTTGGAAGACAAGTCCAAAAACTACACAGACCCTGCATTGGGTTGTGTTTTCATGATAAATAATCTGATGCTTTTACAATATGGGGAAGATATATATGGAGTCATTTTTGGCCATGATTGGTACAAATCAAAGATCAACCAAAACATTGAACTCTATCAGAGAAGCTCGTGGGATAAGATCTTGAACTTTTTGAACCTCGACGGCGGTGAGTCGCTGCTGCCTGATGTTGTGGCAGAATCGATGATAAACAAGCTCAAATTATTCAATCACAACTTCAATCAGATATGCAAAGTTCAGTCTGCATGGTTTATCTTTGATGAGGAGCTAAGGGAACAAATGATAAAATCCGTAGAAAACATCTTGCTGCCGGCATATGGAAACTTTCTTGGAAAGTTTCATGATGTTCTTGGTAAGGATGCTTATGACTTTATTCAGTATGGAATGCAGAACATTCAAGATCGACTCAGCCTTTTGTTTCTTGTAAGCAATACGTGAAGGCCGAAGAGAAGGAAAGGATATTGAATTTTGCGAGGATTTAGAATACAAAAAATTTTGTTGTCACAAACGTAATTCTGAAGGATTTGTACGTGTACTGTATCATTGTACATTTCAGCTCAAAATAACTAACCTGTGTTTTATTTTTTTAATTTTATTTCTATGATTTAGATTGGCATAACTCAACTACCAACAAAAAATACGAGATTGGCATAACTCAAATCCAAATCCAAGTTGAAACAGGGGATATTCTTTGGTGAAATAAATTCTGACAATTAAAAAAATGAATTCTACAAGTTGGTGATGAAAAAATTGTTAACATATCGGATTGAATTTGTGCTCTAATACCTATTTTCTTTTCATATCGGATTGAATTTGTGCTTTCACATTTCTGTCTAATGCGTTTTGGTGATTTTACTATTTTGCTGATTTCATGGCTGTGATGATTTTAATAGGTGTTCAGATTATTGGTTGGATGTATTTGACATTGGTTTCTCTTGGTCCTTTTGTCGGGGAACACATGGTTTGGAAGAAAACTGAAACAGCTAGGGGACTCCATGGAGAACCAGGGACATGGAAGAAAATAGAAGAGGATGAGAAAATATTTTTCAGTTTTTTCTATTTTTTTATTTTGATATTTCAACAAAAGCAAAATTAATTTTGACAATTATAACGTAACTTAGTTTCCAAAATTAATTATTGGTTAATTTAGTTTCTAATATCATATAAAAGTAAATTTATTCTCTAGCTTTTGATAATTTGGATTTTGATTCTTAACATGCATCATCATTTTAGACCAAATTGACTTACAACGGCTAAAGTTAGGGATTATATATTTGTTTCATTTGTAAGTTAAGTACTAAATTAATAATCGACTAGGTCAATCTAGTCGTGGGAGCTTGGATAATTTATAAGTTATAGGTTCAAATCTAGTTGTCACTGTTGTACACAACAACAAAAATACTAAATTAGCCGATAATGTTAATTAAATTGATATGTTTGCTTCTTTTATAAGTTAAGTATATATTAATTAAATTGACCAGGGACTTAATTGAAATTTTACTCTAATGTTTATTCACTTTTAACCTCTTTCTTAATAATTATTTTATAGATCGATATGTCCCTAGGTAGGACCAACGGTCCCTAGCTAGCTTTCTTTTGAATTCTTTGTTGAAATTGAGGATAAATTGGATGAGGTGATAGAACTTAGAAGAGTGTGGGATCTGCCGAATAAATGGTTCAGAATATCTCAATCTCATTGACCAATATTGAGATTTGAGTAGGAGTTGGTAAATAAATTAGAGAGATAACAGGTATATTTATGAGTTACAAGTGAAATGAGAATTGAGAATTGAGGTTGGAGGGCTTCATTGAACATGAAGATGTGATAAGTGTTGGAGATTAACGAGGTGATATCTAATGTATATAAATGAAAATTTTTCCTTTAAAAGAAACTTTTTCTGTAAAGCCCCACGATTATTAAGACGAAGCATCATGCAATTAACCTTAATAAAAGGAAAAATAGAAAAGAAATTTGGTTAAAAATTGAAAATTTTCGATTATCATGTTAAAATATTTCAGTCTCTACAATTTTTCTATTTACTTGTAAGCTTGGTTAAAGGCTACTTAAGTTCAGAAAAAGTAACTTGCAGCATGCTATTTAATGCTTACTTGTTATCTTAATTATTATTGTTTTTTACTTTACTAGATGAAATATATTATATCAATACTTGCTCCTTTTTTAAGTGTAAGATTTCTAGTTTATAATTATAGATTTCTCTCTTAGTCTCTTTTTACTCGTTCTGCTTTGTTTTATATTGCGTGCATCGGACTGTCAAGTGGCATTAGATAAGTGTATCTAATACATGCATCTGAAACGTGCATTTGATAATCCTTTTGTCAAGACTATCTACACACTTTGTATGTTGTTTTCTAACGTACTATTAATAGCTTCATTGATCTTTAAAAGATTTGTGAGAAAGAGAAAATCATAGGTTATATGTGAGAGAGAAAATAAAAAAAATGTGAGAGAAAACCAATAAGAAAATCCAAAAAAAAAACCTTCAAACACAAAATTGATTTCCAAACATTCTTTATTTCCACCACTTATTTTTGTAGGAAAAAATTATCATACGTAGACTGCAAAAATGAGGAATTATCTTAGAACTCAAAATTTGTAAGACATGATGAGAAAATGGAGATAATTCACATTCATTACCAAAAAACTAAACAGTAACTCAAATAAGAAATCACAATGATGAAATGGTAAAGGAAGGCATAATAGTTGTCATTATACATGCAACACTATAAGATGATGTATTTAGCAACATCCTAACTATTGAGTCCGTAAAAGAGACTTGGGATAAGTTAAAAGAAGAGTTTCAAAGGAGTGATCGAATGAAAAGAATGCAAGTGCTGAATTTAATTAAAGCATTTGAAGCTTTGAAAATAAAAGAAAGAGAATATGTCAAAAAGTTTTCAAATAGACTTTCAAAGGTGGTCATACAAATTAGATTGCTCGGGGAAAAACCTTAGTGATCAAAGAGTTGTGGAAAAAATTTTGGTATGTCTTCGAGAGAGATTTGAATCTAAAATTTCTTCTCTAGAAGAAAATAAGGATTTTTTTTAAATAATACTCACAAAACTCATTAATGCTTTGCAAGCTACAAAGTAGAGGAGATTCTTAAGAATTGAAGAAAATATTAAAGGTGCTTTTGTAGCACATACAAAAGGCAAAGTCTAAAACTATTATAATTTTGGGAAAAAGTCATTTGATGGAGAAAAGGAAAAAAGGCAACACAGGAGGAGGATGGAAAAACAAGGTTCCACCATGTCCCATTGTAAAAAGAACATCCATACTGAAAGTTTTGTTGGTTTAGATCAAGCATTAAATGTAGGGCTTGCAATTAGTTTGGTTATATAGAAAAGGTTTGCAAAAACAAAAGAACAACAAGCTCAAGGGCTGAAATTGAAGAACAAACTGAGGAGCATTTATTTGATACTACTTGCTATTCAACAAGCAATAACAAAGAGGTATGACTTATAGATAGTGGGTACACAAATCATATGACCCACAAAGCCAACATTTTCAAGGAATTAAATTAGTCCTTACTTCTCCAAAGTTTTCATAGGCAATGGAGTTGTTGTTGCTGAAATTTTCTTAGGTACAAAATATATTTATGATGTTTTATGTGTATGAGATAAGTCAAAGACTTTTAAGTATGAGACAAATGCTAGAAAGGGATTATTCTATGTTTTAATTATTTGAGTTGCATCACATTTGATCCTTTCACGTATGAGCTAATGTTCATCGAATTGAGAAACAAAAGTTTTTCATTAGAATGATAGAAAAAAAGTACACATGATGTTTCAAAGGAAGATGAAGATTTGAAAATGTGTCACTCTAGGAGGCATTTCAAACTTCAAAGTTTGATTCAAATGAGTACAAAAAACAAAAATTGTTAAAGAGAAGTCAGTAATCTTTAGACACAACAAAGTTAAGGAGAAGAAAGAGAGCAAAGTTAGTAATGTTGTTGTAGATCTCAAAGCTCGCTTGGTGCCTGAAACTAAGGTCCTTAAAGATAGAAAATGATCTGGAGAAGCAAGCATTCTTATTCTAAGTCATATAATTTATGTTAAGCTAGTGATCTACTAAAGATGTCACGCTGATAGTTGAGACCAAAGCTTGGATTAATGAAGAAAAATATCAAGGAAGAGGATTAGAAATTGAGATTTTTCTACTGTTATATTAAAATATTTCAGTCTATGCAGTTTTTCTGTTTTAACTGTAAGTTTGATTAAAGGTTGTTTAAGTTCAGAAAAAGCAATTTGCAGTAGGCAAATATACTTACTTGTTATCAAAGAATGCGAGCAAATCGCAGCTGTGACTGCAATTTAAAACTTCGAGGATTTCTGTGAAGAAGGGAAAAGCACGAGTGAATACAGAGTACAGCTGCAACAGCGACCACAACATACACATTTTTTTTTTTTTCTCATTTTTAAGTCAACTAGTAGAAGAGAGTTGTAGTTTTCGGTTTCCTAAGCTTGAAATTTCTATAAAAAAACTAAAGGGTATATCCCTAACTCAAAACTGGTGGCTGTCAGCATCTCTGTTTTGTACACAAACCTTGCTTGTTGCTTGTTTGACAAAGAACACAGTGCTCATGCTCACCAAAATTCAGAATTGGCTATTGAAGCCAAAGGTATGGAATTTTGTGTGTTTTGTTTCATCTGTTGTTGGCCTGCTCTGTTACGCTCTTAGCTCCTCTTTCAATCATTTGTTTGGAAAGTGGACCTTGTGGAAAATATTACTTTATATTATTTTTAGTTTCATCATCTCCCTTGCCGTCTTGTTCGCAAAGGCATGGGAGCGCTCCACCACTCCCTGTGTGGAAGCTCACACAAACTTTTTCATTTTGCTAATCACTTCTGTATACTCCTTTTACTTCGACAAAGAAGTGAAAGGGAAACCAGGTGCATATAACCTGGTTTCGTGCGTTGCATTTGCTATCATGTCTCTAGGCTTATCAAGACTGAGTCACTTCGGATTTGAGGTTGATCTCCTTTATTTTTTCTGTGGAATTCTAACCGTACAACTCATGAAAATAAGATTATGGTTAGTAATTATTGGAGGAAGTTTCAGTTATTTCCTTATCATTCTTCGTTCTACTTTGGATGCTCTATTAAGAAGTGGGTATGTTGAACTCCAAGTCCAAGATCATGTAGTCATTGAAATGGGTTCAAATCCACAAGAAACCAGTAGAGGTACTTCTCAAGTTGATTCAACCCAAGCAATTACTGGTACCGGTAATTCTCATCTTATGATTATCAGGCCACAGGAGGCTCATGCCCCACCACAAAATGAGGATCTTAGATTCCTAGTCCCTCAAATTGGTTCACATTCACAAGAAGGAAACAGTGATAGTGATAATAGTATCATGACACGCTTCATGGGTTGTATAGAGGCGCTTAAGAAGGAGAATGTGAACGTTATCGACACCATTTCCAAGCATGTCGACGAATACCTTAAAGCCAACGTTGTCGATGACGAGGACCATATTCCAGTGCCACAAGTGCTTCAGGACGACAACCTGGTGTTGGATGCGTTGCCATCAGGAATTATCAACGACCTTCGTGAAAGCGCGAGGCTGATGATGGCAACAGGGTTTGAAGAGGAATGCTGCAGAGCGTACTGTAGTTGCCGGAAAGAGTTTCTGAATGAAAGCCTCTCGACATTTGGATTGCAAGTGCAAGAGCTCAACAAGGACATTGACGAGGTGAAGAAGATTCAGTGTTGGATAAAAACTTTGAACGTAGTTGTGGGGATACTCTTTCCCAATGAAAGGAGGCTCTGCGATCGTGTCTTTGAAGGGTCCGTTTCCTCTACGGGTATTGCTTTCAGGGAGGTTTACACGAGTTTGACTATTCCTCTACTGAGAATTGTGAATGCTTTGGCCATTCGTAGCAATTCGCCAAGTCCTTTTTCTGGCAAATTTTTGGAGTTGAGAAATCTTATTCTTACTTATGCTGATAAGGTGCAAGCCACTGTTCCCGGAGGCCGGCTTCATCCGATTACCCGTGAAGTGATGAATTACATTCGTGATGTTTCCATAAATAGGAACAGTAGCCTTGGACATGGTTTAGAAGAATACAGCATGATTCATAAAGCGGGAAAGCTTTCTCTGTCTCTGCACATAGCCATGATAACGAAGCTGCTAGAGAGAAGTTTGAAAACCAACTCCAAAAATTACGATAACCCTACTTTGGGTTATGTTTTCATCATGAACAATCAGAGGTTCATAGAACTAGAGGCAAAACTGCATGGATTGGGACATATTATTGGCCATGATTGGCTCCGGAAAAACAGAACAAAACTCCAACGAAACCTTGCACTCTATCACAGAAGCTCGTGGAATAAGATTGTGGACTTTTTGAAGCTGGACATCAATGAGTCCCCTACTGTTGCAGCCGAGTTAATGAAAGACAAGCTTCATTACTTCAACGATCATTTTGATGAGATATGCAATGTTCAGTCTACGTGGTTTGTCTTTGATGAGCAGTTAAGGGAACAAATAATAAAATCCATAGAAAACATCTTGCTGCCAGCATATGGAAACTTCGTGAATAGGTTTCAAGATTTTCTTGGGAAGCACGCTTATGAGTTCATTAAGTATGGAATCTTTGACGTTAAAGATCGAATCAACAATTTGTTTCTTGTAAGGGAGTAGATGAATCCAATCCAATGCTAGAACAGAAGGAAAGGATCCCCGATTTAGCTTAGAATACAAAAAATTTATCATCACAAACATATAGTTCCAAAGGATTTGTGCCTTTGTGCTATATACCACTGTATGTTTCAACACAAAATCACTAACGTGTTTCCTTTTTATTTTGTTTCTATGTTTAAGATTGGCTTGCCTCAAATTCAAGTTTGGATAGATTTTCTTAATTTTATGCCGGAAGAGATGGAAATGATACATAAGTTCGGAAGATTTAGAATGATGGCTTGACAAAAATTCAAGTCCAAGTTGGAACAGGGAATAGTTCTTTTGTTTCATTGGTGAAAAAGGATCTGTCAAGAAATTTGTTAACAGCTGGTTATGGACGCAAAGAAATAAAATCACCCATCACTATATCATCATAGCCTTCATAGGAGTCCCAAGTATATTCCAACCACTGGCTGTATGGTCTTTTTCTTTTCAATCTCAAATCCTATTCGCCTCTTGAAACATTACAATCTAATGAGTCAACCCAAAGCTCCTACCCTTTAGAAATTAAGTACAACGCCCATCCAAATTTTTCTTTGGCTAATTAATACAGGAAAACTAGGGAGACTTATCGGATTTATACGTTGCTTCATAGGACTGCTCTATTGTGCAATGAGTTTCTTTTTCATAATGTGTGCGATAATTTAGTGTTTTAGTATCAGGTCAGATTTTGATTTTTAGTAAGAAGGCTATAAAACTGAGAAGATAAACATATTAACATTTAAATTCTAGATGAATTATCCTGTAAATCCTAGAAAAACTCATGTAAAAGGGTACAATTTTTGGAAAGACATTCATTATAACAATATAATAAGTTCAAAGATACAAATTTGATATCTTTTGTCCGATTGACAACTACAATATTATAATTTTTCATTTATGAAGATATTTATTTGATCTAGTTAAATAACTACTTAATAATAATTGTCTTCTCTACATATTGAATTGTATGGGTTTATCTATTATTTCTTTAAAAGATAAAGAAAATAAAAAAAAATTAATCTGCCTGCCTCCGGAATGATTAATAGAAGCCTTTGGATTGGGTTACCAGCCTTTGGGTTGGCTTAGGTGACAAGCTTCTTACCTTGCAGAGCCTCTGGGGTCGGGGCAGTTACTTTTGCCCAACATCACCGTGTAAAAGCCTAGACTTTTCAAAGCCTTTGAGACCTTATAATGGGACATGAGTGGTGGAGTTGACGCGTTACATACAAACCTCAAAATACGTGAACTAAATCACAATCAAGTTTAATAATTGTTTCACTAAAGTCTACTACCATAATTGCTCCACTAAAATTAATACTTGCTTTTTTTTTTTCAACAAAGAAACTCTCAAATATATACTATCATTTTTTTTTTTCAATTTTAAGTCAACGCGTGGAAGAAAAATGTAGCTTTCCTTTCTCTTTCCTTGAAATTTCTATCGAGAAGTGAAGCGTTTATCCCTAGTCAAAACTGGGGGTTATCAGCTTCTCCGTTCGTGAAGCAAACGTCCCTTGCTTGCTTGAGAAAGAACACGGTGATGATGGTGGTGGTCAAAATTCAGAGTTGACTGCAGTAGCGAAAGGTATGGAAATTTGTGTTTTTCGTTTCATTTCATCTGTTGTTGAACTGCACTGTTAGGTTATGTTGGGTTTCAGATAATAGCATAAGAACACACAACTAAAATAAAAGATGAGAAAAACACACTACCCAGTGGCAAAGAATGTAATTTACTAATAAAGTAATTACAACAAAAGAACAAGGAAACAATTTGGGAATTTTCTCCCACACTGCTGGGACACTCTTTGTTATTTTTCTCTCGGTGGTGTCTCTTTCCTACTGCCTACGCTCCCCTTATATAAGGGAAGGAAACCGCGTAACGGAAGAGGAATTAAAAAGAAAAAAAAACGGTGGCCGTTTTATGGACAATAAAAACGGTGGCCTTTATGGACAATAAAAAACGGTGGCGTTTATGGACAATAAAAGCGGTGGCCGTTTTATGGACAAGATAAAAACGGTGGCGTTTTTTATTGGCTTTCAACAATCTCCCACTTGAAGATTTTGATTAGATTAATCAAATCTTCACACCTTTATTCTTTATCCTTTGCCATACATGTAGCTTACTTTTTCCGATGAAACCACAAATGGATCGACTCCATGCGAACTTGTCAACGCTAACCGGCTTTGTCATAACATCTCTAGGTTCTCATCGGTGTGAATCTTTTGCATATCCACACTTCCTTCTTCCACCACTTCTCGAACAAAGTGATATCTTATGGCTATGTGCTTTGTCCTGGAATGAAAGGCTGGATTCCTTGCAATGTGTAAGGCACTTTCACATTTGTCACAATACACAACAATTTGTTGCTTTGCTTGTGCCCGAGTTCCTCCATTACCTTTTTAATCCAAATAGCTTCCTTACATGCAGGTGGCTGCCATGTACTCAGCTTCTGTAGTAGACAGAGCTATAACATCCTGTAACTTGGATAACCAACTTACTGCCCCTCCTGCAATTGTAAATACATAGCCAGTAGTAGATTTTCTTTTATCCACATCACCTGCAAAATCTGAATCGACATAACCTCGACAAGTAGTTCTGATCCTCCGTAACATAAAGCAACACCTGAGGTCCTTTGATATATCTAAGGATCCTCTTAATAGCATTCCAATGTTCTCCAAGGATTTCCCATGAATTTACTAACCACTCCCACTGCTTGTGCAATGTCTGGTCTTGTACAAATCATGGCATACATAAGGCTTCCCACCGCTGATGCATACGGTACGAGACATCTCCATCCTCTCTTCTTCACTGCTAGGGCTCATCTTGGAGGATAACTTGAAGTTAGTAAGAAGAGGGTAGAATTTGGCTTACAACCTTGCATGTTGAAGCGCCTTAAAGATTTTCAGTAAGTAATTCTTCCGAGAAAGCCAAACCTTCCTATCTTTTCTGTCTCGGTGAATTTGCATCCCTAAAATCTTGTTTGCCGGGTCCCAAATCCTTCATATCAAATTCCTTAGCCAATTGTGCCTTTAATTCTTGGATTTGATCTTTGTTGGGGCCTACCACCAACATGTCATCCACATACAATAGCAGAATAACAAAATCAGTATTACCAAACCTATTGTAATAAGTACAATGGTCTACGAGCTCGGTCTATTGTAACCAAGGCTAATAATGAAGGAATCAAATCTCTTGTACCAACACCTAGGCGCCTGCTTTAGGCCGTATTGAGATTTGGTCAACCTCAAACCAAGTTTTCTTGTGTTTTTAAAGCCTTCCTATTGGAGCATATAAATTTCCTCTTCAAGTTCTCCATGAAGAAAAGCAGTCTTTACATCTAATTGCTCAAGATGTAAATCAAATACAGCACACATAGCTAGAACAATTCTGATTGTCGTCATCCTGACAACTGGTGAGAATATCTCATTGAAGTCAATACCTTCTTTTTGAGCATATCCCTTTAGTACCAATCTAGCACGATATCTTTCCACTTGATCATTGCCATCTCGCTTGATCTTATAGACCCATTTACAGCCGATGGCTTTCCGACCCTTTGGAAGTTCCATAAGATTCCATGTCTTGTTCTGTGAAGAGCCTCAATTTCTTCCTGCATTGCGGTCATCCAAAGAAAGCATCTGAACCACTCACGGCCTCCTGAAAAGTTGAAGGTTCTCCTTCTTCATTTAGAAGACAATACGCATCATGACTAGTCATCACATATTGTGAATGCCAAGATGGTTTGCTCCTTTCTCGTGTTGATCGTCGGAGTTCTCCATTGCCAACCTCATTTGGCTCCTGTTCTTCATGCTGCCCTTCTAACTCAGAGGAAACTTCTGAAGTCTTCTTCTCAATTGGCACTGTAACCTTGTCCTCTATCAAGCTGTTATTTGTCTGCTCATTTTGCAGTTCATTTTCTGCAAATACTACATTCCTGCTAACAATAACCTTGTGGGCAGTGGGATCCCACAAGCGATACCCCTTCACATTGTCAGCATAGCCCAAGAAGATACATTTCCTGGATTTTGGATCCAGCTTTGTTCTTTCTTGTGAGTTGTACATTACGTACACAGGACATCCAAAAACCCGTAAGGATGAATAATCAGCCGGTTTACCATTCCACACCTCCATTGGTGTACACAAACCAATTGCTGTTGATGGAGATCGATTTATTACATAACAGGCAGTTTTTACTGCTTCTGCCCAGAAAGACTTGGCCACTCCTGCTGTTTGCAACATAGCTCTTGTTCTTTCCAGGAGAGTTCTATTCATCCGCTCTGCTACACCATTCTGCTTTGAGGTGTATGTGGGACAGAAAATTGTCTGACAATACCCTCTTGCTTGCAGAATGCTAAAAATTCTCCATCTACATATTCTCCTCCGTTATCTGTCCTCAAGCACTTAATTTTCCTCCCAGTCTCAAGTTCTACTTGTGCTTTGAATTCCTTGAACTGAGAAAATACACTTGACTTCGTTTTGATAGGGTACACCCACAATCTCTGGGTAATCATCGATAAACGATACAAAATATTTTGCTCCTCCTAGGGATAATACCGGTGATTCCCACACATCTGAATGAATCAAGTCTAATTTGTGTTTACTCCTGGTAGTCGTCTTAGCAAACTTCAATTTGTGTTGCTTACTTATCACACAGTGTTCAAAGAAGGGTAAACTTACTTCTTTAAGCCCGGGTAAGAGATTACGTTCATAAAAATTTTCAGACCACGTTCGACATATGACCAAATCTGCAATGCCACATAAATGTCACATCTTCTGACTTGGTGCTGCAACTGATGCATTAAACTTCTTGCAACGTATCTCCAGCCAGCATATACAAATTTGCCAAGATCTTCTTAGCCTTCATGACTACCAAGTTCCCCCTCACCACCTTTAAGATTCCATCTTCAACATGGATCTTACATCCGAGATCATCTAATTGCCCTATGGACAGTAGATTCTTCTTCAAGTCCTTCACATGTCGTACCCCTTGAATTGTGCGAACAGTACCATCATACATTTTTATTTTGACAGTACCTACTCCAGCAATCTCCAAGGCATGGTTGTTTCCCATGAACACGGATCCACCTGAGATAGGCTCATAAGTGTGAAACCAATCTCGATGCGGAGTCATGTGCCAAGTTGCACCTGAATCCACTATCCATTTATCATGAAACTCCCTTTTCTTTGTTAGGACTCATTCTTTGTATCACTCACCAGAATGTCTCCATCTTCTAAGGTATTTGCAACATTACCTTGTGAAGATGATTCTTCAGAGTTCTTTTGTTCATTCTTCCTCTTCCAACACTCTTTCTTCGTGTGCCCTTTCTTGCCACAATAGTAGCATTTGAAATTCTTCTTGCTTCGAGTTTGACCTATAATGATTTTGACTCCCACTTGAGCCACGTTCCGTTGATCTTCCTCTCATCATTGTTAAAGCTTCTGCTTGTTTGGAACTTTCCACTTTGCTCATCCTTCTGGATTCTTCTTCAAGAATAGCTCCAGCGACGTCCTCAAAGTGTAAATTCCCATCAATATTATTATTTGTAATATTGATGATGAGTTGATCATACGAGATCGGGTAAACTCTGAAGTAGAAGCTCCGCACGTTCATTTTCAACTATATTGAAATCTGCTGCTGATAATTGGGCAAACAAGGTGTTCAACTGGTTGATGTGGTCCGTCACTGATATGGACTCACTCATCCGAAGAGTATAGAGTTTTCTCTTCAAGAATATTCTTGTGTGAAGTGATTTTACCTCATATAGTTTGATGAGGGTATCCCAAATCTCCTTCGCTGTATTCTTTTTCTGCCACACTTTGGATAGAACTGAATCCGCCATTGCTAAGTGCAAATTTGCAATAGCATTGTCATTGATTTCTTTCCACCGCTGGTCCGTGTGAGCCGCGGTTCTTCCTTCAATTGCCTCTATGCAATTGTCTTTCCTCAGAATGGCCTTCATCTTTAATTTCCACAATGAGAAATTACTCCCATTGAACTTCTCTATCTCATATTTCGTTGTCATGGTTTTAAACCCACTTATGCAACCTTCACTTATGAATAGTATTGCCCTCTTTGGACGACAACGGTAGACCGTGAACAAGTTCACACTACCACACTCCAGTAACAAGAATAACTCTTTTCTGATGTGGAAGATCAGATTAACTGCAACCACAGAGCATACTAAGAATTTTCTCCAACACTATTCTAGTGACTATAGCAATGAGCACAACCGACCTGGCTCTCTGATACCACTGTTGTGTTTCAGATAATAGCATAAGAACACACAACTAAAATAAAAGATGAGAAAAACACACTACCCAGTGGCAAAGAATGTAATTTACTAATAAAGTAATTACAACAAAAGAACAAGGAAACAATTTGGGAATTTTCTCCCACCTTCTTTGGACACTCTTTGTTATTTTTCTCTCGGTGGTGTCTCTTTCCTACTGCCTACGCTCCCCTTATATAAGGGAAGGAAACCGCGTAATGGAAGAGGAATTAAAAAGAGAAAAAAAACGGTGGCCGTTTTATGGACAATAAAAACGGTGGCCGTTTTATGGACAATAAAAACGGTGGCCGTTTTATTGACAATAAAAACGGTGGCCGTTTTTATTGGCTTTTCAACAGGTTATCAGTTCCTCTTTCAAACATTTATTTGGAAAATCCGATAGTAGTTCGCATTCACAATTACAGGGAACCAATCGTGATGCTTTCCAAGTGGATTCACCCTACTGGTAATGCTCATCTTCTGATTATCATGACAGAAGAGGCTAATTCTTCCTCCCGAAGATAAGTATCTAGAATTCCTAGTCACTTCATTTGATTCCCACTCTCAACAAGCCAATACTTATAGAGATAGCAGTATCACGGCACTGTTTATGGGTTCTATAGAGGCGCTTAAAAAGGAGAATGCTAGCGTTCTCAGCACGATTTCCATGCATGTAGACGAATATGTTCTCGATGAAGATCAGACTTCAGTGCCGAAACTACATTGTGGCGAAAACTTGTTGGTGGATTCGTTGTCGTCCGGAATTATCAACAACCTTCGGGAAAGCGTAAAGCAGATGGCCTTAAATGGGTTTGAGAAGGAATTCTTACACGCCTACAGTAGTTGGCGGAGGGAGTTTCTGAAAGAGAGTCTACGGACTTTTGACTTACAATTTCAAGAGCTCAACATGGAGGACACCGACAATATGGAGAAGATTGATAGTTGGATAAAAGCTTTGAACGTAGCTGCGAGGATACTCTTTCCCAATGAAAGGAAACTCTGTAATCGCGTTTTTAAAGGCTCCATCTCCTCTTGGGAGTCTGTTTTCACGGAGGTTTGCACGGAATTGGCGACTAGTCTTCTGAGCACTGGTCTTGCCTTGGCAACTTGGAGCCCTTTCATCCGCAACACATTGCAGGAGCTGATACAAGACTTCGAATCATGTACAACACTCAGAAATGATGCAGTGGTCCTGATAAGGAAGAGATTGCGCATTTACGAGGCATTGGAAAATGTATCACCCGTTCCCAGCGGCGGGCTTCATCCAATTACCCTTGAAGTGATGTACTACATTTATTCTGTTTACAGAATGAGGGGAATTAGTAAACTTGGCCAAGATTTAGAAGAGGGAAAGATTCCACTGCCTGTGTACATGGCCAGGATGAGAGAGCTGTTAGAGAGCAAGAGCAGTTTGGAAGGCAATTCCAAAAATTATAATAACCTTGAAGTGATGTACAACATTTATTCTGTTTACAAAAATAGGGGTAGTAAACTTAGCCATGGTTTAGAAGAGGGAAAGCTTTCTTCACCTGTGTACATAGCCAGGATGACAGAGCTTTTAGAGACCAGTTTGGAAGCCAACTCCAAAAATTACAATAACCCTACTTTGGGTTATGTTTTCATCATCAACAATCGGAGGTTCATAGAACTAGATGCAAAACTGAATGGACTGGAACCTATTTTTGGCTATGATTGGCTCCAAAACAACACAACAAAATTCCAACAAAACCTTGAACTCTATCAGAGAACCTCATGGAATAAGATTGTGGACTTTTTGAAGCTAGACATCAATGAGTCAGAGCCTATTGTTGCGGCCGAGTTGATGAAAGACAAACTCCATTGGTTCAACAAACACTTTGATGAGACATGCAACGTTCAGTCTGTATGGTCTATCTGTGATGAGAATTTAAGGGAATAAATAATAAAATCCATAGAAAACATCTTGTTGCCAGCATATGGAGACTTCCTTGGGAGGTTTCAGGAATTTCTTGGGAAGCATGCTTATGAGTACATTAAGTATGGAATGCTTGACGTTCAAGATCAACTCAACAATTTGTTTCTTGTAAGGAAGTAGATGAATCCGGTGCCAAGAAAGGTTACACGAGTTTGCGCAGATTTAGAAAACAAAAATTTTGTTATCACAAATATAGCTCCAAAGGATATGTCCTTGTGCTGTATACCACTATGTTTCAATACAAAACCACAAATGTGTGTTTCCTTTTTATTTTGTTTCCATGTTTCGTAATTCTATGCCGGAAGAGAAGGAAATGATACCTAAGTTTCTTTTTCAAACATCTACCTGCTCTGTGTAACTTTTTTATATACACATGAAAGTAAGGCAAAGTTTTACAAGTTTGATGTTCATCAATTTCTATTGTCCATCAAATTCAGAGTCTTGAAATACATGCTGCGTATATTATAATTAATCTGCATTTGTGTATTTTCTTGCTAGTTTCATTTCCTGTGAATAAGTCCTTCCAGGGAGCCTTAGTCTAACTAAGGGAAACTATGTTACTGCAATTGCTGTGAAAAAAAAAAAAATGAACAACCACAATATTGCAACAGTAGTTATGGTTCCGAGCTCCATTTAAACACAAATAACAATTTAAAAGCTTTGTAGGTCATTCATATTACAAAAAGTAAAAAACATGCATGTCTGCACCATAATTGAGAAGATCATAGTTACCATCGCTTGATCATGTATCAATTTTCATCATCCTATACTATTTACGTGCTTTCTTAGAGCGTGCTTGTACTACAAATTTTATAACATTTTCTTTGGCTTGCTTTTCATCCTCTACTTCATTTTCCCATCTCTGACCTTCCATTTCTCGCACAGGGTTAATATAGAGCCCACGAAGGCCTCTTCTCTTAAAACGCCAGTACATGATTGCTTTGTCAATGACACCAATAGACCAGAGAATTTTAGAATATTGTTTCCGCACCTGGAAACCTCGAAAAGCAGACTGCATTGTTAACATACATGACCAGAGAATATGTTAGACACTGTGTTGGTAGTAGTCCTGGGGAACATAAACATAACTGATAGAAACTAATGATATCTAGTGAAGTTTACTCAATTTGACTCCTATAAACCAAGAAATAATAGTAGTGAGGTTAATTGACACAAAAGTAATGAGTCATGACCAATTCGTACAATAATATCATGACCACATCAAGCTAACATTTGTGCCAACAACATCAACCTAAAGTACAATTAATCAATCCAAATTATTACTCAAACTAAATTGACGTGTTTAAACAAGGCAATCAGTTAATTAGCAATAGCAGAGGCAGGAAGAAAGAGTATTTTTTACTTGAATTTTAATAGCCTGGTGACGAATGTTAAGAGATTCTTTACGAATCTTCCGTGCACGGAAAGTATGCTGGATGCGAGTAGCAGCTACAGCCATCTTCCTCGTCTTATAGTTTCGAAAAGCATGTTGAATTTTCATGGCTGCAACTATCTTGCGTGCTTCAGCCTCCGGATCGGAAAATTGAAATTCTGTTAATTCCTTCAGTATGTGTTCCCTAAATTCAGCTTGTATGCACATTGCATCATCAGCACTTCTCCTGTTTGCATTCTTCAGATACACCTCGTCTGGAACAGTTGTCACAAAATGCCTAAAAGATAAATAAATTGTACCATAATGTACTTCATGTCACATTTTGAGCACAAGGAAATATTAATTAGAAAGTGAATGTCAGACATTTGTACAAAATTGGACAAAGATTTAGAAGGAAAACAAAAAAAGCTCATATTTTATTAATCCAACTATCTCCATGATTTAATTCTAACCTTTTACGTAATGAGGGTAATTCTCGGCGGTGAATGTTGTTATATTCAGATTGGAAAGCATTGTTGGTGCCAATGTTAGCTCCTGTTTCCAAACTATTTGCAATGTCAATTTCTATGGCTACATGATTGGTGGCAGCTGCAATCTCTTGTTGGGAATCCAAAGAAGACCGAAGAATGATTAGGAAATAACTGAAGACTCCCCCAATAGAAGCTAACATCAAGTTAATCTTCATAAGCTGCACCATGAGACATCCTAGGAAAAAGTTAAGCAGATCTACCTCAAATCCGAGGTCAATCTGTCTCGATAAACTGAATGACATAAAAGCAAACGAAGCACACGAGATGAGGCCCAACACATCTGGTTTTCCATTGACTGCCTTGTCATAGAAAAAGGAGTACACAGAGGTGAGCATCAAGACCAAAAATCCCACTCGAGCTTTCAACGTGAGACTCCTTGATAGTTTCCATTTCTTTGCGAGTAACACAACGCTGCACATGATAATACTCCACACACCATACAAAATGATCTTCAGCAAATTCCACTCTCCGAAAAGATGCTTGAAAGACGAGCTCAGTGCATAGCTGAGGAGTCCTGTTATACTTGATAGAAAACCGATACATCTCCACAGCAGAGGCTGCTTCATCAAACTGAGAATTGGGATTGGTGGAGTCATATCTTTCGATATGAGATGTTAAGACTGAAATGAAATGGAACTCCACTACAATTATTCCAAGATAGCTGTGAGTTATTTTATTTTATTTTTTGGATAAAAATGAGTCTTTCTCCCTGTTATTTTCTTATCATTGACTCCGAGCACAGACGCGTAGAAGCAGTGTGACTGAGCTAGTGAGCTTCAATGACAGAAGTTGAGGTTAAGGTAAAGGTGTTTTGCTTTACGACTACATGTCAACCCGTGATGCACGGTATTGGAGGGTTTATTTTTAATGCTTATAATATACTTTTTTTTTATTAATCTTTACAATACATGGATAATTTCTTTTTAATTACTATTATTTGTTTTTCAAAGGAAATATCATAAAATGAACAAATATTATATGAACTAAAATAAAAAATAAATATATTATGAAGACTATAAATAATAATAATGATTAAAATAAAAAATAATAATTTTACAAGTATTAAAATAAAAAATAATATATTATAGAGATGTAAAATATATTTAAATCTAAATTTAAGGATATAATATTTTTTTTTGTCACTATAATTTGAATTTTTTATGTTCTTATAAAATTATTCCAATCATTTTAACCTTTGAAATAATTTTTTGAGTTTTTTTAGCCTTTATCCTTAGAGAAATTTTTTTAAGAGAATTTTTATAGTGTCAATTTGAGGGATTGTGAAACAATTGAATTTTTTAAACCAATAGTATTTAGGTTGCTGTCATATTATCATTTTGTTATTTAGTAATAAAATTATTATATATTTTAATTTTGTTTCTATTTAATTAAATTGATTTTTCATTTTAAATTTAAATATTATAATTATTTTAATTAAAAATTTAATTATTATTTTGACGAAAATGATTAAGATATATTTAGAATAGTAATTTTTAATTAAAATAATTATATTTTAAATTTAAAAGAAAAACATTTTAATTATTAATTAGTTAAAGATAAAATTGAAATAAAAAATTACTAAATAACAAAATAAATTATGTGGCAAGAACTTATGTTTTTAATGGTCTAAAAATCAATTGTTCTAAAACGATTCTATTTAGCAAGGTACTATAATAACTTCCTTTTGTTAAATGATGTCTCAAAAATTCAATTGTTGTATGCATTGGTATATGTTTGAAAGACTAAATTATGAGGACTTAAAAAATTAAAATATCCAAATTATAAAGAATAAAATAATCAAAATAATTTTATGGAGACTAAAAAAATAAAATACCTAAATTATATGAACTAAAAAGTTATTTAAATTAAATTAAAAAAGAAAAAAATTAAAACTTCCATTCATCATCACCGTTACAAACTCTCAGTTTTCTCCTTCCCCATCTTAGCCACCACACTAAGCAAGTTAATTGATCTAAATTCGCTTGAGGCTGGGGGGAGATATTAAGACCTTTTTTTTTCTCATTGTTTTCCTAATCATGTAATGGCGGTGACAATTAAGCTTCAATAGTAGTGTGTCGTCTACGTTGTTACAATATTTATAAATGTGAAGTCTAAGGACAATCATTAATTTCTAGATTAGCTTGTTTGGTGTGGTGGAAGAAGATTTGTGATGTGAAAATTGCATATCACATTAAGAAAAAAGATTATGATGTTCTATTACAGTTTGTCTCGGACAAGTTTACTCTCTAGACTAGTTTAAACTTAAATATTTTTAATATTTATTGTATTTTTCAATAAGTACATATGGCTTATTACATAAAATATTTTATTTTTTATTTTTTATTTCTCTAAAATATTATTGCTTTAATGTTATCAATATCAATTTAAATTTAAATTTTAACTTTTGACACACTTGATCAAATTAATAGATAAAAATATTACATGATTTAAATAATTTATTTTTTAATATTAAAATTCTTAAGTCTTTAATTTATTCTTATATAATAAAATAGTTTTAATTATTTATAAATAATATGTTTTTTATTGAGTTTAAAATCTATGTACTGTGTAAAAAAAACATACGATTAACCAATCAAAAATTATAATTGATTAGTATATTTAGGTGAGAAATTTTAAGAGAATAATTTATTATTTTAATAAATTTAATAGATAACAAATTTTAAAAAAATTAAAATTATAATAATTTGTTAAATCTCTCTCCTTATTTTTCTTCCTCTTTTATTTTTTTTGTTAAGTTGAGTCAAGTTTGGTTTAACTCAACTCGATAAAAAATAACTTGCCTTGAAACTCCACTCAAGTTGGATTCTTCCTCTTTTTCTTTATATCTCAAGCTAAATCAAATTTTGTTTAACTTAACTCGACTTGATAAAAAATAATTTGGCTTGAAACTCAACTCAAGTTTGATCAACTTTACTTTTTTTTAGTTCAAACACAACTTGATTCAAGTTCGTGGATAACTTGATTCATTTTAAAATTACAATTATTTTACATATTTTATGCATTTATTTATTCCACATAAAAATAAAATTAATATAAAATTAATTATATATATGTATATATATTGATTCATTGAGCTTGGTTTATAAATCAAATGAATTGAACTATAATTATGTATAACTCGTTGAATTAGGTTGATATCAAACTAATTCAATGAGTTATACATACTTAAAATTCAACTCGTTTGATTTACGAACCAAGTTCAACTAATCAAGTTTTGATCTGTATTTAAGTTGATTTGCTTCATTGTTAATCTTAATAATAATAATGTGTGATTTTATTTTTTCACTATTATAATCGGCTCTTAACAAATTTTTGTACGGATCATATTCCACAAATAAAAGAAAACAAACCAAAACCTACAAAAATGATCATGTTTGGAAAAACAAACATAAGAAATTAAAATATCTTAAAGTATCTTGGTTCTATCCTTTTATTATTAATTAATCTATAAGTCGATTTTTATTATCAAAATTCTAAGAAATCATTGATCCATCTTATATATATAAATATATATATTTATATATAAAAGTATAGTCAAAAGCATGAAAATAAATTAAGTTGCAAAGGATATTAAAAAACGTTAGGATAAGAAAGTTTTATTCTATATAATTAAAATTTTAAATAATTAAATAAATTTAAAAAACAATTTTTATATTGATTATTTATATTAAATGTTTTTATCATCAATATAAAATTTATTTTATATTGATTATAAAATTAATCGATGTAAATAAGTTTATAATATTTAAAAAAATGTCATTACTCTTTTTTATACGTCACTTCTTAAATAATCTATATAAAAAATATATATGTTATAAAATGTCATTTTTCACCGATGGTTGGTAGTCTCTCCCTTGAGTTTAATTCAATCTATTAAATTATTGGAATAAATAATTTGAGTGCAAGTTTTTTTACATCAAATTTAGGAGAGGGGTTGACATCCTAGTTAAAAATAAGAAAAGTTTCTAGACTTAAAAAGAGAATTTAGATAACTTACATTTGATAATTACTATCACATTTTTTAACATATTTTATTATTGATTAAAATTTATTAAAAATTATATAATTAAAAAAAATAAATATAAAGTAGAACATAAAAAATTTATATTTGTAATGAATTTTAACTATTACTAAATATTGTGTTGAACGGAGTATGCAATGTGATGCTAACATTTCATATTATATTTACTTTAATCCAAAGAGGCGTGTGGACTGAGTGCAGGTTTAAATTCCTATAATATCTTTTCTTTTTCTTTTTCTTATATCTTCTTTACAAAGCTTACTATAAATTTCTTCTCAAATAAAAAGAAAAATATATAAAAAAATGATTTTGTATTACTGAATTGATATGATGTAATACATAAAAGATTAGCACAATTTCATATAATAACGGTAGATAGAGTATTAAATGCAGGAAGCTAGGCAGTTTTTGTCTTGAAGCGAAATGAAGTTGTTGAGACCCTAGTTAATTTCCCATACATCACGTCCATGTGATGTATTTGATTTGACTTTGCTGCGGTGTTTTGAGTCTGAGAGTATTCCTCACTCTTTCCCTGAAATGGGATGTGTATATATATAAATGAGGTTCCCTTTTCTCCTCGGGGCTTAGGGTTTGAAAAGTCTTCATCAACTGCCAAGTAATTTCCATTATGGCAGGAGATCAGACGGTTAGGTGGTGCAAATGTATATATGGAAGACTTGTTTCAATTACTTTATCATTTTCATGTAAAGAGGAAGCTAGCTCATTATTGGCTTCTCAAGTTGCTTGGAAACTTTATTTTGAAGTTAAGGTCTAAATATTAATTAAACAAAAATAATCATCATTATTTATTAGATGTATAATCAAAAATCAAATAATATTATTAATTATAATTTTTAATAATTATTCATATTCTATTTATGAGATAAGAAAAAATCTTAAAATAAACTATTTTAAAAATATAAAAACTTAAAAAATAATTTTAAATTAAAAAAAAAAATTAATTCAAATTTAATGAATCAAAAACATATTTAAGTTAAAATAATATATAATACTTCTATAAATTATTGTAAAAATTAACCTATACGAAAACAAAACTTCAACTAAATTATCACAAATTATTTAATTGATTATTATAAAAATATATTGTAAACTTTTATTTGTATAAAATTAAAAAAATTAACTATTTTTTGACATATTTTACATATATTGTTTACAAACGAATCACTTTTAGATAAAAAAAAAAGTGTAAATTTGATTTAATATAGGTTTGTATATTTTTTTGTGGGATAAGGTTTGTATTTTAATTGATTGATTAAAATTAAAAATGATTTTGTATATATTTTAATTTCTGTATTATTCAAAATAAATATTTATTTATATAACTTAGATTTATAATAAATACTTTTATATATATAAATTATATTATAATTAAAATTTATAATAAATAAATATTTATGAATATATAATAAATAATTTATATTATGATTCAATGTTATTTTTAATTATTGATAATTTTTATTAAAAAATATTAAAATTTAATTTAAAATTAAAAATATTAAAAATGATAAATGTAAAGGATAATATATTAAAAAATTCTAAAAACACTCATTGATTTTTTTTTTCTAACAACTAAAAAACCAGTTTTGTGAGGAAAAGAAACAAAAAACTAGATACTACGATGAGTGTTTAATTTGTTCCATTAGATCAGCCCAGTTTTATACATATAAATAATATATATGACTGTGGTTAAGATTTTCTTGCACTCTCATTTTTCACATGATACATATTATATTATAATTTAATTGTCAAATTTATTAAATTTATATCTCAGAAAAAAATCTTAAATGAAATAAAAATTTCTTCTTATATATAAATAATTAGTATTAAAATGTAAATATTGTGTAATTTTTTAAACATAATATAATTTTAATTAAATCATTTTCAATTTTAATTATTTATAACATAATTTTTAAATTAAGATTTACTTATTTTTTTTGCTCTCTTAAAAAAATTATTTCATTATATATATATATATATATGAACATGCATGTTCTACGCGCGTGCGTGATTAAATTAAATCGTTCTAACAATATTTACATTATTAATAATTTTATGTAAAATATATTTTTTAGTGACTTAAATTTTGAATTATACTTATATAATATTTTGATTTTCTGTGTCAAAATTTATTAAAATTAAATAAATATAATATATAATTAAATAGTTGTTATTTTATATTTTTTAAAAATATATCTTACGTTAATTTTGATAAATATTAATAGAATATTAAATAATTTTGTATTGATATATTATACATATAATCTATATAATAAAAACTTTCAATTCAATATTAAATTTTAAGATAAAATTGTTTAATAAAAATTTATTAAATAATATAATAATTAATGTAACTTATAACTATATAATTTTATCTTTATTTATTTATATACGATAAGAAATTAAATTATTCTACACAAATTTTGAGAGTTAATTTTTATTTTATTTTTTATTTGTTTTAATTAACGTATCTAAGAAGTAAAAGATAACAGAGAAGGTAGAGAATAACTCTTCAATTATTCCGGGAGTAATGTTATCTTTCCCTCTCTCTATAAATATGACTACTCTTTTATTATTCAACACTTGCATTCCAGTATTGTTTCCTTTTTTTCTTCCAATTACCCAAAAATTTGTTTCCTTTTAAATGTTTCTACCTTTAAGAATCAACATGAGACATTTTTGCTGCAGAATTTTTTTAATATATATATTGTTGTTGTCTTCGTCTAAGCACAAAAAAAGGGAATTAATATATATTGTTGTTGTAGTGAGAGCTGTATTCAGAATATTTCCAGTATTGTTTAGTACCCCGCAACTGTAACAGTTTGACTATATTTTTGGGGACATTTTTACTATTTGATACAAAGTGAGAAATAAGTGTATAGAATTCAAAAATATAAAATATAAAATATAAAATAACCAGTTTACATGGAAGTTTTCTCCGAAGTAAAATAATAATAAAATATTGTGACCCGCACGGTTGAGATAGCTAATAAATGGGTAATTGAGACCATTCAAGAGTGACTTACCGTTTTACCTATTTGGCAGAAAATACTACAGGTGCATCTACAAGAATGATCAAGGTTGTCGTGCAAGAAACACACGTCCAACAAATGCAGGACAATCCAAAGATGTATGATTCACAAGGCTCCATGGATGCCTAACAAAACTAATACTCAGGGAAACATTTGAAGAATTAAATTAAGAAAAATTTTATTATACAATTTTTTATTATTAGTTAAAATTTATTAAAAATTATAAAAATTTACAAATTCTACTTTTGATAATTCCACCCCACTAACATATTGAGTCAGACTAGCAAGGACATCAACCTTCCGAAAGCTAGGGTCCCACAAACACCAGAGGCCCCTTGCCTGGCCTGTTGCTTGTCGAAGAAATTTGCCATCAAAACCCACACGACCTACAATCCTCTTAGATAAATGTCTTGTAATTATTGAAAGTTAGACCAACTAGCAAGGATATCAAAACTTGCACATCAAACTTGCTTGTTGGAAGTTATCGCCAGTTATTTTATGAAGTTGAAATTTGAGATAAATATCTTGTAATTGTTTAAGATCGTGATCGATTAAAGTATGATTATCTAGATTTTAGAATAGTATATAAATAGATATTGATTTAATTATGTTTTGAATCCTTTAAATTTAAATTATTTTTAAATTTAATCTTTTAAATTAAAATTTTTATTTCTTAATTTTTTATTTTAAAAATGATTAGTTTTAATTATCGACGTAAATATTATTAAAATATTTTTTCGATGTAGTAAACCTTATTTAACTTAACAAAAATCATTTGTATTAACCATATAAGCTGAATCTAATGTTATTTATCATGTTGAATTTTTTTTTAATTATGTTTACATTGAGGATTAAAACCAATTATTTATAAAATTGAAGAATAAAAAATAAAAATTTTAAATTGAAGAATCAAATTAAAAAAATAAAATAAAATTGAGAAACTAAAAACATAACTTAAATGTTGCTAGCACAAATTGTTTGACATTTATATTCTTTAACAAGGTTGAGGGTTCAATCCTAAGCTTGACTATGAAGTCTTATTCTCAAAGATCCCAATCTTTAAGAAGAAAGATTAGTTGAGTTTATAAGACCAATACATATTCAATTATAGGTATGATTTAATATAATTTTTTTTATTTCTTCAAACCATATTTTCTTGTTTATTGTATTTATCATTTCTAATCTTTAATTTAATTTCTTTTAGTAGTTAGTCTTTGATTTTTTGAAAATTTTGATTAAATATTGTAAATTCATTTTTTTTAAATCCTAACAAGAGGATTTGATTTTATGTTCCAAAAACTCATATATTATCTCAATAAAATTTAAAATAATCTGTCCAATTTACATATCTAACAACCCAAATTCATGAATTTGAATGAAATGGAATCCATTTCATACTATTAGCTTTCATAGTTCATCTTTTTGACATATGCAAAATGCACACACTAATGTTCGGCGTGTAAACAAAGCTCAAAGAAGGTCCTTGAGTTTGGACTAGCTATTGCTGTCTGAAAACATTTACATTTATTGACTATGATCTGGTGTAAATAATTTATAATTTTCTATTTGTACACTAATTAATTTCATGTCTAACCCTAAAAAAATTTTATGCAATCCTTACCGTTAAGATATACTTATATATATATATATATATATATATAAAAAGTAAACAAAAGTTACTAAGCAATCCTTACTCATAATACTTCATTTCAAGTATTTAATACTATGACACAATTTAAATGCCATAGATTATTTTAATACTTGATTTGTGTAGTATAAGGTAGGATTTACAAGCTTATTCTCATCTTAGTGTGGTTAAACAATGTTCAAAGTGAATTTTCCTTTTAAAAAACCCTGCAATATTTCGTACCGAAAACGACTGGACAACGTCCTGAAAAGTGTGATTGGTAGAATAAAACATAGAGAACCAACCATGCGAAGAACGACAATATATATCAATCAAAAGATCCACAGACACACTGGGTTGCGAAAGAAGATAAGTACTACATCTAAATAGTGACAAAAAAGATAGATGAGTGACCCAAAAAATCCAACTTAAGAAATAGAAAAAGGAAGGAAATTATGCATGACACCAATTTTTACCGGTCGTTCATCATTTTTCTATTTTTGCAATAAAAAGTCGAGTCAAAGGTCAAAAGACTTAACAACAAGGTTGGAAACTGGAATTATCAAGTTTTAAATCAACCAATAAAAACAGAAAAGCAATAGAAAAAGCAAAGTTTCCTGCAACGACTATCAATCAAAAGAAACCGCTAGCCACGTTCATTCTCTACTTTATCTTCTTCTCTATATCCGCGTTGTTTCCGTTTTCCACTTTTGTCCTCCACTTATTCAACAAACCGCGTCTCCCAAGGGGCATATCCGTCATTCCATCTTTCTCTGCCCCCCTTCTTGGTTCTCGTTTTGCTCTTCTTTGTCAGTGTAAGTGATGAACTAGATTTCGCTGAAAAATGTCCGAAAACGGGGAAGAGAAATTACTCGCTGTGGCGCGGCACATAGCGAAAACGCTGGGCCACAACAACACCATGTCCGATGACATTTTCCAAATATTGTCCAACTTCGATGGAAGGTTCTCGAGAGAGAATCTTTCTGAAAAGAGCGCAGATGCTGATTCCAGGGCCTGCGCCGCACTGGATCACTCCCTCAAATCTCTAGACCGCCGGATCTCTCACTACGTCTCCTCCGACCGTCCAATTTGGGCCGACGCCGCGGACTCCGCCGCCTTCCTCGACGCTGTGGACGAGCTCGTCGCTGCTGTTGCCGAGTGGAACCACCTCGCCTCCGACAAATCCGTCGCTGCGTGCCTCGTACGCGCCGAGGACATGCTCCAGCACGCCATGTTCCGCCTCGAGGACGAGTTCCGCTCGCTCATGGAGCGCGGCGGCGAGTCGTTCGGCCTCACTCGGAGTTACCGCAACGGCGAGTCGACGGAGAACTTACCATTCGAGTCAGAGGAGGACGACGAAGAAGATGAAGTGAGGAATGGAGGAGGAGACGAAGAGGAGCAGATTCCTGTGGCGCTGCCGGTCACCGACTTCGACATCGTCATCGACGCGCTGCCGTCTGGGACGATCAACGACCTCCACGAGATCGCGAAGCGAATGGTAGCCGGCGGGTTCGGGAAGGAGTGTTCGCACGTGTACAGTAGTTGCCGGAGGGAGTTCTTGGAGGAAAGCTTGTCGAGGCTAGGGTTACAGAAGCTCAGCATCGAGGAGGTTCACAAGATGACGTGGCAGGACCTCGAAGACGAGATTGAAAAGTGGATTAAAGCTTCCAACGTCGCTCTCAAAATCCTCTTCCCCAGCGAGCGGCGACTCTGCGACCGCGTCTTCTTCGGATTCGCCTCCGCCGCCGATTTCTCGTTCATGGAGGTTTGCCGGGGATCCGCGATTCAGCTGCTGAATTTCGCCGACGCAGTCGCGATCGGGAGCCGTTCGCCGGAACGGTTGTTTAAAATCCTCGACGTGTTCGAGACGCTGCGCGACCTAATTCCGGAGTTTGAGGCTCTGTTTTCTGATCAGTTCAGTGTGTCTCTCAGGAATGAAGCGATTACTATTTGGAAGAGATTGGGGGAAGCGATTAGGGGCATTTTTATGGAGCTGGAGAATTTGATTCGCCGGGATCCGGCGAAGATGGCGGTTCCCGGTGGTGGACGTCATCCGATTACTCGCTACGTGGTGAACTACCTCCGCGCTGCCTGCAGGTCACGGCAGACCTTGGAGCAAGTTTTTGAAGACTACGGGTTGAAAGAGTATCCCAAGCTTGATGATAGGGTTTCGTCTCCTGCTTCTCCTCTGTCAGTGCAAATGGATTGGATTATGGAGCTGTTGGAGAGCAATTTGGAAGCGAAGTCCAAGATTTACGACGATCCTGCCCTGGGCTATGTTTTCTTAATGAATAATGGCAGGTACATTGTTCAGAAGACCAAAGATAGTGAATTGGGAACTCTCTTGGGGGATGATTGGATCCGAAAACACGCTGCAAAAGTTCGACAGTTCCATGTACACTATCAAAGAAGCTCGTGGAAGAAGATACTGGGGATTCTGAAGCCAGACAGCAATGGTTCAATGCCTCCTAATGGTTTAGCAAAGTCAATGAAAGAGAAGCTCAAGTCGTTTAACACACTGTTTGATAAGGTATGCAGGGAACAGTCTTCGTGGTTTGTCTTTGATGAGCAGCTTAGAGAAGAAATAAGAATTTCCCTTGAGGAAATCTTGTTGCCTGCTTATGGAAAATTCGTTGGGAGCTTCCAGAATGTTCCGGAGCTTGGTAAACATGCTGATAAGTATATTAAGTATGGAACGGAGGAAATTCAAGCAAGACTCACTGATTTGTTTCAGGGAAGCGGTGGATCAACTGGTAGCCGAAAGTGAAGGTGAAGCTGCCACTAGTTGTTCGTGTGTATTTCTAGTGTAATTAAAATACAGGGTTTTCATTATTAAAAAATGTAGTCGCCAAAGATTTGTAGTCTTGTACTATGAATACAATACCACTGAATGTTATTCTGCTTAGCATCATGGTGGAGGATTGAAAAGGATCTTGGAAGTTGAGAGCCGTTTGAATTAATTACAAAATTAACGTTTCTGTTGGAACTTTGAAATAGTTCTTATTGGTCATTGTTTTCATCAACTCTTTTGTGCAGTGCTTAGAGGAGTACTATTTGTTTACTGAATCAAGTTATTTTGTATGTTTTATCATTTACGTACGTTTCCGTTTTTTTGGTTTTCTTGTTTTTAGATTTGCTCGGTCAGGTCCTAGTCCTTCTAGGATCAGTATTTTTATTTCATTCATCCAAAAAGTATTAGAATTTTTTTTAAGTTCTTATTTATATTATTCATGAAAGACATTTGTATCCAGGGCATGCATAGAGCTAATGTAATTTGATTGCAGCCAACAATGTTTACTTTTTCGGCTTTTGCTTTTTGGTTTATTGTAGCTAAAGAGAGACAACGGCGGTGTACTGATTAAAGTCAACTAGTCAAGAAGTGGTATATGCAGTGTAGCATTGTTCCCTCCTTTCCGTCCCTCGCCGATCTTCTCTCTATTTCTTTTTCCCAGATATAATACTGAAGTGAGAACAGACAACCCCATAGCTGATTTCCAATAACATACGTAAGCCAAAATTGTCCAGTGTTACACTGCAAAAGCAATGTTGAAATGAAAGTTGGAGACGGAAATGACCACTCCTAAAACTTTTTCATTTCCTGAATCGTGGTTAGCAAAAAGAAAATATCATTTGCGAATATGATTCTCTGGAGGTGGTGAGACTTCTCTCTTCTAAAGAGTCACCCAAATACCATAACTTCATAAGTATGGAGTTATATTCGGGATATTCAGAAACCTTAGGAGGTCTAAATCCAGCACATTCACAGAGAGGCTAATCAGTGCGTTGTGCCATGGTTAAGAATGGTGTCAAGAACACAGACTTTGAAGATATGGCCATCTGCTCCTCCTGAGTTGCTTCCAGTGCTTCTAACTGATATTATGAGAATTTGGTTCCTTCGCTCGTTTGTTTCTTGCTTTTCTGTACTTCTTTCCAACTCACAAATAAGTTATTCTCGGTATTTAGCTGATTGAATTATAGTTCCTCGGCACCACAATAACAATAAAAGTCTAAGCTACCTCAAAATAAAATCATACAACACTTGAACCGAACACAAAAATAGTGATAATTTTTATTTTATTTTCACAAAAAGAGTAAATTTTGATATAAATATGAAGCTTGATAACCTGCATATATTTTTTTTTAAATGCTAAATGCGTGTGTATCCTAAAATTATCTTCTACAATCTTATGCGTGGATTTGTATGAATCTTGTGAATTTTCTACTTTGTTTTAGTGTGACAGAGTTGGAGGCAACTCTGCCTTGATTTTTCTACTTTGGACTTTGGAGCAGTTCTTTGGTGTAAAGTTTTTTACTTTGTGATTTTAAAAGATGTTTTTGAAGATAAAAAAACCTGTTAATATTTAATTAAAATTTTTAAATAATATAAATAAATTTTATGATATTCAATTAAGATTATTAATATTTTAAAAATAGGATAATGAAATTTAATATTATTTAATTAAAATTATTAAGATTTTTTAAAGAATAATTAATATTTAATGATATTTAATTGATATTTTTTGACTACTTATAAAAAAAAATCTTTTATCATTAAAAACATACATGAATTATTTTATAGGATGAATTTCATATGACTTTTAAGTAGGAATTATAAATATCACACAAACTCACATAAAATATTAAGATTATTTTTTTATTAATGCTAGATTTTTTTACTACTATCATGTATAATTTCTTTTGTCTTAATAATATTTTTCTTTCAATCCTATATGATTTTTAGCAATTAGTTTTTTTGTCTTTATCAATTTGTTTGATCAAATTCACTGCGAGTATCAAACCTTCTATAATGTTTTCTTTTTTGCACTTGTTGTACTGATTCAATTATACTATCTAAGGTAATTGTTGTTATATACGATTGTTCAATTATTAAATTGATGATTTTAACAATGATATTTTTATAACAACAAATAACTAGGAACCACTCTATTAACCTCGATGACCCGTTTAATGTAGTTTTCATCCCATTCTCCTTTAAGTTGGAAAACACCTATTCAAAAATCAAATCATCACAAGAGAAGTTGATATGAGAATGTAATAGATTCTAACTTTGTTGAAATCTACTATCAAGCCAAAATTTTAGAAAATATTTATATTGATATTAAGACTATTGTCAATTTTGAAAAATGTCTAATTTAATAGAACAAAAAGTAAGAGATACAAAAAAGAACAATAATATTTGAGATACTATAAAACATATCTCAAACTTAGATGACAAAACTTGTTACATGATCATTAATTTGCTTTATACTAGAGAAAATGAAAACTTGTTCTTGAAATGTCATCATTGAAATAATTTTCATCATGTATAAAACTTGATAATTAATCTTGTAAATATACAATTTTTTTTAAAATTTTATAAATTCTTACTATATAAATCTATTAAAATCCAAACTACAAATTTAATAAATATAAGTTATGATAATTAATCTTATAAATCTACAAATTTTTTAAAATCTTATAAATTCTTATTATATAAATTCATTAAAATTTAAACTACAAATCTTATAAATATAAAAGTATTTTAAAATCCCAAAAAAATCTAAAAGGTCATTACACTCTTGTATAATTTTTTAAAATCCTCACAGAATTTTTTTATGTTAAAATAATATTTTAAAATTAAAATTTCATACATCCTCTTAGTTTCTAATTATATTTAAAAATTATTATTATTATTATTATTATTATTATCACTATTATCATTATTATAATTATTGTTGTTATCATCACCTCTACGACAGTCATTGTGGTCACTATTATTATTATTATCATTATTTCTATATGCATAAATATATTTTCAAATTAATTTTAATAAGATAATTTTATAAAAATAAATTTATTTTGAAATTAAAAATTATTTTTAACATTAATAATTGTTTTTAAAACTAAAAAAAACTAAAACAAAAAATTATTTTGAATTTTTAAAACTAAAAAAAAAACTAAAACAAAAAATTATTTTGAATTTTTAAAACTTACGCCTAAAAACCACTTTGGAAATGGATCCTATATTTTGCAAGTTTTATTTAAATTTTTTTGCACTCAATAAATTCGTATGGCACACTTTCAGTGGCTCAGTGTCATGTCACTTCACACAGCGCCCATTTCAAACTATAATATTGACCGCTTTATTGTCAGTTAACAATTCTTCTTGTTGAAAAAAAATCCACTAACAGTAAAATTTAATACTATTAATAATATATAATAATAATTACAAAATTATTTTTTATATTTACATTTATATTATTATTTTATTATACTTATGGAACACGCCTACTACTTCGACGTTTTCTATGTAAAAAAATTAAAATATCAATGACGCCTAAAGAGTAAGCAGCTTTTGTCTTAAAATTTTTTTGTAGTTCAGATTCAACGTGTTTAAAAGAATCCCACAACAATGAATAGTTTTTTTTTATTATTATTTTGATTATAACAAACACAAAATTAGTTCATTTTTATTTAATTATTGTGCAAGTGATTCTCTCACACAAAAGTTAAGAGAAAAACTGAGTGGTATACACTCAATACTTGTAACGAGAGAATTGACGGTTCAACGTGATAAGACCATAAGAATGGGTGAGTTGCTTTATGCTACTTTCGAATTCACATCCAAAACAGATGATGTGGAAGTAATATTTATTGGCTTATGCATATCTATTTATTTCTTGAGGTAGTTTGGAGAAAATAATGTGAGTGTTGGACACTAATGACTAAGCGTGTTTTTGGACTACACGCACATATTTGATGCTTCTGGTAGATGCGTCAAGTCGTGAAGAAGGGAAACCAAACACGCCTTAGACTTTTGGTCCCTTTCCTCGTCTAACGAAATATCGTCTGAAGAAACGGTTGGGCTTCTCAGTTCTCATCCTTAATGGAAAATGCTTCCTCTGTAGTCTGAATTCTTACTTCTTAATCATTTCAGATAAAACATCCAAATCACGACATGGGTGATGCAGGAAGCGGCATGGAGATTCATACTAAATCTTTACATCCATTATTGTTCAATTCTTTCATTTCTAAGCGGAATATGTATGATATATATAAATCACCTTGCAAGGGATGTTAACTAAAAAGGAGTAATAATGAAGAGTTAGCTTAGTTAGTTTTAAAAGATAAAATTAATTTTCTTTAACTTTATCTTTATCTTTACTTTTTGTTATCTTTAATTTTATTTTTTTGTTATATTTATTTTTACTTTTAAGATACGTTATCTTTAGTTTTTTTTTTTTTTTTTATCTTTAATTTTAAGGTTATGTTATATTTAATTTCGCCTCACATATAATTCAAAATCTCGATATATAGGTTGTGTCCTTTGTACTTATATATTGTTTAATTTATTTATCTCTATTTAATGTGACACTTCTATCTCATATTTTTAACTCATTTTCCTGTCAACAAATATATCACTCATAAAAGCTCACCATATTTTTCAGAATGATTGATTAGATTGGTATGGAGTAATACAAGTCACATATAACCATATCATAGAAACGGATAACAAATATTTTTGTCGAAAAACTTAAAAGTTTGAATTTTATTGTGTTATCCTTGCGTTGGGACCACGTAATCCCAAAAGGTGAAATAATTTCTTCTCTTAAGTGTGGGCGAAATTTTTAATATTATAAAGCTAACAAATGAACCTGTCAATTTTTTTTTCTCCTCTTCGGCGTGGACGAAGCTAACAAATCAACTTACTAAAAAAAAAAAATTCTACTCTTCAGTGTGGACGAATTCTTTTATATTTATGAAGCTAACAAATAAACTTGTTTAAGTTTTTTTTGCTGGGAGAAAGGGGCGCATCAACTTGTTTAATTTGCTTTTTTCAACTTTTTTCTTGCATGAAACTTGTCTTGTAACGCGAGAATTGACTCTTGAATGTGGTAAGGAAAACCGGTGGATGAGTTGCTTTAGACTTTTGGTATCTTTCCTGGGAATTTCATACGCGGGAAAGAGAAATATAATACTTGTTAATTATACGAGACCAGGTTTCAACTAGCCCTTACTGATGTTGATGCAACAATACATGACCCATCCGAAGGCGCTTCAGCAGGGCTACATGTCGTCAAAGCGCAATGTAGTGATAATGCTAGTATGATGCAACAACTCATGGCTTAGCTTGTGCAGGAGAATTCGAATCTCACCAACATGCTTTTGGAGCGTACGAGGGAATACTTCAAAGATGAATCTGAACTAGCTCGTATGGACCATAACTTTGTGATCGATGCGCTACCATTGGGAAAAATCAACGACCTTCACGAAACCATAAAGCTGATGGTGGGAGATGGGTTTGAAAAGGAGTGCTGCGACGTGTACTGTAATTGGCGGAGGGAAAGCTTAACGGAGTCCTTAATGAATTTGTTAGGGGTGCAAGGGGTCAACATCGTGGAGAAACGTGAACAGAGGGAATTTCAATATTACATTTTTAGATGGATGAAAGCTGTCAATGTCCCTCTTAGGATACTATTTCCCAGTGAACGACAACTCTGTGATCGCGTCTTCATGGGCTTCTCTTCTGTTGCCGGTTTTTGTTTCACTGAGGTTTGTCGAGGAGCCACGATTCAGTTGCTGAATTTTGCTGAAGCGGTTGCGAGTGGGAGCCCTTCGGAGTGGCGTTTGTCCAAAACCCTTGACATGTTTGACACATTGCGTCGCCTAATTCCTGAGTTTCAATCATTGTTTCCGGAGTCACTGGTAAAGGAAGTTATGATAGTCCATGACAAATTAGGAGAGGCAAGCAGGGACATTTTCATGAACATGGAAAATGTTATTTTCCATATCCCAGAGGCCAAGGTAGTTGCTCCGCCAGATGGTCGGGTTCACCTAATGACCAAATATGTCGTTCGCCACCTCGTTTTTGCTAGTCGGGCAAAACACATCTTGGAGCAAATTTTAGAACAATACCCCAAGTTTGCTAATGAAGTGGGAAAATCTTCTTCGGTTTCTGATCTCTGTGATCGAATAGTGAAGCAATTGGAGACAAAACTCGTGACAATGTCCAAAAGCTACGAGAACCCTGCTTTACGTTACTTTTTCCTCATGAATAATTGGAGGTACATGGAGCTAGAGACAAGTAAGTTGATATTAGACCTTGATTGTTTCCAACAAGACACAACAAAAGTTCGACAAAACCTCCAACTTTATCAAAGTAGCTCTTGGAATATGGTGCTAGAGTTTTTGAAGCTAGAGAACAGTGAGTTAGTGGTGCCTAATGCTAATGCAGAGTCACTGAAAGGCAACCTCAATTTGTTCAACATGCACTTTAAGGATATATGTAGCACTCAATCTAGATGGTTTGCCTTTGATAAGCAGCTGAGTGAAGAAATAATTATATCACTACAAAACATCTTGTTGCCAGCATATGGGAACTTCATTGGGAGGTTCCACCATATTCATGGTAAACATGCTTCTGAGTATATTAAATATGGATTGTCTGATATTCGAGACCAACTCAACCATTTGTTTCTTGGAAGCACGCCAATGAATCAGTATCTGAAAGAGAAGGAAAGACTGTTAAAGCTTGTATAAACTAAAATATCAACTTTTTATTATCATAAAAGTAGTTCTAATAAGATTATGGCTTGTACTGTATTCCCTTCTCTGTTTTCTTCTTAGAATGCAAAGACAAAATTTTCCAAGTTATAGGGTTTCAACAAAAGAAAAGCTAACTTATAAATTCTTTTTAGATTCTATTTCTAACTAACTTAGAACAAGAGATCTTCCCAATATATACCATTGCATGTTTTCTGCTCAACATCCCGAACGTTTTTATTTCTTAATTTTGTTTTCATGTTTTCGGTTGACTTGGGTCGGGTGCAAGTCAAAGTTGCAATAGTACAGCACAAGGAACTGTCACCAAATTAATCAACGGCTGATTTTGAGTGTATACTCACGCATCACTACCACACGGTTTTCAGAGTCTTCCACCACCAGATATTCATTTCATGATCCAGAAACCTTAGAGGTCCAAATCCAACACATTCATAGAGAGGCTAATCAGTGCGTTGATTCCATGGCTAAGATTGGTGTCAAGAACACAGACTTGGAAGATATGGTCATCTGTTCCTGCTGAGCTGCTTCCAGTGCTTCTAACTAATGCTATGGGAATTTGGTTACTTGCTCGTTTGTTTCTTGCTTCTCTGTACTTCTTTCCTACCCAAAAATATGTTATCCTCTGTACTTCTATGTACTTCGCTGATTGAATTATAGTTCCTCGGGACCACAATAACAAATAATTAATAATAAAAGTCTAAGCTACCTCAAAATAAATCATATTAGATTATTATTGTTGAACCCAACGCAATTTAATAGTCATTTTGATTGTAGTTACGCTAATTTGATATAACTATGAAGCTTGATAACCTGCGTACTTATAAAAATAAGGCTAAATGTGTCTGTATACTAAAATTTATCTTCTAGCGTCGATTTGTATGAAACGTATATGGATTGTAAGACAAAATTTTAAACAATAGGAAAAAAAAAAATGCAAAGCATGTATGCAGCAACCTAAATCGCGATTGGGCGCCAATAATGGAAATAAAAACTGGTTAAAATTCATCCTTAGGACGGAACTGGCTATACAGAGTCGGAACTGACTCAGCCAATCCAGGAGGATCAACCAAAACCAATTTGGCTCTGATAGAAGTCGCCACCGACATTTTAAAGACAACACCAGAAACTACAAATGGATAAGGCAGGTCTACGAACCAGAGACTGAGCAAGGAGTCGATTACGCACATGGATAATGTGGCATCCCTACACGATAGTTACCCTAAACAGACTGTATGAGCTAAGATGACTTTCACATTTTTGTCGTTTTTCAATGCATGGCTTACCTAATGGAGAAAGACATATATGCAGAGTTGAGGTGTTTTAGGATGAATAACTTGACAAGAGAGTACCTCTTGCTCCTAAGTACCTCTTTTGGTCGGAGGAATCAAAGTTCACGTAGTTCTAAACATATGGTGAAGTGTAGGAGGAGTGGACTATCCATTAGACATCCACAGGGGAATAGCTAGATAAACGTGAAGGTAGACTATCCGTTAGGTGTCCTGACACAGGATGATGTGGACTATCCATTAGGCGTCTAGACCTAGAATGACTTTCAAAGAGTGTGGACTATCCATTAGCCGTCCAAGGGGAATGTGGAGATTGAACTATCCATTAGGCATTCAAGTCCTAAATGACTTCTAAAGGGAAGTGTGGACTATTTATTAGGCATCCTGGAAATAAGGTTGAACTATCCATTAGGTGTCCAGAACCTTGGCAATGTTTGAAACGAATAGGACTATCTATTAGGTTTCTTGGAAAAAGGTTGAGCTATCCATTAGGCATCCAGAACCTTGACAATGTTTGAAACGAATAGGACTATCCATTAGGCGTCCAAAACCCTGACAATGTTTGAAACGAATAGGACTATCCATTAGGCGTTCAAAACCTTGACAATGTTTGAAACGAATCCATTAGGCGTCCTGGAAAAAGGTTGAACTATCCATTAGACATTTAGAGCCTTGATAATGTTGAAAAGAATTGGACTATCCATTTGGCATCCAAGGAAAAGGATGAACTATCCATTAGTCGTTCAGAGCCTTGACAATGTTTGAAATGAATAGGACTATCCATTAGGCATCCTGGAAAAAAGTTGAACTATCCATTAGGCGTCTAGAACCTTGACAATGTTTGAAATGAATATGACTATCCATTAGGCATCCTGGAAAAAGGTTGAACTATCCATTAGGCGTTCAAAGCCTTGATAATGTTGAAAAGAATTGGACTATCCATTTGGCTTCCAAGAAAAAGGATGAACTATCCATTAGGTGTTCATAACCTTGATAATGTTTGAAACGAATAGGACTATCCATTAGGTGTCCAAGGAAAATGATAAACTATCCATTAGGCGTTCATGGACTTGACAATGTTTGAAATGAATTGGACTATCCATTAGGCGTCTAAGGCGTAACCGGAAGAGATTCTAGACAGATATCATAGTGTTTTGGGTAACAAACATAGATGGGAACCGAGATCGACTCGATACTGGATGTGTTTGGATGCTGAGACCGATTTGGATGTCGTGGCCTTCAGCTATATGGAGTTGGGACCAGTCCAGAACCTTTCAAATAAAGAGAAGTGTGATTTTGAGGTTCAATGCAATGAGATGGAGGATCGAGATCGACTCGATCCTTGCAAAGGTAGGCTAAATTTAACTAACTCGACTGGTGTTTGGGAGTGGTAGTAGTGCTGATATGGATGATAATATTATGACATGAGTTGTCTATCTTAGCTTATGGAACAATGATCCTTCAGGGTTCAGGGAACTAACTTGGTATCCAGAGAGTTGAATGTTTCTTCTCCTCTGAGGGTTGCTTACTCTACTGGGGACTGGTAGTGAAACCTCCTTCCTTTTTGCTCTCTACTTCTGATTTTGAGTCTTCTCTACTAGCTTGTATTCCTACTCCCTATCTCCTTCTGCTTTCCAGTTCTCTACTTCCCTCCTTTTACTCTAAAGTTTCCACAATTTTTTACCCAAAAATCTTCGATCCCTTACTTTTCATTCTGAAGCCTTTTATAGGCTACACTTGGGGTCAAGGATGCATTGGATTCGACCACGTGGATTGACCCCAGCCTTTTGATCCTTTCTCCTCTTCCTTTTGTTGATCTCACGCATTCTTTAAGTCACGTAGTTTGAACCTTGTGCCAGGTCGTGGCACGTTCTCGACAACCACTTCCAAGAGGGTTGATTCTCGAAGATTATTGTCTCCTGGTGTTGATGTGGCTGGATCAAGGGATCCCCCTCTCTTGGGACGTGTGAGATTCTTGTCTCCTGGTACTAATGTGGCTGGATCCAATGGCCACTTGTTGCTCTAAGGGGATCCAACGACCTTGAGCCTCTTGAATTTTGTGGGATTCTTGTCTCCCTTTACTGAGTTGGCCAGATCCGGTGGTCCCTTGCTGACTTGGCCAGATCCGAGAGTCCTTTTGCATGAGGTGGACTGGTTTAGGCTTCCTTCTTACTTATTTGGCCGATGGTCTTCTTTTTTTTTAAAAAAAGTAGGTCAATTTGGGCATCTTTCTTATTTGCTAGACCGGCTTTGGACCTATTTTCCCTAAGTGGATAGATTTGGGGTTCTACAATGTATAAAAAAAAAACAGAACAACATAACCTTTTTTTCTTTGGGACAAAACAACAAAACTAGATCTAATTAATTTATGAAATCTTTAACAAGTGAACTTGTTTAATTTGCACTTCCACTTGTCTTTGTAACGCGAGAGTTGACTTGCAGTATGGTATGGTCTACGATAAAGCAAACCAGTGAGTAAGTTGCTTCAGACTTGTCCCCCTTTCCTCGAAATTTCATATGGCCGAAAGAGAAACATAGTACTTGTTATCTGAGACCAGGTTTTGATCCCCTTTCTCGGAATTTTATCCGAAGGAATGGGTGGGCTGCTCTACCTAGGCCGAAAATGATGCTTGCTCTCCAATCTCTATATATCTGCCTTTGGAAGGAATTCTTATTCACTTGAGAGAAAACATGAGGCCTTTGTCCACTCAAATCAAGAGATGGCTGATGCAGGTAGCTGTATGGAGATTTGTTGGTTTTGTTTCTACTATTGTTGGACTACTCTGTTATGCACTCAGCTCCTCCTTCAACAATCTATTCGGAAACTGGAACTCGTTGAAGATCCTTCTGTATGGTGTTTTTAGTCTCTTTATTTGCCTTTGGAGTCTGTTTGCGGAGGTATGTCAACACTCACCGAGTCTCCGATTCAAAGCTCATTCCGCGTTCTTGGTTTTGACCATCACATCCGTGTATTCCTATTTCGCGGACAAAGTTGTGAATGAAAAACCAGATGCATATAGCTTGATTTCGTGTGCTGCCTTTGCTATCATGTCATTCAGCCTGTCAAGGCAAACTCAGTGTAGATTTGAAATGGATTCTTTTTATTTTTTCTTGGGATGTCTAATAGTGCAACTCTTGAAGATTAATTTGGCATTAGCTATTGTTGGAATAGGTTTGACCTATGGCCTTATTATTCTTCGTTCCTCCTTAGATACCACATCATACCAGAATCTTGGAGTTCAAGATGAGCATCACAACTACCAGAATCTTGGAGTTCAAGATGAGCATCCAGTTGTGATTCATATCAATTCGCTTACTGATTATGCTAGTTTGATGCAACAACTCATGGCTTGTATAAAGGCGCTTCAGCAGGGAAATTCGAAGCTCACCGACATGCTTTTTAAGCATGTGAAGGAAAGGCTCGATAAAATTGAACTAGCTGATGTGGACTATAACTTTGTGATCGATGCGCTACCATCGGGAAAAGTCAACGACCTTCACGAAACTATAAAGCTGATGATGGGAGTTGGGTTTGCAAAGGAGTGCTGCGACGTGTACTGTAATTGGCGGAGAGAAAGCTTTAAGGAGTGCTTAATGAATTTATTAGGGTTGCCAGAGATCAACATCGAGGAGAAACTTGAAGGGGTGGGATTTAAAGATTACATTATTGTAAGACGGATTGAGGCTATCAAGGTCGCTCTTACGACACTATTTCCCAATGAGCGACGACTCTGTGATCGCGTCTTCGAGGGGTTCCCTTCTGTCGCTCGTCTTTGTTTCACTGATGTTTGTCGGGGAGCCACGATTCAATTGCTGAATATTGCCCATGTGTTTACGAGTGGGATCCCTTCGAACTGGCGTTTGTTCGAAAGCAATGGCAATCCGCGACGATTTTGGAGAAGCAAACAGGGACGTTTTAATGAAAGTGATAAATATGACTTTCCTTTACCCAGAGAAGAGTGCAATGGCCTTCCGTCTCGGGCTTCATGTAATGACCATTGATGTCATGAGCTACCTTATTTCTTCTTGTTTAGCCCAACAGACCTCGGAGCATAAGGGAGCGGGAACATCTTCATTTTCTATGCAGATTGATCGAATAATGAAGCATTTGGACAGAAAATTAGTGGTTGAGTACAAAAACATGAACCCTGCAGCACGGTACTTTTTCATGATGAATAATTGGAGGTGCGTAGAGATAAGCTCACAACAGCCAGGGTTTGACCTTGATTGTTTCAAAAAATACAGAACAAAAGTTCGACAAAACCTCGAACTTTATCGAAGAAGCTCTTGGAATGTGGTGCTAGAGTTTTTGAAGCTAGAGAACAATGAGTTAGTGGAGCCTAACGCAGAGTCACTGAAAGACAACCTCGAGTCGTTCAACATGTGCTTTAACGATATATGCAGCACTCAATCAGGATGGCTTACCTTTGATGAGCAGCTAAGTAAAGAAATAATAGTATCACTACACAACATCTTGTTGCCAGCATATGGAAACTTCATTGCGAGGTTCCAAGATATTCTTGGTAAACAGGCTTATAAGTATATTAAATATGGAATGTTTGATATTCAAGACCATCTCAACCAATTGTTTATTGGAGAGATGCCAATGATTCAGCGTCTGAAAGAGAGGGCAAAACTGTTGATGCTTGTACGTCAAACTAAAATATAAACTTTATTATCATAAAAGTAGTTATAATAAGATTTATGGCTTGTACTGTATGCCTTTCTCTGTTTTCTTCTTAGAATGCAAACACATTTCCCTTTTGTTTTGTTTTTATTTTTTAGATCGGCATGGCTCAAGTCTCAAACTAATTCCGAATTTTCTCTGTTCACTATATACCATTGCACGTTTTCTGCTCAGAATCCAGAACGTTTATTTCTTAATTTTGTTTTCATGTTTTCGGTTGATTTGGGTCGGGTGCAAGTCAAAGTTGCAACAGTACAGCACAAGGAACTGTCACCAAATTAATCAACAGCTGATTTTGAGTGTATACTCACGCCTCACTACCACACCGTTTTCAGTCTCCACCAGCAGCTGGTAGCAACGATTTTCTTACAATTTGGTAAGGTCCTTTCAATCTCAAACCCCCAACCAGATTCACTGCCCTTTAAAAATCAAGTACTATGCCTATCCGAAATTTCAATCAATTAGAACAGAAAAAGCTATGGAGAGTTGTAGGATTTATGTCAAGTGTGATTGGACTGATTTCTTATGCGTTGAGTTCCTCTTTCAACCATCTATTCGGAGAGTGGAACTTCTGGAAGATCATCCTTTAAACTGTCAGCAGCATGATGTTATTTTTGAAGAAATGGAAACATTCCAAGAGTTTCTCGCTGAAAGCTCATGTGCGTGTTCTGGTTTTGTTGCTTACTTCTTTGTACTCTTTCGTATCTGATAAAGCTGTGAGTGGAAAACCAGACCTATTAAGTTTGATTTCTTGTGGAGCCTTTGCTTTAATGTCTCTGTGCCTGTCAAGGCAGATTGACCTTGGGTTTGAAGCAGATCTCCTCAATTTCTTCCTCGGATGTCTAACTGTTCAACTGATGAAGATCAATTTGATGCTCTCTATCTTTGCAGCCATATTCTGCAATTGTTTCCTAGTTCTTCGTTCCAAATTGGATTCTCAATCACAGATTGGAACTATAGGGAGAGAGGACCATGTAACCGTAGAAATTGATGTTGCAGAAGGAGGAGAAAGAGGAGCTGATGACAACAGAAGTGACTTCCAATCTAATCATAGCAATGGCCACCGGCAATTTCCGTCGCTAAGAAGAAGGGTGGGTGACGGGTACAATTGGAAAAAATATGAAGATAAAGTAGTGAAAGGGAATGAAAATCAGCTAAGTTATTACAAGTGCACACACCCCAATTGCCCTGTGAAGAAAAAAGTTGAGAGAACTATAGATGGGGGAATTATTGAGATACACTACCAGGGTACCCATCCTCATTATAAGGCTAAGCATACAATGAAGCGGAACTCATCATCTGAAATTTATATTCCTTGTTACCTTGAGAGCCTGTCACCACTCACTTGCCAGATCAATCATTTGCCTCTCATGGTAGTGGACAAGTGGATTATGATGCAGCACCGGAGAGCTCCTTAATATCAATATGAACTATCATCTAATATATTTTGCTTGGTAATCTTGTCACTTCTAATAAAATTAAATATTTATAATGATTAACATGTCAAAAGTTCCCTTTTAGGTATCTTCTTTTTCCCCCTCCCAACTTCTACACCATCTTTTTAGTGCTTCTTTTGAATACTTGCTCAATCTTCGATGACTTTGATGATTGCTTTATCTAGGAAATTTTATGTAGAACAAGAGTTCAACGGCAAATGAATGATTGTCTCGTCTACAACTGGTGAAGTAACGAACTCAAAGGAGATTAATACCCATAGCCATATAATCATAAATTTGCTTCAATAATTGACAACAACACCTCCATAGAAATAAGTAAACTTACATAAATGCGAGATAAAACGATGAAAGGGTGTGCAACCAATGGAAGGAAGCATAGTGACAGAAAATTTTCATCCCACCTCATCATATGGATCCTATAATTTTATTGAAAAATGACCTTTTTATAATAGGCCTTTTACTTCGGCCTTTAATGCGTTGGGTCCCTACGCATGACCATTTTGCAAATTTAATTTTTATTATTTTAATTTAAAAATTAAATATAATATAATATTATAATATTAAAATAAATAATATAATATAAGTCATAGAGAGAAGGAAAAGTCAAAGATTTTAAAACTAGAGAAAAATGGCTTGCCTTGTCAACAAGCACATTGAAAGACAACCTCATCAACAAGCACATTGAGTTTATATGTAGACATTAATCTACATGGCTTGCCTCTAAGGATTTGCACATTGAGTTTATATGTAGACATTAATCTACATGGCTTGCCTATAAAGATTTGCTATGTGAAAAAAAAATTATAATTCCAATTGTATATAGTGGAAATAGTTTGCAAAATTACATCTGATTTTGAAATAATTTTCACTTGAAGTATTAATATTTCCTTAGTATGATTCTAAATGATTGTATTGAGTAAACTTCTAATTTTATCCTTGAATATATCAAATATTTGTAATTTAATTTTTAAATATTATAAATAAAAAAATTATTATATGTATAAATTGTTCATCATATTAGTTCCTTTATCAAATGATCTTCGTTAAGTATAACGGATTTAATGGCATGACATGTGATGTGCCAACGTGAAGTATCATGTAGTTAGGGAGCACTTTGACAAGAACAGAGACTAAAATAATGGCTTAATTTGAGACAGTGAGTAAACCCTTGTTTAGATCCTTGAATGTATCACAAGTTTTCAATTTAGTCTTTGAATGTTATAAACAAAATTTAAAAAAAAAATCTCTCTAAAAGTGTAAACCATCCATCATGTTGATCCTTTTATCAAATGATTTGTGTTAAATTTGATAGAGTTGTCCCATGACATATTACATGTCAATGTAAGGTACACATAGAGAGGAATCACTTTGATGAGAGCATGCTTGTAATAACAACTTAATTTACTTTTTTACTGTCTCCTTTCTCACTCTCCCCTCCACACACTTTACTTTCTCTTTCCTGCACTTCAACCCTCGCTTGAAGACGTGTAAAAGCTTTGTTCGTGGACATCAACTCGTGATTTAACCCTTCATCATTATGAATAAGAGTGAAATAGGGTAGAGACTTGTTAGGGACCTGCACCTTAGCCTATAAGGTCTAACCTATTTAATAAAAAGTTCAATTCTAAGTTTTTTAAATATTATTTTTAAATAAAAGACCAAGTTTTGGGCTTAAAAAGGCCTATTATGTTTAATAGGCTAGCTTATTTTATATTTATAATATTTATAATGAGGATAACAAATTTAATATTGGAGTTTGATGTTGCATATATGGATCTATTTTTATTTTAGATTCTCCTGTTCTTTCTTTCTTGAAAGTATTTGGAAAATTATACTCCACCACTCATCTTAATTGTCCAATAGATTCTTTGTCATCACACAATTTTTTTGCTTCAACAAAAGAAAAAAAATAGAATAAATGGAAGAAAATATGAAAACCAGAAGTAGAAGTAAAGAGCTATAGAAATGCTTCACACCATTTTTAACATTTAAATAACACATGATCATGTCCTTTTAGTCCACATATTTTGTCAAAGTGATCGTCAGCTACATGATACTTTAGGTTGTTACATAATGTGTAACTTTGATTAATTTTATAGAGACCATTTGCTAGAGCAATGTGATATAAGATTTACATTTTTATGGACTTTTTTTTTAACTTCAAACATTTAGAAACAAAATTGTAAGCACTTCACACATTTATAAACCTAATTGAGAGTTTACTCACTGTTACAATTAAAATTATCGTTTTAGTATATGCTCTTATCAAAGTAGTCCTTGATTATGTGGCACCACATGTATCATGTCATCAAGTATGTTATATTTAACAAAATTTATTTGACAGAGAGACTAATTAGGTGGATAATTTACATATTTAATTATTATTTTTTAATTTCATAACATTTAAGAACTAAATTACAAATGTTTGACATATCAAGGGATAAAATTAAGAGTTTACTCAATAATATTCGAGATTTATAATCAAAATCTAGATTATATTTAAAATAAGCGGGATCCTAGATTGATTATAAATATAACAAAATTAAAGTATATAAATAAGGTTAGAGATTCTCCATCATATTTATAGATTTTCAATCATAATAATCAAATATGATGGAGAATCTCTAACCTTATTTATATACTTTAATTTAATTATATTTATAATCAATTGAAGGATCCACGCTTATTTTAGATATGATGTAGATTTTGATTATAAATATCGAATATTTGATCAAACACCGGTCTATACATTTCGATTTCATGGCCTTCAATCTTCCAGGAACTTTTGACATTTCAGACACTTACAAGGCAAGTTGGGTTATCCCATTAAAAACCATTATCAGTTTAAAATCCACAAATTATTAGACTTTAATAACCTTCTTCTTCCTTAGCCAAGCTTCCTCAAACCCGTTCTTTCTTCTCTTAAATTTTGCCATTTTCAAAGCTATCTCAAACTTGTATTTTTGCACCATTGTGGTTTAACTTCTGTTCAAACTATTTTCTTTACCATTTTTTATCAGATTACGAACAACTTTTTTTACTGCAAAATGTTTGGTTCATCTTCGCAAACTACGAAAAAACCAACTTTTTTTAATCTTATTAATATTTTATAAATTAAATAAAAAATCCTAGATATTACAAAATAAATACAAAAAAAATTTATATAAATATTTTGATAAATTTAAAAGTTAATTTGTTATATACTTTTTAAAATTTGTGTGAAATTTATCTGCAGATTTAAAATTTGCGGAAAAATTACCTGTAGAATTTCTTCTAGACTCAATATCTACAACAAAAAAAAATTACATGCTAAATTTTTATATGCAAGAAATTTCCTGCGAAATTTTCTGTAACTTTAATCGCAAGAAAAATTTGGGGATTTTTTTTGCAGAAAATTTTTCTTAGACTTTGGAAACTGCAAATTTTCTTTTCTTTTCATTCTTTTTTTTTTTTTTCAGATTTTGGAATTGCAGAAAATTTGTTATCTGGCAAAGAATTACTGCATGCTAAAATTTTCTTCTAGTGTAGTGCTACCTATTATATAGATAAATTGTCCACGAATTACATACGAACATTTTCATTATTTTTCTTTATATGTTAAAATCATATAGATACTTTTTTTCCCCTATAAATAAACATTTTCCTAAGGTTTCCAAGGCACAGTTATATAGTTTTTTCAAAACACATTAGCATACACTTTTAAAATAGTCACTCCAAGATCAACTTTAAAATATATCATCATTTTCACTTTTTATTTTTTTAATCTAATAATTTTAAAGAATAAGTCATATTTAATTATTAAATTAAAAATAAAAAATAACTATTTTAGAATTACTCTTGGAATAACATTTCTCTATTCAGAGATAGCAAAAAAAAATTAATTGATCTTAAATATGAAACTTTTACACTTATATCTCTTAATAACTTTTATTATAAAATAAATCAATCTAATTATTAAATTCAAAGTAATTATAAAATAGTTTGTTTTTAAAATTTCACGCAAATGAAAATTTAATATTTCATCCTACTGTTTTATTTTATCAGATAATATGTTATTTAAAATATAATTAAATATCTATTCCTAGAAGCATACTAACAAATATCTAATTGAATTAGGTAAATTTTAATATACATGAATATCAAATAAAAAATATTAAGTGGTAGTGTAAAATTTTAATGCCTATAATATAATGCCAATTGGTCATGTCTCATAGGCGTAAAACTCATATATAAAAGCAACGTATCAAATCAGATTTTTTTAAGAAAATAAAAATTATAAATATGCGTCACTTCGTAGAAAACATGCTGACCGTTATATTTATTAATTTAGGTGCGATTCTAGTTTTTACAGAGCATTGAAACTCGAAAGTGAGCCCATTCTAACATCGTAATAAGTATAATTATCAAAATTTTATCTAATCACGTACATTGATGTTTTTATTGTTTTACGAGTTTTTTTATGGAATGTCGGAGCTTTGGTACCGCAGTTGTTTTCTTGGACATTTGAATAATATTTAATGAAGAAAAATGTTACATTTGAGGCTACATGCACACGGTTCATGCGATTCTTCCCTAAGAGTCAACCATTGATAAACATTTTATTAAGTATAGTAAAAAGTTGATTAATAGAAGGACTATGGAAGATATAATTAAGAAAAAGACCATTTCATAATTTATAAAAAAATAATTGGACTAAAACAGTAGCCATAAAATTTGGTCAATCCTTAAATGAGATGGACTAAGTGTTTAAAAATGTTAAATGACAGGTGGGATTAAAGTACGAAGTTTAAGTAAAAGCTGGTATAAGAAAAATGTAATTTGGAACAGTATAAGGACAAAAAACTAAGAAAATTTAAGGGTAAAATTGTAAGTTCTGAAATAATAATTTATATTATGAAATAAAATATTAAATTTAATTAATTTACTTTAGTTAAGTCCTATGTAAAAGAGAAGTGGAACATCAATCAAAGCATAGAAAATTAGACAGGAAACTAGTAATTTCTTAAACTGTGAGCAAATAGTAATTTCTTAAAAGAAAATTAAATACATTTGTAGTATTTATTTAGTGGTGACAAAAAAAAACTGAAACACTTAAATAATATGATTTGGGATCGAAAAGTTTAGAAAATGAATAAGTTAAGAAAAGAATTAAATATTCACAACATGAAAATTTTAAAAAATTTTAAAATAAATAACTACTTCATAACTAATTTTTAGTAAAAACAATTAGTTACAAAATTATTATAATATTGGTGGTAGCATGGAACAAATAGTAAATTAGCTAATATTACGACCTAAATCGCGACGCGAAATCGTGGATTGAAATGAGGTTTGAAACCAGGTCCCTTCCTGGAAGGAACCAAGTATATAGAGCCGAAACCAACTCAGTCAATTAGGGGCCAAGACTGACTCAGCTTCATGGGAGTCGCCACCGACATTTTTCATAGGAAATGCCAGGAAACCTTGGACAGATTAGGATGGTCTTTGAATCAAAGAGTTTATCGTACAATAATTACCAAACTAGCTGCATGAAAAGGAAGTAACTCTCACATTTGGTTTATGCTTTTCCGAAGAGGAAGTATTAGCATAAGATGATTATGAAATATATTTTAGTTTTTTTGGATGAGTAACTTGACAAGAGTAAGTCTCTTACTCCTACGTATCTCCTATTGTAATGCAGAAGTCAAAATTTATGTAGTTTTGGGAGAGTTATTGAGATAAAGAGAAATGACCAAAATTGACTCGACTCGGCTGAAGAGGGAATGTGCTGATAATGACTCGGCCTAGTCCAGGATGGAAAGGTGCCGAAACAAGGTCGGTGGGTCGATACGAAGGGTGTCACAAAGGGCTCAACTTTCGAGTTGTTCAGGTGTTTTGGTCGTGGGAAATGTCTGTCTGGTTTAGATGGTAGAAAAGGGGGAAGTACGACCGACTCGACTTAGGAGGCCGGGCACAACTCGGACGACCGATTTTTGGGGGGATGGGTCGAGGTTGAGTCAGCTAGGTCCTGTGCCAGGTTGGTAAAACTGGGGCTAGGGCTAACGTATTCTTTAGCTAGATGGGGACGATTTTAGTTTGGGCTCAACGTAAGAGGCGTAATGCATTAATAGCAGTTCACAAAGAGAGAGCCTAAGTCAATTCGGCTTAGTTGGGTGTAGACTACACAACTAGCCTAATAAATCGCAATCTGAGGGGTGCTATATCATCTTATGGGCATGCATATGGGCTTTAGCAACTAACCTGGTATCCAGAAGTTTTGGCGTCGTTCTCTTCCTTTTACTTTTCTCCAGCAGCTCCGCTTGGGTTGCCTTAAGAATTCTCTCCCAGACTTGAGTGGAGTAGCTTTTCACTTAGGGGAATTTTCTTTCTGCCTTCCTTTTTCGACCTGTTCCTTTTCGTTCTGAGGCCTTTTATAGGCCTCGTCTGAGGTTGTTATGGGTTCGGTTTGGTCGCATGCGTTATCTCTATCCCCTGGTGTTATGGCTAAGTTCGTGGTGCGTCTCCTGCATGCGGTTACCTCCCACTACAACCATGTATCCTTGTTTCTTGAGTTGTTCCTGGACAAGTGGTGGATTAGGGGTCGACGGGGCGTAGGCGTGTTATGGGATTTTATCCTATCAAGACAAATTTGGAGTAGCACAGCTAAGAAAATAATCATAGTTAATTTGTAGTAAAATTTTAAATTTTGCAACTATTTTCTAACTAATTTGTAGAAATAAGAAATATAAATGAATATAATTTAAATTTAGTTAGGAAAATAACATGCTAGTTAATTAATAGTTAATTAGTTAAGATTTAGTTACTAATTTAAATGGTAACTAAATTTAATAGTAAAATTAAAAAAATCTTGTAGTGATTGAAATTTAAAAAAAAAATCTGGACATTAATTAATTAAATAAATTTTAAGGTTAATTACGAAGAACAAAGTAAGTAATTGTAACTAGGGATAACTCACTAAGTGAAATAATCTCCTAATTTACTAGAGTGTACACATAGAATAAAATGTTAGGTACGTATAACTTATAAGACTTCAAAATAAACCAATAATTAAGGTGCTAGGACTTTTCACTTGAAAGATCACGAGTTGATTAATGATTAACATAATTAATTAAAGATTAACTAAGAATGAAATAATGTTCGACTAATAATTAAGTAATTACTAAGACTTAATTAGATGGTTTGATTTATGCCTAATTAAGTAGCCAGATCTGATTAAATAGTAAAATAATTAATTAGATAATTAAACAATTAATTCCTAGGTCAATACTTGGAATTAATGTTGACCCAATTAAGGTGACCAAAAAGTGAACCAAGTTGATCTTTATAATTAAATTCTTAATTACTCATTTAATTAAGACTTATTAACACACCATGATAAAATAGATTGAATTACTTGAACTTAATTAATTATTCTAGGTTTTATAATATACTTAAAATTTTTATAAGACTCTAAGATTTGTATAAATTAATTGTAAGATTTATATATAAAAATAAGAAATGAGTGATGAATATAACGATGATGAAAAATATTCGGTAAAATAATCAAGAGGTTATAGATAATAACATGGAATAAATGGAAGATATTGAAGAAATTTTTATGTTTCAGTCATCTCCTTTTATCAACTTAACACTCTTATTTATATTATATAGAACGCTTATACAAAGTTGTCACATTTTACAGATACAAATAATGTGAATACACTTCATATAAAGACATCGTTTGCTAAGGTCGTAGCTGGTTCTCACCCCATTAAAGATTGAACTGGGGAAGGATCTCTGCTCCAATATATACTAAGCAAGATACCAGTTCGATTTTTCAGTAAGATGGATTTTCCATTATATTGCCCAATTGGAGAAAGCCCAGCAACACCAATTTTTCCACATCCGAGGTCATATAGGTCCTACAATATTACGCACATTCAAGTGTGTTTAAATTAGTAGTAATTTGCCAAACAAGCTATAGGTGCATACTATGTGCGAGAAATGGATACTAAGAAATGAATCAAGAAAATTTTAAATTTGATAAGACCTCTACAAAGTCATGATGCAGTTGTTATTGCCTGTGTCTACCGTCGAATCCCAAAAAACTAGAATGGATGAGAAATTGGGTATGAAAGCAGCATTGCCCATAGCAACAACATTAAGGGTGCAAACATGTATTAAAATGATAAATTGGATTGCGGGTGCCATTGCCATGTGTAACTGTTTTGCAACTTATTATACGTAATCATATATATATATAAATAAGCCTTTAAATACTACACATACTCCATTTATTTTATATTGTGTTTTGGGAAGTACACTAGTTAAGAGAAAGGGAGGCTTGATTAATGTCTTCACCTAATATTGTTGGAAGATAAAAATTATTGACATATTTTATGGAGTCATGAAACGTGGAACCTTGTACAATATTTATACTTAAGTGATATACTTTTTAATTTGTTTATGTTTTTCTTTTTATTATATTATATCAGTTATCATATTTATATTTTTGTCTCTTCTGTCTCTATTTCTCTCTAGGTGTCTAGTAGTACAAAGTATTCTTATATATCATTTTTCTAATTTACACTCTTTTCATCAACACCTCCTTTATTATTAGGACAGTTTATCCGAGTATGAGTGAATAATGAATGACATAACAAAAGAGAAAATATATTATGCAATAGTTATGTAAAACAAATTTATATTATTATTTAATTATAAATTATTGTGTATGATAAATTAATTTGTTGTTTTTTTTTATTTTAAAAGTCATATTAATGATAATTTATAGTTGAATGACAATGTAAAATTATTTTGTACTATCAATGTATGACTGTTAAACTCTAACAAAAATAATTTAATTTTGATGTAATGTTAATGTAATTTTTTTTATATTATCAACTAATCAAAATTACTTTAATTATTATAAAAATTAATAATTTTTAATTATATAACAATTCATAATTAGATGATAATATAAAAAATATTTATATTGTAAATGTATTTTATCTAAATTCAACAAAAATTTCAAATATTTTTAAATTTAATATAATGTCAATTTTAAGAAAATATAAGTTGGTTTGATTTTATTACCCTCTTACCCTATTAATATTCTATCTCTACCTTAAGGCAAATGATTTTGCTGGGTTGAAGTAGTGCTCATGTGGGTTGTCGAATCCCCGAATAACTAGAATGGAAGAAAAATTAGGTATCCTGAAGGTCTTAATGGTAGCTACAAGCATGGCACAAACATGTGTCAAAATGATTAAATGAATTGTTGTCATACTACATAGGTGTTTTTCAGTTGATAGGAGACAACATATAAGACTTTATATATTATATAAATAGGATATTTATTTCATTTTATTTTATTGGGCAGTGTGACAATTAATAGGAAAATAAATGTTAATTTATTTCTTCACCTAATTTTATCGTAATCATTCAAAGTTAAAATAATAAAAATTAGATTTAACATATAATTTGTTCTCTAATATTATGAATGGTAAGTTTTCTATTTGTTATATATAAGAATGAGGGCGTTAGATTTGTGCCTACTCAAATATCCCTCACGATATGTTTAAAATGTTTCCGAGAAGACCGTTTTCGAAATCTCAAATCCCACAACTTCGAATTGTTTGAATTCAAACATATTTTGGCAAAATAAAAAAAGGTTTATTTATTGAGAAAATCAATAAATAATTTTTTGGGGCACAAGTTGATGACCATTTAGAATTTTTCTTAAGTGTCAGAAGGATTACTTCGAAATTGACTAAATTTTGATTCCTTAAAAGCCTATTTTGAGTTTGAAATTAATCTATGTTATGTGTTTAAGAAATAAGAATTTCAGGGAATGACAAATTTCAAGACAAGAGATTCGAAAAAATTAAGTCAAAAAATAGTTATAAGTAGTTATCGAAGTCCCTCTATCATGACAGATGACAAAACTTTATATAGTCAGTCCTAGACATTTTCATTTTTACATTTCAATGTACTTAAATTTTTTATTTCTTTAAATAATTACTTTTCATTTATTTTATACTTTATTGATTTTCACTATAATATTTTCTTTACATCCACATTTCAAATACATTTAAATTCATTGTATCTTTGTCCTTTTATTGATTTTGTTTACACTTATTCTGTTATTTAAAGGTTTTAAATTGATTAGAGTTTGTCTGAAAATGTTACAATATGAAGTTGCAGTCAATAAAATTGAAATAAATAGGATATGGAATTTATTGGAATTATAAAGCAAGGATGAGATTACAAATATAAAAAAGTGAGTACAATTTAGGTGCATCTAAAGATTGGCAAGAGTTCTGCTTCAATGTACTTGGCAAGATAGAGGTACGATGCTTCGGTATAATGGAGAGCGTCCCAAAATACGTATTTTGAAGCGTCGTTGCATACTGGGGTAAATTCATTACAAATTGGAGATACTTCAACTACGCCCAGCCCGCAACACCCTAAATTAGTTACCTCCATACCTATTTCAAAAATTGCCCACAAATGCTCAAATTAAATATAACACATTTTCATTCTTTTTCTCACATTTTAAAGCCATATACAAACCTTTTTCCTATAGAAAAACATTATGGAAATATAAAGCAAATATGAACAAAGTTTTCCTAAGGTTTCCGAGGCACAGTTCTATATATATACGTGGATCAATTGATGTCAAGTGTTAACTTTTACATTTACACTGTTTAACAACTTTCTATAGAATATGAAATTCAATCCAACTATAAAACTTTTTTATAATTTCAGACAAATATAAATAACTAATTGATATTTTAACTCATTATTTTATTTTAATGAATAATATATTATTTACAATATTAGCAAATATCTATTATTAGAAAACATATTAATAAATATCTAATTTTGGAGAAATTTAATATACATAATCCTAAAAATAATATTAAATGATTTAACAATTCGATTGTTTAATTTCATATTTTACAAAAGATTATGAAGTAACTTATGTGTAAAAGTTTCAGTTTCAATTAATCATATCTCATATAAGTAAATGTATATATGTATTGATAATGTATCATATGATAGCTCTTTGAATGGCTAGAAATGAGAGAGTACGTAGGAGAACCAACATTAATGAGTATATATGTCCAAACCCAAAATATTAAGAATATAAATATATATAAGCATTAAAGTAAAAAAAAAATCAAAATAATTTAGTCTAAATATTAAGGGTTTAACTCCTCTAAATGAAGAGATACGAGAAAAATAAGAAAGTAAAAGTATCTATTTATATTTAAATTAAAATACTTTATATATTTTTAACTAATTTTAAACAATAATAAATATACCTTTACTATATTATATACTTTAAAGAAATCAAATCTAAATGTTAATATAACAAATTTAGCGATCACAGTTGAGTGAGGAGCAATATAAATCTGCAAAAATATAGCTCACCATAATTTTCAGAATGATTGATTAGGTTGAGTGTGGTGTAATATAAGTCTGTATAAACAAGTATGCTTCCAGGAAGCATAGCTTGAATTTGAGGTAATCGCTGCGCCAATTTTCGATTATATTGCTCAGCATCAGAGTTCTCATTCTCCACACATTTCCGGTCGTGTTCAAACTTCATTGTTATTTGAAAAGGTAAGCAACCAATGGGAGGAAGCCCAGCAACACCAAATTTTCGGCATCCGAGGTCATATAGCTCCTACAATATTACGCAGTGCACAGAATATGATCAACCATAATATATATTAGTTGTCTATTGGTGCATAATGCATATTCTATGAAGATAATGAATCAACAAAAAATTAAATTTGATATGGACTCTATAAAATTGAGTTTCTTGCTGAACCAAATTAGATTGAAAATGTACCTTCATTTATCTTTTCCCATCCTTATTCTATATATCGTTAAAAATTTCCTCCCTCTTAGAAATAGCAAAATACTCTCATATGTTCTTTCGTTTTGGTATTATTTTGTAATCGAAGAGACCACGAAGGACATGTAAAAAAGTAACATCACTACAAGAATTTTTTGATTTTGCTACTAATTTTAGCTACCATTTAAATTAGTAGTTAAATCCTAACTAATTAATTAGAATATTATTTTTTTCTAGCTAAATTTAAGTTATATTTATTTATACTTCTTATTACTACAAATTAGTTAGAAAATAACTACAAATTTTAAAAATTTACTACAAATTAATTAAGATTATTTTCTTAGCTAATTTGCTACTTATTTCATGCTACCAATCAATATTATAATAATTTTATAGTTAATTATTTTTATTAGAAATTAACTACAAAACAACTATTAATTTTAAAATTAATCACAAAATTATTTGTAACAAATTTTAAATTTTTTAATAGGGAAAATGACTGAGAAGAAGTTGGAGGGAGTTTCAGCAAATAGAATTATCAAGTGACTACACTATGTCGAAACAAAAATTGTTTATTTAAAAGTGTTTCTTCGATAATTCTACGAATAGATAATTTAAAATATTTAGGGTTTTTTTAAAGAATTTAGTTTATTATTGTGCTTCCAGTTAAGTACTTAAAAAAATTATAAATCACTTTAATATATTTCCATAGACTCAAAGCATTTTAAAATACAGTACAAAAGCGCTGTAAAAAAAACTTTTATGACATGTACTATAAACTTTATCTAAAAGAAAGAACAAGCATAGAGAAATTATAATAAATTAGACTTTTTTTTTTACCTATATTAACTTATTCAATCTTATACTTTTCTTGTTATTATTAACTTAATCATGCATAATTTAATTATGATAAATAAGTGTAGCTTACCTTAATGAAGATTTGCAGCCTATCAAGCAGATAATCTTGGTAGGTATTAATGTTGATGAACATCATTCTTCGGGTGGGAAGGTCATAAAAATTGAAAATAATGTCATTAGCACCTACAGAAATAACAACAAGAGCATCTTCAAGTATTTGTGTAGATTTATTTTTCCCTGCAATAAGCCTGAGCTTCTCTGCGTAAGTTTTGAAGTATTCAATTTGATGAGGCATTGATATGACATTGGCCGAAGTTGCCGTGAGATCATCAATACCTGATCCTCCAGACGCGAAGCAAACACCCGTTAAAAGTTCTTTATCGGATAGGTTTGGATTCAAATAAGGAGGGACAGAATCTTTGAGATTTAATATAGAGGCCAGAAAGTCAACAACCAATTTTCCATTAGAGAATCTTCCTGTGGGTAGATGACCTGGGAAATCCTTGCCATAGGGCAAATAATTTGCCTTAACCAAAGTCCACTCGATGTAGTTGTTGTTGCCTGTGTCTACCGTTGAATCACCAAAGACTAGAATGGAAGAAATAGTGTATGTAGGGTGAGTATTGCTCATAGCCACAACAATGGTGCAAACATGCATTAAAATGAGAAGATGGATTGTGGGTGTCATTGCTATATAATTTGTTTCTCAACCTATACATAATAGCAAAGACAGGCTTTTTATACTACATGTATTAAACTTATTTTATTTTATTTATTTTAAACTACACTATTTAAGAGAGGAAGAGAAAGTGTTGATTATCTCTTCACCTAATAATCTAATATGGTTGTAAGTGAAAAAGATAGTGATATATTTTGTTGCTTAAATATATTTTTATTCTTAAATATAGCTTAATTTTATTTTTTGTTTTTTAAATTTAAAATTATTCTTTTAATTTTTATATTTTAGAATTTTAATTTTAATTTCTCAACTTATATAATAAATAAATTTTTAAAAATAATTGATTTTACTCTTTTACCTTACATAACAAATAAATAATTACTTTCATGTATAATTATATAATATAAATTTATTCATCTTTTCTTATTATAAACCTTCATCTTGTATATATAACATATTCTATTACGATGACATCAATCATATTTCTTTCTTTTGATCCAAAACAATGAACTGTAGGTGCTGCTTTGAATCTAACGACTAATAAATAGTTTTTCGATGAGTTTATAATATATATTTATACCAAACAACACATTTTATAAATCATTATATATTTTATAACTACACCTACTAGATAATGAAAAAGGTAAAATCATTATATATTTTATTAATTACTATTGCATATTATAAAAGCTTAATCGAAGCTTCACTCAACGATTGAACTTCAAGGCCTTAACTAGCCGACAAACATGACACAACACGATAAAATGGCTTTCATTAGCTGACAAACACGACAGAAAACGAGAAAATGAATTAATGAATTGTTGCTGCACTACACAACTGTTTTTCAGTTGATTAGCAGATATCGTTAAGGCTTTATATAAGAGCATTTATTTTATTTTATCGAGTAGTGTGACTATTAATAGGAAGAAAATGTTAATTAATTTCTTTACCTAATTTTGTCGTAATCATTTAAGACTAGAATAAAAAAAATTAAAATAACAAAAGAAGTTATTTATTTAAAATAAAAATAATTAATGTTTGAAGTTTTATTTTTAAATAAAAAATCATTAAACATTTTTTAATTTAAACATATAAATTGATTTAACTATATTACACTCTTACTTTATTACTTATCAAATGCACAAACAAATTGATACAAAATTATAAATCGTTGTATATTTTATTACTACAACTACTATATAAAGAAAAAGGAAAAATCATTGTATATTTTATGGATTACTGTTGCATATTAAGCTTAATCGAAGCTTCACTCAACAATTGAATTTCAAGTTCTTAATTTGTGGATAAATGATGAGTCACATTTTATACACTTTACAGGGCCTTAAGACAAGTGTTTTAGAGATCATTTGGTGCCTAAGAATTGAGTATTAGTTAAGATTCATATTATAAACCTAAAAATAGAGAAAATATAAATCTGTGCTAACTCGAGGATCTTAGCTAATAAAAGACTTGTTTTTCTTTTCTTGCAAGTTTAGCCAAGATGATCTCAACCCATCATAAGAGGTCCCGTCGAGACGGTCTCGGCCCATCACAAGAAGACTCAGCTGAGATGAAGTCGTCCCGACCAGACCGACTTCATCTTGGCCAAGTCAGGCTTCTCGGTCCAACAGCCCAATGAGGAGTGGCCCAAAGGCGTATCCACCTCAGCTCCAGCTTAGCTGCCACACTACTCCTGGAGAAGCTTGCAGCGCAAGTTACACAAGGGTAAAATAAGCAATTCAGTTGTAATTCTGTTAGGAATCGTTAGGAGTAGCAAGTCACAGCTCGTGTATATATAGGAGGAACTGTGCACTTTTTAGGGGTCTCTGGACTTCATATTTTCCCATCTCCATTATTTTCATTCTCTCACTCTCATCTACTACGCTCACGGTGGTGCACGATGCTATCATTGGTGCTTCTCTCGATCGAGGAAGTGCAAGTCAGGATCCATATATAAAAGTCTTAGGCATTTCAACTAACCAATATTCCATGTCATCATGGACATCAATTTGGCAATTCAAGATATAAGTAGGCATATGATGAAACTTTCTCTCTTGGCCACACAAGATCCTATTACTTTCATAGCTACACCATTTATCCACACAAGTAAAGGATAATCCATTCAACCTAGATGAAACATTAAGAATAAACTTATAGTATCCTTGTGCATACATCAAAACAACATAAAGTTCAAGGGTTTTAAAGATAACATGCAATGAAATAATATAAGCTTTAGGCAACATGCATTTGCAGATATATGACCTCTTAGCAATAAAGGCATTTTTAGGACACATGAAGGATCTTGGAACATGAAAACCGAGAGATTACTCTTCATAGATGTCATTTTCAAACTCCTTTATAGCTTGCCTCATACCTACAAAAAAAGAATTTTCAAAACATAAAATGAATGTTACACAAAGTTAGTAAACAAGGACTCTTTTCCATCAAAATTCTCTTAACTCCTCTTACTCTCAAGTGTAGAGTTTCTTTCCTTTTTCTATCTTTTCCTCTCTTTTCTTAACCTCTCTTTTGCTTTTCTCTCCACCTTGTGATAAACTAGAATTTTGTATATTAATGCCAAGGATTTTGTGGTGAAAATTTTATTTTTTCTAACATTTATCATGCATAATTCACCCTTTTCCCTTTGAGTTTAATGAAATAAAAATCCACAAGCAAAAAATGAGAAAACATAACAAAAATTAGGATTTTTGACCCCAAAAGAGGAAGCCCATAAAAGACCAGCATGACCATGCTCTATTTAGCATGCTCATGCACAAGTATAAAAGACATATAACACAATTGTGCTCCATTCAGCACACACATGCATAGTTGCAAAGAGGGGCATCATGATGGTACTCCAATTTGCATGCTCGTTCAAGTCTACTAGGGAGATCCACTTCGCACAATAGAAAAAGGAGTACCCAAGGAGCATAGACCATCATCCCAATCATCCTAACATCCCAACATTTCATAGCTCTAGTCTCTCATACTTCCACTTTCCTCCTATATTTTTTTTTTCAGTTCTAGAGCTCTCTAAGAGCATATCAAGGGCATTTACCAAGGCTCAAGGTATAGTACAAAGTGGACCATTACGAGTTTTTCTTTCCTTACTTCTTCATACATGCTTCAGTCCTCTTTACTTTTACCATGTGTATGGGTAACTAGATCTCCTTTTAAGGGTTATGGTATAATTTGTGGTTAGAAGCCTCAATCTTTCTTTTGAATGTAATTTTTTATCTTTCTTTCTCTTTTTGATTAAATTTTTTTATTAATTTAATATTATTGTAAAGAATTGGTTACCCTTTGCATGTTTAAATCAATTAATTAGTGACGACCATACCATAGTTAGCTGGTGGCTTATGAAACAATTGGATTTAAGGAGATTGCATGACCACACTTTTCTCTAAAGTTCTAATTCAACTAATTATTAATTAGCTTCTATGTTCTTAACGTATGTTTAAGTATGCGCAGTAGGAACCATCCTAGAGCAAAAAATATTGGGGTACTAGATCAAGATTTTCTAATAGAATTAAGAGATAAAATAAATAACAAGTGGGGAGTAGATTTAGAAAGTTGCATGAAATTGGGATAGGAAGAGAAAGCATAGATGAAACCATGACCTTTAATTCAATTTAAATTCTAATTTCTCTATTTACTTTATTTGCTTTTACCTCTATCTTTTCTCTCCCTATTCTTTTTTTTCTTCTACTTTTGTTCTCTATTTATGCTAACCCGTTCTCAAATGCCTCAATTATAGTTTGACCTCAAAATTTAGAAAGTTACTCATAGTAACAGAAAAGCAAAGAGAGATATGACCGAAAATGTAAGAAAGGAGTGAGAAATGTACCTCACTCAAGCTCATAATATGAGCACAACGTAAGAATAACACAAACATCCAATTAACAGATAATAAACAAACAAGTATGCTCATGAATGATGACAATGCACTCCTAGTACTATTCCATATGCCATGTGATACAAACTCTAATCCAACAAGTAGGCTGGCTAGGTGCAACACTTCTAATCTCCATCTCTATGATTAGTTATACCATGCTAGCATGATGTCCCATTGGTAACTGGATGTCAGGTACTACTAGACTCATCATTTGATTCAACTCATGGATCAATCACGATCATTGGGGTCCAGTATTGAGTAGCCCCAAGAGGTCTAGTGACCTTATCATCCAAGTTTTGTCTATTTCGTTACACACTCGTTTCATTAAATGATGCATGAATGCAGTTCAATTAAATCATTATTTCACTTTCAACATTGGACCGACGAGGACCATTCTAATCTCTCACAGGCTAGGTACCTCATATCTCAACCCATCATAGATTAATGAGTATCATTCTTGCCTCTCACAAGCTAGGTCACTCACTAGATAATGTCCCTTAGGCTCATTCTTGTTTCTCAAAAACTATATCACCCTTCGAGCACATCTATCATTTTTTACTCATTTTTACATACCATTATTCTCAACTATAAAATTCAATAATAAAATTACACACATGTATATTCCAACAATTTAAGCATTGAATTCCAATACAACAAATTCATGCAAGTACAGATAGGGTAGCATGAGTGTGCTCCCATTAGCACGAGTGTCCTCCCATTAGCATGGGCGTGCACATAGTGCATGTGGATGCATAGATTTTGCACGACTATGCACAACATGCATGAGCTGTTCTTTAGAAGCACAATCGTGCTTAACGACCTACTATCAAATTTATTGGATTTTCGCCCAGAATTTTGAATTTTAATGAGGGAACCTATGACTTTCTACATTTTGCACACATACAACCAAGTATGTAGTTTATTTCACAAATAACAGTAGAAGCAAGCAAGACCTAATCTAGGAAGCTCAACCCCCTTCAGAGAACACAAGGACATATAGTTGATAACTACATGATTATCAATAATATTAACAAAAAGGAAGGTTCCTAATCTAGGAAGTTCAATCTCCTCTTAAGATAACCTAAAACATACACTTTTGGGAGTCTTAGGGATGATCCTTAAACCCATAGTTATACTCATACTCCTAAGTTGGATATCTCATTCCCCTTACCTAGAAAAGCATAAACATAGAAAAAACGTTCCTCAAGTTCGTTATTCTTGTTCCTTAGTGGTTTCCTCCAAAGGTTCTCTTTCCTCCCTTCTTTAGTCCCTTCTCTAGTTTGAAAACATGTATGTAGAAAAATTAACTTAGTAGCAAAGGTATTTTCAGTTCCTAGGTCACTCCTTTATAAAGCCTCAAAATGGGCCTCCCAAGTTTCGTTAATAGCCCATGTGAAACTCAAACAAACAATCTCCACACATCTTGAGAATGCTACAGGGGATGAGAAAATTTAAACTATCTAGGTTTATTTCTTTGTATCAAACTCAACTTGTTTAGAGGCTCTCTTGCCTTATTGTTGCTTGGTATCCAACTCCTTATATAGGAGAAAAAGACAATGCATGAGCTCATATTGTACAAAGTGGGATCTGAGTTATCCTACTCCTTATGTAGGAAAAGGAAGGTGAGGCATGAGCTTATGTTGTCTAGCGTGAGACTTAAGCTTTTACCATATTTAAATAGATTATTTTTCTTGATTTAATTAATTAAAATTCAACATATTATTTCTCCCAAAATATTATGTATTTAATTATAAAACAATTAAACTATTTATTAATAATAATTAATAAAATACAATATTTACAACCAATAATAAAATAGAACAAAAATTGGGGTGTTACTGGCAACACGATTGTACTCCTCTCTATATGCACGTACAACCCCACTAGGAAGGCCCACTTTTCACAATATAAATGGGAGCAACCCACGAGCAGAAACCATCATCCTAATCATCATGTCATCTCAGCATTCCACAACTCTAATCTCTCATACTCAAACTCTCCTCCTACATTTTCTCTCAGTTTTAAAGCTTTCTAAGAGCACATTGGAGACATTTAGTAAGGCTCAAGGCATAATGCAGAACAGAGGATGGGTTTTTCTTTCCTCACTTCTTCGTGTTTGTTTTAGTCTTGTTTATTTTAACATGTGTATGGGTAACTAAATTCCCTTTTAAGGATTATGGTAAACTTATAAAACAATTGGATTTAGGAAGATTGCATGACCAACTTTTTTCTCTAAATCTTTTATCTGGTTAATTATTAATTAGTTTCTATATTCTTAATGTTTGCTTGAGCGTGCGTTTCTATATGCAAAATAAGGAAAAGAATATTAGGAATACTAAATCAAGGCTTACTGGTAGAATTAAGGTCAAGTCTATAATAAGGGGGATTAGATTCATAGCGTTTCATGAAATTAGGATTAGGAGGGAAGGAAAAAAAAAATAGATGAAACCATGACTCATAATTCAAATTTAAATTCTAATTTCTCTCTTTTCTTATTCATTTTTACCATTCTTTTCATTGCACAACTCCTTTTTGAAACTAAATTGATTTTTTTAAACTACAAAAGAAATTTTCAAAATTGATAATCACACACATGTCCCCAATACTACTGCAATAAGGTATATTTGTTTTTAAGTGTATTCCGAAACACATCATGTTGCCTCTTTTCTTTTACCTTTTTTTTTCCTATCACTCTTGTTTTTCTCTTTCTTTTTCTCTCTAGCCTTTTCACTTTCTTTTCTCTCTTTCTCTCTCCTTTTTCTCATTTTAATTTGATCCTTACATACCTCTTTTGGATATAAAGGTTTGAGGATAACCTTTTATCCCATGTGCACAAATGAGCACCTATTTTAGACCTATCATAGGTCACTCTCCTATTATACTGTTATGACCTACCCAACAAGATATAAGTAGCTTCCATAAGAACCATATCACACATAATTTCATCCTTATACTTCCCAAGGGTAATAGCCAATGACATTTGTTTGTCTACTACCAACTCATTATTCTTATTCAATCATTGCAACTTATAGGGTTTAGGGTATGGTAAGGTAGGTGGAGCTAACTTCTCCACTAATCTAAGAGTAGCAACATTCACACTACTCCAACCATCTATGATGAAAGAGAAAATATTCCCTAAGACTAAGCACCTAATATTCTCCCTTTGCAATTTAGTTTCCTCCTTCAACAAGGTGCTTTTAAGTAGAGGTGAGAAGGACTCGACCTGGCTCACTAACCCAACTTGGTCTGAGGTTGATTTGAACAAGTTCGAGTTTTGAAATTAGACCCGATATATTTTAAGAGCAAGTTTAGGTTATGTTTCAAGTCAACCCAACCTGACCCAATATTCTATTTTCTCTTTAAAAGTATAATTTTTTCAACAATTGTGTATTACTAATAAAAAAATTTGATTAAATAAATATCATTTTGTATAACATACTATTATACTTATAATAATATTATTTATCTTAAAATATATTATAAAATATATTTGATTTAAATTTTATACTTCTTTTATTCTACTATTTAACTATATATTAATACATAATGTTGAGTTAGGTTTACTCGATCTTGTCCCATATTTTTTGGATCTTAATTGGGTTTGGTTTAGGTTTAAATAAATGGTTTGGTCAAAATTTAAGGTTAGAATGACAAAGATAAATCTAGCCTAACTCATCCCTTGCTCACCCCTACTCATAAGCCTTCTCACCATGAAGAGATTACCTCCATATTAAGAACTCTCACTAGAAAACTCTCCTTCATTAGATGAGGAAGTGTCCTCTTGGGAACTTTCACTCTTTACCTCACCTATTAAGGGTATGGAGGAATCTAGCCATAGTGACCTCTTGTGACTATACTATTTAAGCTTTAATAAGAGCTACCTCCATCTACTTAAAGCACTAATTCCACACTCTTTGAACCTTGGTACAACCTTTTCAACTTGTACAAATCTCTAACATAGAATGGGGGTACAAATCTCTCCCTCAACTCTCTTTTCAATTCGGTCTAAATCTCAATGAGGACTTTCTCATGCTCCTAATGTCATATAAGATTTGATTCCACGACATAAGGGCATACCCACTAAATTCAAAGGTAACTAACCTTACTTTTGTCCTCTCATCAAAGTCAAAGAACTCAAGATATTGGTCCACCTTCATCTCCCTATCTAACAAGGAATCTAGATATCCCTCTCCTAAAAATGGTGGGTCTTACATTTCATTCCCTCAAAAGGACCTCTCTCCTAGGCTCCTCTTCATTTCTCTGAAGGCTTCTTGGCGCCCCATGCCTCTCACTCCTATGGGACCTAGCTAACTAACTATGTGTACTTTTGTGACCCTCATCATGGCTCCCTTCACTTTCATGTATAGAGGCACTACTTTGTTTCTATTTTCCCCTACTAAGGGCATGCACCTTGGCATTGAAACTTTGAGTATCTAGCCTCATTGATTCTAGCCTTACCCAAGCTTCTCCAACCTTTCCTCTAACCTTCTCATATACCTCATGACTTGTCTAGTCTTTAGAGAGAAATTCTCTAAGTCATTAATACTTTCACCTTTACTTTTCTTTCTCCTTAAAACAGTCACCTATAACCATCAACCTCACAACCTTACACAAAAATTGAGAGTAAAAGACCAAGGCAACTCAACACCGCTAAGTGTCTACACTCAACTACTCATGTATGTACACTTTGAGGCTTTTTCTCTAATGTATTCAGATATCATGAAATACAACACAAGAATCAAAACTTTGCATCAAAACTAGCACAAAATCAACTTACTAACTATGTGTGTCACTATGCTTTTGCTTGGACCTTTCACTCTACTTTTTTTTTGCTTTTCTCTTTTATTTTTTGTGTGGCTATACTTTATTTTCACTGCACTTTTCTTGCCGTAAATTACTTTTCTTTTTCACTTTTGAAAACTCTCTCACACTTTTTTTATCCATAAAGTTACACAATTTTTTCACAAGACTTACACCACAAGCTACTCACAAGAACTCCAAGAACTTATGTGCATTTAACTCACAAATTTTCATTAAAAACTTAGTGTTCACTTCATAAACATACATTACAGTATCTCAATTGAAAAAAAAAACTCAAATCATCAAGAACAAGCTAGCCGAATTCAACTAATCAATAGTAGAATATAAAATTTTAGTAAGAACATCATGCAATAGCTAGATAAAAAATTACAATTATCAAACATGTGATCTTCAAGAACTCAATTCAAGAATCAAGTGTGAATTATGCCAAAACAAACCATAGGAATATAGTTCTATGATAGGTGAACAAAACCTAACACTTAAGAATCAACAAACACCTAAATTAAAGTTAGAAATTGCATGCGAATTTTGCCATGGTACTTAGTTGGATGGCGTGCCTAAAATGAATGCAATCTCCATGGACAATGCTTTAATTACAGCAACATGTGAAGCATGAAAGATCTAAATACTACTTCCAAATGAATCATGCAGATTGAGAAACTCTTAATAGGAGCTAAAAATTGGATTCAAGAATAAAAATTGAAGAAGAAAGTAGAAAGTGGAATAGATCAAGGGATGAATTTGCCACTAATATGTAGGATTAGATAAGACAATTGAGATTCACCATAAGCCTAATGAAAATTTTATGAGAGTTTACGTTCTTGCTTAATAACAAGAAAACAGATAACTCTCCAAAATAGCTTGCAATGCAAGATTTAGATTCAACAAAAAGTTATTACATTAGTTACATTTTGGATTTATATAGACTTGTGATATTCACCCAATTAAGCTAAACTTAAGACTACACTAAGCAAGGCCCAAGTCCAAGGACGACAAAATGCAACCCAAAACGCTCATGGCCGCACCTATAAAAGGTACCTATTTGACAACATTGGTGATAAAAAAATTGGTATCTAAATGGCTCTCTTGATTAGATATGGCCTTTTGATCCAAGTGTAGGCTATGCAATGAAATCGAAAATAAAATGCACCATAATATAGAAATTAACATGTTCTAAAAAGGTTAATACAAGGCCAACATGACAACCAAATAAAGTGCAAACAATTGGGTCACTATTAGGCCCTCCTTGACCCTTAAGGAGACACATCCCTCTATGTACTTCCTCTTGAAGCTTCCCCAACCTTCCCCTTGTCATAGGGCCTTCAAGTACAGTAGCCTTCATGGTCTTCATGTCCTCTTGAAGGTCATCTTCATGTCCTTCCATATTCATAAGATGAGCAATTATGTGCATTGGGCCTTCCTTGGCCCTTCTCATCTCTTATAGCTTTCCTTAGGCTTATCCTTGAAGTTCATCTTGTTTTCCCTTGGGTTATGGAACCCTTCTAACCTTGGTTCATGTTCTTTGAATCCTTTTAGCATGTCCATAACTTCCATATTCATATTCACATCAAACACTTTGTATGTTGCTCCTCAAAATGAACCAAATTCAAAATGGCAAAATCACAAAAACCTAATGGATAATTTTATACAAAAAATTTTATCCATATAATAATTAAAAACTTTAATTTCATTCATGTAACTTAAGTTTTTTAAAAGTATTGATTTTATTTTTTTATTTTTAATTAAGATTAATTTGGCTTGATGAACTATCATATATCCAAGCTATGCCTAAAAAATAGAAGCTCAGAGGAAATACGGGCTAGATTAGGCCAACTTGATTTTCATGTTTTAGCCTACAGGTCAAGTCAATGCAGGTCAGGCCATCCATTTTGTTAACTCTACCTATTTGGTTCAAACAAATAGAATCTATAAAACGAGTCCAACCATATGGTTTAGGTGAGACAAGGATCTTAAGTATATTGTCCAAAAAAAACTAAGCCAATTTCGCAAAAAGCTGAGTCACTAAACATTTTGCGACCGAAACACAATCGGTGGCTACTTTATATTAATAAAATAATCCCGTGACTTTTTTATTTTTAATTATTTATATATTAAAAAATTCGTCGCTAATTCGGTCGGTATTTTTATTTTTTAAAAAGTAATTCGGTCGCTAATTTGGTGGCTATTTGATTTTTTATTTTAAATAATTCTGTTGCTAAATCAGTCGCTTTTTTTTTTTTAAATAGTTAGATGGTGGTGGTAAATTGTTGGTGGTTAGCGAAGGAGGGAAAAAGAGAGGGAGAAGGGAAACGAAAGGGAGGAAAGGGATAAAAGAAAGGAATGAAAGAAAGGTAGTGGTTGATTGTTGGTGGTTAGGGAAGGGGGGAGGTAGGAGAAATAAGAGTGGGAGAAAGGAGAGGAAAGGGAAGGAAGGGAGTAGTGGAAAGAAGGTGATGGTGGTAGGTGTGGAAGAAGACAGGTGGGTCGAGAATGAGAAGAAGTAAAGAAAGGAAGGGATAGGAAGCAACGGCGGTGGTGGCGACGGAGAAGGAGAGGAGGGAGTGAGAGGAGAGAGAAATGGAAAGGAGAGGAGGAATGTTTAAATAAGGGAGGGAGAAGGAAAAAGTGAGGGAAAAATGGGAGGGAAAAAAATTTCGAAATTTTGAACATCGGTCGCTATTTTTTTATTTATTATTTCATTAAATTTTTGGTTGCTAATACATTTTTTTCTATTTTTTTTAAATCGGTCGCTAAATCGGTCTCTAAATATATTTATTTTTTTAAAATTTACACATTCCGTCGCTAATTCCGTCACTAATAAATATTTTTTAATTTATTATTATTTTTAAACTTCGGTCGCTAACTCGGTCACTAAATCGGTCGCTAATTTATTTTTATATATTTTTTATTACTAAAATTTCGGTCGCTACTTCCGTCTCTAATAAATATTTAATTTTTTAGTTTCAGTCGCTAAATCGGTCTCTAATGTTTTCTAAATATTTTAATTTTTAAAAATTCGGTCGCTAATTCTGTCGCTAATAATTTCTTTTTTATTTTTTTGTTTTTTAATTTCGGCCGCTAATATATTTTTTTATTTTTTATTTTTCTGAAATTCGGTCGCTATTTGCGACGCTAATATATATATTTTTTTATTTTTTTAATATTTTTCGATCGCTAAATCGGTCGTTAAGTTTCCTTTTTGTAAAAAACTTTTTTCGTCGCTAATTCCGTCTCTATTTAGTCACCTTGGAAATCGGTCGCTAATTTCGGTCGCTAAAAAATATTTTTCTTGTAGTGATTTATTCAAATGTAAAACTTTTATCATTTTATTTCAATCCTTTATAGTTATTGTTTGGTGAATAATATAATTTAAATCCTACACATGTCACTGATTCTTAATTTGGTTCTTATACACACAAAATATTAAATTGATCATTATACATATAACACATTCTTAATTTGATTCATATACGTATAGCACATTCTTAATTTGTCTCTATTTGTATAGTACCATCTTAATTTGGTCTTTATACATGTAACACATTCTTAATTGAGTCCCTATATGAAAGAATCAAATTATGAATGTGCTATACATATAAAGATCGAATTAATAATATAGTATGTGGTTAAGAACCAAATTAAAAATGCGTAAAGGTGATAATTTTCAATGTATGATGACAAGGACCACTCAAGTAATGATTGTGGATATGAGAACTTATTTAATAAATTTTTATGTATAGTCACTAAATGAGAATTTACAATATAGGGACTACATTTTATGTTTACCTCACAAAACAAGTGATTATTTTCAAGTCTCGAGTACTCTGGCTTAAATTTGAAAACTACTTTAAAATTCAAGTTAAATATAAGACTATTAAAATTAACATTAAAATTATTTGGTAATATCAAACTGTTAATATAAGTTTATTGTTTCTTTATTTTATAATATCTAAATTTTCTAATATTAATATATGTTTTTGTGATAATAATATTTTTCTCTTTTGACATATTAATAGTTATACATTGTATTATGAATAAACTTTCAATTTAACCTCTTAAGCATTATGATTTCTATCTTAAATAGTCCTTAAAATAATATAATTATATAAATAGTCCTTAAAATACTGAAAATTTATCAATTTAGTTCCACCGTTCACATATTTTATTAATGTTGACCGACTAGTTTAAAGAATTTTTCAATATTTTAGGAAATATGTAGCATGATTTTTAATATTTTAAGAATTATTTTATAATTTTATCACTTAAAGAACTATTTATGAGAGGGAAATATTTTAAGGATCAAATTGATTGTTTATTCTTTATTTATTATATATAATAATATAAAATTATAAATTGTTATTTCAAAATATGATAATATTATATTAAAAAATAATATGGTAATATTTTAAGAGAAGTAAACCGAACATTGGAAGTAAGAAATGAAATATCATGCAGGATCATGTCTTATTTATCCTATAATGATATATGATGATAAAATCAAACTCGTATTTGAAGTACATGCATTGCACCGTTAGATGCCATTAAATTTAGTATGTAAAATTTGTTATAATTAATTATTATAAATATCTTGTAAGTATTTGTTTAAATTTTGATTTGGTTATACATAAAAATATAAGATAATATATAGTTGTTTTTTTAATTAAATAACTAATTTATTTAAGAAAATTAATAAGAAGTCTCTCGTACATTAGCTAGGAATGAGTAATTTGAGCAACATACAAGTAAGAAGGACACAAATCCAATGTCTTAAGGTTTTAGGTTAGATATAGTGTCAATTTTACTTATTTGGTTTACTTTTGGTTCATTGGTGAAGTTCTTTAAGGTGTTTCTCCCTCTCACATTTAGACAATGCAAGTATGTAGAGCAATATATAAGTGAAAAGAAACATTTACACATATAGTGTCTTAAGGTTTTTAGTTAGATGTAATGTCAAATTTACTTGTTCATCAGTGAAATTCTCCCTAATATTTTTCTCTCATATTTTCAACAATTAAACACTTAAAATACAACCATGAAATAAAATATATATGTTTAGCGGTACTAGATTTAACATCATCCCCTGAATTATTTTAGTAGAGGATCTATGTTTAGTGGTATAAGATAGTTGAAAAATAAAAATAAATAAATAGAAAATGAGTAGTATTTTACAAAAAAAAATCAAATACACAAACAATACTTATAATAATCAATTAACACAAACGATCCCTAAATTGATAAACATATATGCACTAGAATATTTTGTACTCTTCTTCCAGATATGGCAACCCACTAGATCAATTATGTTGAGTGAAGGATCCCTGATCACCGCTGTTCCAAATTATTTTTCAATATTAATAAAATCCTATTTTTGAATTTGGTTGCTGACTTCATTGCTTCTATGTTGAACATCAAAAAGACACTGTCTCTCCTTTCCTTGATCCAAACCTATCAGATCAAGAACTTGTACCCCGTGTTTGCTTCGCATCTAGAGGATCAGGTTTTGATGATTTGACAACGACTTTATCCGGTGCCATAGAAATGTCCAAGCAAATTGAATACTTCAAAGTTTAGGTGGCAAGACTCAAGCACATTGTAGGAGAAAATGAAACTAAACGAATACTTGGAAATGCTCGGCTTATTATTAGTGCGGGAACTAATGACTTCCTCTTTAATTTTTTATGATATTCCCACCAGAAAATCGGAGTTCAATATTCATGGATACCAAGATTATGTGCAGAATAGGCTTCAAATCTTCATTAAGGTAAACAGAAGTCATTTATTCTAAAATTTTGATTATATTATTATAACAAGCGCTTTTTTTCCTAAGTAATTAACAAAAATAAATTCAGAGGAATGAAAAATAATTAATATAGATAATAAGTAAATAGGCAATGTTTATTTTGTTAGGTGTCTATATGTACACATTTTTTTCTTTCAGATAAAGAACCAATGCGTATTTACTAGCGAGTTAGTAGAAACCAATAGTGCTCTAGGCCTCGTTATTTATATATGATTCAGAATAGACTCAATTTCAACCCGGTATAGAAACGTCCTACAGTATTACGCAGTGCACAAAATATGATTAACTATAAGAATGTTTGAATTAATGTATTTCAATGAAATAATTACCTTTTGTTAAAAGGTAATTTTTTAAATTAGTAACTACCAAACAAGCTATAATAGTTGTCTATAGGTGGATAATGGATACTATGACAATGAATCAACAATAAATTAAATTTGATGTGTCCATGAGTTTCTTGCTGAACAAAATTAGATTGAAATTATACCTTCATGTTATCTTTTCCCATCCTTATTCTATATATCATTAAAATAATTCTCCCTAAAAGAAATAGCAACATTCTCTCTCTTAATAGTTAAGTTCTTTCGTTTAGGTATTATTTTGTAATGGAAGAGACAACGAAGGACATGTACAAAAGTAACATGTGATTTGACTCCTATAAAATTAGTAGGGAAAATGACTCAGAAGTTGCGAGAGAGTTTCAGCAAATAGAATTATCAAGTGACAACATTATGTCGAAAAAAAAAAACATTGTTTATTTAAAAGCGTTTCTTCGATAATTCTACAATAGATAATTTAAAATATTCAGATTTTTTTTTGAAAGACTTAAGTTTATTATAGTGATTCCAGTTTAGTACTTTAAAAAAAATTATAAATCACTTTAATAAATTTCCGTATATTACAAAACAAAAATATTACACCTCAAAGCATTTTAAAACAGTACAAAAGCGCTGTAAAAAAACTATTTTGACACATACTATAACCTGTTCAATATATATGTTTGTTTATCTAAAAGAAAGAACAAACATATAAAACTATAAATAAATTAGACATTTTTATCTGTATTAGTTTCTTTCTTATGATTTTCTTGTTATTAAATTAATCATGCATAGTTTAATTATGATAAATAAGTTTAGCTTACCTTAATGAAGATTTGAAGTCTATCAAGCAGATAATCTTGGTAGTTATTAATGTTGAACATCACTCTTCAGGTGGGAAGGTCATACAAACTGAGAATGATATCATTAGCACCTACACAAATAACAAGAGCATCTCCAAGTGTTTGAATTATTTAATTTGATGGGACATTGATATGGCATTGAGTGTAGCTGCCATGGAATCAATACCTGATCTCCTTATGCGAAGCAAACACACATTTGGTTCTTTATCTGATAGGTTTGGATCCAAATAAGGAGGGACAGTATCTTTGAGATTTAATATAGAAGCAAAAAAGTCAACAACCAATTTTCCATTGGAGAATCTTCCTGTGGGTAGATGACCTGGGAAATCCTTGCCATAATTAGCCACAGTACCCTCGAGGTAGTTGTTATTGCCGTGTCTATCGTTGAATCTCCAAAGACTAGAATGGAAGAAAAATTCTATGTAGGGTGAGGATTGCTGGTGTCATTGCTGTATAATTTGTCTTTCAACCTATACATAATAGCATAGACAAGGCTTTATATACTACGTATATTAATTATATTAGTGTGTTTTTCTTTGGTTAAGAGGAGAAGTGTTGATTATGACTTCACCTAATAATCTAATACTGTGGGAAGAGGAAAAAGCAGTTATATATGATGAATGATGATTTATAATTTGTTTGTGATGTAAAATATAAAAAAAATAAAATCAATTATATTTGAAATATAAATATAAAAAATAATTTTAATTAGAGTATATATCATCTTTTATTACAATAACTTCAATCATATTTCTTTCTTTTTTGATCAAAATAATAGACTACAGGTTCTGCTTTGAATCTAATGACTGAAATAGTTTTTGGATGGGTTTATAATATATATTATATGCCAAACAAAGATATTTTATATATCATTGTATATTTTATGACTACAACTTATAGATAATGAAAGGATAAAATCATTGTATATTTTATGAATTACTATTGCATATTATAAAAGCTTAATGTAAGCTTCACTCAAGATTGAACTTCAAAGTTTCTTCAAAGTTTAGCATTTTCAAGCTCTCCCTCACTCATTTGAATCAAGATGAGTGTTTTACAACAAAGTCTCACACTGATAATTTGAGGAAGAGTACTTGAACATGGATATTTACGATTTTAGATTAGTTTAACTAGATCCGCCTGATTACTCAAGAAATTAGTACTCGAAGAAAAGTAAAATACTCGTAACTTTTTAACGAAAATAATAAAATCTATCTCTAGGTAAATGATTTTTCACAGTTGAAGTTGTTGATGTAGTTGTTAGTGGTGTTCCGGTTGAATCTGTGAAGAACTAGAATCAGAGAAAATTTGGGTAACCTCAAAGGTCTTAATTGTAAACAGAGAAAAATTGTATAACTTCAAGGTCTTAATTAATGGGCAGACAATCATGACACAACGATAAATGAATTGTAGCTGTACTACATAACTGTTTTTCAGTTGATTGGGACACATCGAATGAGGCTTTAAAGCTGTTTTTTCAGTTGATTATTCGTTTAAGCCTTTGCAGCTATTTTTAAGTTGACTAGGATACATCGCATTTATTGTATCTTATTGGGTAGTGTGACTATTAATAGGAAGAAAAATGTAAAATAATTTCTTCACCTAATTTTGTCTGGTCATTCAAGACTAGAATAATAAAACTTAAAAGGAAAAAATATTTATTAAAATTAAAATAATGTTTGAAGTTTTGTTTTAAAATAAAAAATAAACTTTTTATTTTAAAAAGATAAATTGATTTCACAGTATTACTCTCTCTATTAGCTATAAATTAATACGAAATCGTTTTAATATAATTAATATTTTTAAATTTATATCTTGAGTGTGTTACACTAAATATCTTATAATAAATATTATATTTATCTTTCATTATTAATAAATATTTTTTCTAAAATTATTTAAAATATTCATTTTAAAAAGTCTTTTCAAGAATTATGATTTAACAAAAAAAATACGTAATTTTGAAAAAGATTTTTTAAAATATTTATTTTTTATTTTGAGTAATTTTTGAAATATGTATATTTTTATTTAAAAAATTATTTTTTATAGAAACAAAAATAAAATTTAAATTACATATTAAAATGAAATGTTCGACGTCAAAGAAAACAGGGATATCCAAAAAACAATTAACAACATGGTGAAAAAAATTATCATTGCATGTTGATACAATTTAGAAAATATTTTTCAGAACAATAATATACATTTTAAAAAATACTTTTCATAATGTATATTTTGTTCTAAAAGGTACTTTTCGATATATATATATATATGTTTTGAAAAATACTTTTTGGAATAGGTATTTTTTTCAAATAATACTTTATAGAATAGACATATTTTTGTTTCGAAAATTACTTTCTAGTATAATTAAAAAATAGAAATTAAAGTATACTTCTATTGTCGAAAAAAAAATGATATCTAAAAAATAATTACTACCACTATATCAAATAAAATTACCACTACACCTTAATGTATTCAACAAATTTAGTATTTTTATTTTTAATTTTTTCTTATAAAATACTTTAAAAAAAAAAAGAGTCAATTTAGCTTGACCTATCAAAACAACCAAGTCATGTTGGGTCAATAAAAATGTGGTCCATGAAGAAAGTGGGTTAAGTCGAGCCAACCTATTTTTCTAGTTTAGTTTATTCAAATGTAACACCTTTATCATTTTATTTGCAATTTATACACTATTGTTTAGTTAAACATGTTTAGTCCTTACACGAGTCCCTAATTCTCAATTTGGTTCCTTACATAAAAAATTATTAAATTGATCCTTATATGCATCCACATTATTAATTTGATAAAAATAATTCATTCTTTAGCTTTTGTTATTATTCTAATTGATTGAATCTCTTTCATAGATACTTCAAAAATAATACAACTATTTTTTCCAGGAAATTTCAAACAAAAAAAAACATACTTTTTTCTCTTTTTTATTGAAGATATCATAACCACTACCTACATCCCACAAAATAATGCACGGCAAATAAAAACTAATAAAGAGACAATTCATTTCATAGAAAGACATCGTGGCCTCTTGTGGAATAAATGAAAAATCATGAATTTTCTCAAACAAAAAGAAAATTTCATACCAAGATAATTGGAAATTGCAACATGTGTAACGCATTCTTAATTTAGTTTCTACATGAATGACTCATTCTTAATTTGGTCCTATACATGTAGCACATTCTTAATATGATTTCTATATGTAGAAATCAAATTAAGAATACACTACACATATAAAGACCAAATTTAAAATGTGGTCCATATATAATGTCCAAATTAAAAATGTGTAAAGGAGTTAACAATCAACATATAATGGTAAGGACCAAACTGGTAATGATTGTACATATAGGGACTAATTTAATAAGTTTGTACTAACAAATGACCAAATCAGAATCTACGACATATGTAGAGACTAAATTATATGTTTAACCTACTTTATCTTTGTCACAAGACAAAATAAAACAAATGATTATTTAACCTACTTATTTTAAAGTTAAAAATTGCTTTAAAATTCAAGTTAAAAATAAGAATATTAAATTTTAAATTAAAATTATTTAGTAAAAATATAATTTTTGTAAATTTAAAATTACTTTTAAGTTAAAATTTATGAAATAGTATATTCTTAGTTTTTTGTATTTGAAAAAAGAAGGAAAAGGAAAATTAAGGGTTTGATTATGTTTCTATTTTTAGCTTTTAAAAATTATTTTATAAAACAATTTTCAAAACGTAAGTTTTAGATAGTAGGAGTGAGGAAAGAAGATGAAATAGTGCAAAGAAAAAACATGAAAACGAAAATAATTTATAGTTGTTTTGGTTTTTTATATTAAAAACTCAAAAAGAGATATTACTTTAGAAAACATATTTTAAAAGCTATTTTTATAAAATGTTTTTTTTTTGTTTCCTTGTTTTTTTAAAACAAAAAACACTTTTCAAGAATTAAGAAACAAACAGATCCTAAATGTCAAAAATTCAAAAATCTATTTTTTAAGTTTAATTGTATTTTTGTCTTTAATTTTTTAAATTTTATGCATTTTATCCATAAAGTTTTTCCATGCATTTTGTTTTTGCAGATATTGTCCATGGGTTAGTTTACCATCCTTTGTTATTAGTTGACTTTGATGTGGCAGTGTTGACTGAGGTGGCGCCACATGCTTACATGGATTGTTGATGTGAAATTAACATAGATTTATATGAAATTTTTTCATATTTCTTTATTTACACAAAACAAATATATATTTTTAATACTCCCCTTCAAGATGGAGTTTATATGTCATATCAACCAAACTTGTTTATAAATGTAGTCAATGCAAGAGCCCTTAAAAAATATAGTTTCAAAGTGGATCATTAGAAGGCAACGAAGGGGTCATTAGGAAACAATGAAGCGTGATAAACGGGTCGTCGAAATCAAGAAAGAGTGATGAAAGAGTCACTAGAGTCAGAAGAGTATGGTAGAAGGATTATTGAAGTCAAGGGAACACAATGGAGAGATTGTCAAAGAAAGAGGAGCACAACAAAGGGGTTGTTAGAGTCAAGGGAGCACGACAGAAGGATTGTCAATTAAGATAGTGCAACGAAAAATTTGTTGGAGATGAGTCTGGTAAAGGGGTTGCTAGAGTCACGGGAACACGACAAAAGGGTCATTAGAGTCATGGGAGCATGATGGAAGAGTTGCTGGAGTCAAAGAAAAACGACAAAGTGAGTTGCCAAATCAAAGAAGCACGATGAAGGGGTCATCGAAAATAGGGAAGCATAGTGAAGGAGTTGTCAAAGTTAAAGAACACAACAAAGGAGTCATTGGAGTCATAGAAGTACAACGTAGGGATCATTAGAGATAAAGGAGCATAGTAGAGTGGTCGTCATAGTCAAAAGAGTGTGATGGAAGGATTGTTGTATGTGTCTCACACATTGGAGAAAGGTGGCTAGTGACATTAAGGATAGTTTCATGATGATTGCAAGAGGAAGGTGGTTATAATAACATGGTTGGGCTCGAGAAAGGGTGATGTGGCGATGGCCAAGGGTGGCTAGTAGTAGGGGTGGGTATTGTTTACCCATGAAAAGGAGTAGCCATTATGGCAAAAGGGAAATGCAGTGCATCCTAAATCACTTAAAGATGGTGCACAACATATAATTTCAAGTATTGTTCACGTGTTGCTATTGCAGAAAAGAAAAAGGAAGGATAGAAAAAAAAAATATATGCTCTTAATATTGTGTAAAAATGTTTGTCGAATGTGTTATGTGTGTTATAATCACACAAATGATGTTTTATTTTTAATTAAATAAAGCTAAAATTAAATATGCAAATAGTGATAAAAATACCTAATTTTTAATTTTGAAGTCTTTTCATATTTCTCTATTTACATAGAATAGATATTTTTAACACTAATATTGTCGCTAACACAGCATCAACGTACAATTTACGATAAAATACATAAAAAATTTAAAATATAAAGACAAAAATACAATTAAATCTTTAAAATATAATAAAGTGTTGGAAATAAACCTCTTCCTATTCCACTACCACAAAAGTGTTAGTTATACTTTTGATTCCTAAGTATAACCATTGTACACATTTAATTTTATTTAATATTAAATCTTTATTATTTTAATTAAAAATTAATTATAATATAAATATTATAATATTAAAATAAATAATATAATATAATATAAATGATTGAGGGAAAGACAAAGAGTTCAACTCGCACCTCAAATTTAACAATTTCTAGAAGTTTAATTACATTTTTTTACTGATTGTATCTATTTTCATATAAGTGTTAATGTCAAGTGTTATGTGCATTACTACTTTAATATTAGATCTCTATGTTAGTGTGAACACTATCACAGTATAATCAACTAACGACAATGGATGATAAACCATTGAATAAACAAAATTTACAAAATTAAGTTAGTTTGGAACTTAAATGCTTGAAAAAAAATTAAAGATTAAATGTTCAAAATATTGAAATTAGAAAGCAAAAAGTATAATTAAACAAAAAAAGAAACAAAAGAAACCCAATCTCATTACTAGAAATTTTCCTATTAGATTATCTTTCAGATTCTACATAAAAATCCTCAAGAAACAAGTTTCAAGCGAATTTCGATTCACAAGTAATACTTTCATAGGTAAAAAGTTTTTTTTTTTTTTTGCCAAATTTCAAAATTCTCAAGAAACTTCTTGCCAAATTTATTTTTTTTGCGAAAAATACATTTATATTTGAGGATATTTTCATAGGGGAGATGTTTTTAGAAAATTTCCTCCAGATTTGATTGTGAAAAAAAAAAAAACCAGCAGCAACTGCTCATAGAAAAAAATCCCCAAAAAATTCTACAAGTAAATTTCTTATAAATTTAGAAAAAAATATAAGAATTATTTTAAAATAATTTTTAAATTTATCAAAATATTCATTTTAGTTTATTATTTAATTTTAATATTAATATTCTTTTTTTAATAGTAATAATTTTTTTCTCTTATAACATATTAATAAAGTTATACATTGAATAGAGAATAAATTTTCAGTTTATTCTATCAAGAATTACACTCTTTCCTAAGTAATCATAATTTGTAGTCTCTAAATTACTGAAAATCCATCATTTAATCCTATGTTTACATATTTTTACTAACATTGAGGGGTTAATTTGAAAAAAAAAATCAATATTTTAAGAACTATATAGCATGATTTTAATATTCTAAGATTAATTATATAATTCATTATTTTAAAGACTATTTAGTAGAAAAATAATACTTTAGGATCAAATTAATTGTTTATTATTTATTTATAATGGTGTAAGGTAATAAATTATGTTATTTCATAATATGATACATTTTTTTAGTAATAACAAAATCCTATTTTTTAAGTGTTAAGTATTTTTCTTTCAATAGGAAGTTGTACTTACAGACTCAGCCGTGCAACACCCATAAAAGGAGGAAATTGAATTCTAATGTGCAAATAATGTCCATAGACCCGATCAAGTAAGTTCCTCTCACAAATAGGAAATGATTAAAAGTATTAAAAACATATTTAGTTAAGTTTTAAATTAATGAGGTAAATATTAACCAACATTCTTTCACTAGTTTAAAATTTAAACAATAAAGTAATATAGATATGTGAAAATTAAACAACAATTTTAATGACGCATAAGATATTATATTTTAAGAGTGCTGCAAAACCTTTTGAAATTGGAGATGCAACGATCTATCTAGTGCAAACTTGAAGTTGCACAATTTTCTGCTCAGCTTCAAAAAGTAAGTGTCTCTCTTCCTGTCCCCTTTAATACAACTTAATTTTCAACAGGATGCTTGGAATTATCCTTGTTTAACTTCCATCTACCTACATGGTTCTTGGAATTACCTATGACTTTCTATCCTAAAAATGTTAAGAGTCTATCAATTAAATGCAATGGGATATACATACCATATAAAGTTCATTTGCGCAAACTGATTAGGGATTAAAGGGTTTATAAACCATTAAAACTTGGAGTATTGATCTACTTGATACTTACCACATATCAGAGGGTAATTAAGATTTATTAAGATATTTCCCCCACAATTACTGAATAGTAGTTTGTTGAAATATAGTTAGGACAAAAATCGCATTTGATATCTAGGACTTCACTTTTTATTTTTAAAATTTCTACAAGTTGTATATTCTTATGTACGGCATCACTTTTTTTTTTCATCTACACATGCGGTATACACATAACTTCCACCACTAAAGTTATGAATATTTTATCTTTTATTTTATTGTAAAAATGTACTTTTGTTTTTTTTATTTTTAAAATATTTATTTTAATATTTTAATTCTTAAATTTGAGTTAATATTATTTTTTAAAATAATAATATTTTTATTTTAAGACATGATTTTAAATTTTTTTATTGATTAAAAATGAAAAACCTATCTCATTATATTCATTCACATGAAAATGATTGAATCCAACTACATCCGAGTAAAAACTACGAATCCAACTAATGTTCAAACCTAAAAAAATAATAAACAAAGTAAAAATCATGTAAAAAATGAGTTGTATAAATAATTAAAAAGTTAGAATTCTAATATCAATTTTTCTAATTATTCACGAAACTCTCTTTTTATGCAATTATATCATGTTTATATTCTTTTTTTAGTTTAAATATTAATTAAATTTTATAATTTTCATATAAATAAATCTAATAAAAATAAATTTCACATTTTAAATCAGTCAAAAAAAATTCAAAATTATGTCTTAAAATTAAAAAAAATAATTATTATTTTCGAATAATAACATTAACTTAAATTTAAAAATTAAATAATTAAAATAAATATTTTAAAAGATAAAGAACCAAAATAAGATAAAGAATCAAAATGTAATTTAATATACATGCAAATATAAAAATCTTACTTTCTAGATTAATTATGCATCTAACTAATTTAGAAAGTAATTTTTAAATCAGTTTTATATTTCTAAATAAGTTCTGAATAGAACAGATTAAAATTCTCTAAATAGATTGATTTCGCAACTAATCTACAAATATCGAGTTTCTTATCCGTTTATTTTATATCTACACACGATTTTGATTTAAAATATCAATAACAATCCATCTAAAAAGTCTTTTTGGATTAGTGCTACGTCATTTATGCATAAGAGCTATGTTGGAAATAAATATATATATATATATATATATATACCAACAAAAGCTATGTTGGAACTACAAGACTAATATATTAGGATTATAAAATATATTTTATTATTTTAATTGTAAAAGATAAATACTTTGTCTATATATGAAGTTGCGTCAACGACGAAAAATAATCCATTAGATTGATCTAATAGGTTAAACCATTACTATGTTCGCACGATTGTGAATGATTTATTTATCGAGTACTTGTACATATTTGATTTTTGGTATAGTAGGACAAGGAAAACTTGTGGAAGATTAAAAAAAATATATTAAGATATGAAATTTTTTCATTATACTTTCTTTCCTTTAAAGCAATACACTCGACATATATGATTATGCTTTCCTAATTTAATTATTTTTAAAATAAAAACAAATCAAAATGGCTGAATAAGGAAAAATATATGTAAGTGGAGTATGAGAGGAATATCGAAAATCCACGAAAAAAAGAAAAGAGGAATACTGAAAATTTATTCAATTACTATGAGACATTTACAAGTATCGGTCCGTGTGTCTAACGTAAGCGTTTCTTTGTTTAATTAAGGAGTTGTTTGGTTTTAGAAATTTCATTTTTTATTTTTATTTTTATTTTTTAATATAGTTTTCATTTTCAGTTTTTAGGATTTAAAAAATGTTTAGTTTAAGTTTTTAATTTTTAATTTTTTAAAATAGCTTTAAAAAGATGGTAGAAGATTTTTTTGTAACTACTCTAAAGAGTGATAGAAGATTTTTTTTATAACCACTCCTAGAGTCATGTTTGTTTTATAACAATTTTTTGTTTTTTAATTTTGGTCCATTTTAAAAAATATTTTCTTTAAAAATATTTTTTATTTAAACTAAATGTATTTTCAATCTTATTTTTTATTTTTTAAAAATAAAAATAGAAAATGATAAAAACAAATTGTCCTGCTTTTCAAATTTTCCATTCTTTAAGAATACAAGTCATGGTGTGTTTTTGTAGCTAACGTACGTAAATGTTCTAATGATGGAGTTTACCAATTGTAAACTCAATAAACACATCATTCAAATTTGTGCAGAATGATTGAAATTTGTTTTATTAATTTCTTTTTCTATACAAACAAGTTTATCACAGTCTATATATATGTGAATAATGTCAGTATATATATATAAGAATGTGTGGGTTTTAAGCACCATATTTAAAAAATATAATCCTTATGAAATTGGAACTTGGGCAGGACTTCCATTTCTATGTATTTGGCAATATACTGGTAGGCTACTTCCGTTGGATGGACACTGTCCCAAAATACATATTTTGAAGGGTCATCACATATTGGAGTTATTTCATTACACAATGGAGTTACTTCAAAAAAGCCAGTTCCACAGCACCCTTTACTCGTTTCCTTGAAACCTGTATGATAAAATGTCAAGACAGTACATAATAAATATAATCACAAACGAATCTCTTTCTAAACCATTATAATTTTTTTTAAGAGGGTACTTAAATTTTTCTTTTTAGAGGGTACTTAAATTTTTTTTTTAATGGAAAGTTGAAAAAAAAATTAAGTTGTCTTTAGGTTGTTTTCGACAATATACCTTAAAATTGAGAAAACTTGTATATATTTTTTAAAACAATTATAGTAATATATATGAAGAGTGATGAAGTTACATTAATAAAGATAAGTTACTTGTTAAAATAATACATTAAAAATATAAAAATAAAGATGAAGAATAACTATTTTAAAAAATATATATTACATCAATTTTAATCTACATAAATTTTGTATATATAATGAATATAAATAAAATTTTGAATTTAACAAACTTTGAATCCAACATACTATAATGAATATAAAAATGTATTATTTATAGAATCATTAAAGAATGAATAATGAAAACGAGGAAAAACTTAGTATTATGATTCTTTTTCTCTTTCTCCCTATACAGCTTAATAAAAAAAAATATTGAATTTAATGATTTCAAGCCACAAAACAAATATAGCTCACCATATTTTTCTGGTTGATTGATAAGGTTGATCAATGGGTCATATACATCTGTATAAACAACTCTGCTTCCTGGAAGCATTGCTTGAATTTGAAGCAATCGCCATGCTAATTTTCGATTGTAGAGCTTCGCATCTGAATTCTCATCCTCTACGCATTTCCGATCCTTTAAACTTACAAACTTTGCTGTTATTTGGATGGGTATGCAACCAATAGAAGGAAGCCCAGAGACAGCAAATTTTCTGCATCCAAGGTCGTATAGTTCCTACAATTTTTTACATGCTGATCATTATAAATATCGGTTGGTGGTTATAGGTGTGTACAAAATGTTGAAATTGAGTCTATTCTTAATCGTATATAATTAACAAAACCTAGAGCATTATTGGTTTCTACTAACTCACTAGTAAATACGCATTGGTTGTTTATCTGAAAGAAAAAATATGTACATTTAGACATAATAAAATAAACATTTCCTATTTACTTATTATCTATATTAATTATTTTTTCATTCCTAGGAACTTATTTTTGTTAATTACTTAAAAAAAACGCAAGTTATAATAATATAATCAAAATTTTAGAATAAATGACTTCTGTTTACCTTAATGAAGATCTGAAGCCTATTCTGCACATAATCTTGGTATCCATGAATGTTGAACTCCGATTTTCTGGTGGGAATATCATAAAAATTGAAGAGGAAGTCATTAGTTCCCGCACTAATAATAACTAGAGCATTTCCAAGTATTCGTTTAGCTTCATTTTGCCCTGTAATGCGCTTGAGCCTTGCTACATAAATTTTGAAGTATTCAATTTGCTTGGATACTGCTATGGCACCAGATAAAGTCGTTGTCAAATCATCAAAACCTGATCCCCCAGATGCGAAGCTAACACCTGTTAGAAGTTCTTCATCTGATAGGTTTGCATCAAGGAAAGGAGGGACAGTATCTTTGAGGTTCAACATAGAGGCAATGAAATCAGGAACCAATTTTCCATTTGAAAATCTACCAGTAGGCATGTGACCAGGGAAATCCCTACCATAAGGTAAATGATTTCCCTTGGCCAAAGTCTTGATGTAGTTGTTATTGCCTGTGTCTACCGTTGAATCCCCGAAGACTAGAATGGATGAGAACTTCGGTCTCGTCAAGTCATTGCTAATGCTTGTAACAACAACAATGGTGCAAACGTGCATCAAAATTATTAAGTAGATTGTATAAGCCATTGCTAGAACTTTTTCATATGGTGTATGATAAGACTTCAGTTACCATATTATATATAGTGCATGTAAGAAGAGACTTGATGATTTCTTTCTAGTTTAAATTTGTAAATTGCAAGTGAGCTGAACTCAAGAAATCAAAACGTGAGAATGATGCCAAGACAACCATTTTAGGTAAGCGAAAACAACGTGAAGGAATTTTCCTGAATTTGATTGAGCCAAGGGTATCAACAAAAATAGTGGAGAGAGAGAACAATTTTTTTGGTCTATGGAGAAAGGAAACCCAAGTAGGTTAGGTTTATATGTAAGACTAAAGCCAAGTTTGAGCCCCAAGAGTAACGAAATTTTTACTCGGCCTTTTTGTTAAACACTCAAAACCCAAACCTTATGAAGAGCCAGCCCAAAACAAAAACTACCAATAGTTAATGTGATGTAGTTCTCAGTGAACCAAAATCAAAATATGGATGTGGTTCTCTGGACCCCAGAAAAATAAAATGTGACGTGGTTGGATTTATTCTTGGTTAATTTCTTCTTTTTTCCTAAAAAAATTGCCGGCCTAAAGCAAGGTTTAGTTTGAAGTTCAAATGATATTGTGAAATGTGAATTCTTAATCAATGGTGAAATGATTGGAGAATATAGTAATTTTAATTATTTTAAAAAGTAATATTATTTTTTTGTATTTTTATTATAATAAATATCTTATTTTTCATTACATAAGTTCTAATCCAATCTATTTAATCAGTACTATTAGGGTTTGTTTTGTAGACATAAGAAAGATAAGATAGGATAAATTATATTATGTCTTAATTTATTGTTTAGTGAGCTAATGAGATATAATAAGATAATTTTATCACTCTATCTTATCCTATTTAACAATTATATTTATCATGTTGTGGAAGTTGGGATAGAAACTAACACAATAAGATTAAGAAATATTTTCTCCAGTCACTCTTGACTCATTTTTTATCCATCCCTTTGTTCATTTTTCTCCCTGTGTTTTGTTTGCATTATAACTAATAGAGCTATTAGTTTGAATCAACCTATAATCGGTCACAGTACCATAACTATCGGTCGTGTAAGGTCAGGTTAATTTAACTATGACCTAATAATTTTCTAATCCAGCTTAACCCTTTATGTGTTGCTAAATAAGTTGACCCGTGTGTATGATTCTTTTTTTTTTCTTATTTCTTAACACATTATACTATTATTTTCTTATTTCTTAATTATATATATAATATTTATCTAAAATAATCACTTTCGTAACATATTATACTATTTTAATGATATCATTGTTATACTTTTAAATTAAATACATTAAAATAATATTTTAATAGGTAAAGTTTTCACAGATATGACAAAAGGACTACCTAATTTTATAAGCGAAGACATGAAAAATATACCAGATTAAATTTTTTATGGGTTATAGATTTGTTGTCTTGAGCTATCCTATTTGATTTATCAAGGAGTCAAATTGATTCCCTTTTCCCTAATTTTATAAGAAAAAAATATTGAGCTAAATATGTTCAATAATTTTTAGACCTATAATGGATCTAGACTAACTCATTGGGCTAGTTCAAATTAGCCTAGTTTTTTTCAAGTCTTAAATTTAAAAGTTCACACTGATCTTATTTGTGAACTATATATGTTGGACCCATTTTTTCATTTTTATTCACAAGTCACAACGTGATGAACTCCATCACAAAAAAAAATATGATCTCAACATAATAAAAGTAAATTATTACATTACGGGTGATTCCTTCCACTTTAAGCAATATGCAAATGGATTGTCGAGGACATGTGTCATAACTAAGGAAGTATAGGATATTATTTAACATTGTCATGGTTCACCTTGTAGAGTTAGAGACCAACATGATGAAGGATATTATTGGTACAAAAGTTCTAAAATATGAATTTTACTAGCCTACTTTATTTAAGGACTCTCATAAGTATGCAAAAAGATATGGCAAGTGTCAGAAAACAAGTAACATCTCCGAGATGCATGAATGAAAAAATTTCACTCAACAAGACGAATGAAATTACGTTATATTTCTTTGTTTAGGGTTTAAGGTTTTAAGGTTTAGGGTTTTTATTCCCTTCTTGTCTATTGTCTCAACTTCTTTTGTCACTTCTTTCTATTGTCTTTTATCCATTGTCATGAGAGTCCTTTTTATTTCCTTACCTCTTTTATACATATCAACTCAAACATATGCATGAAATAAGTTTCCTAATTGCAACTTTTAGATGAATGCATTCACTAGTTGTATAATCACAATCATCATGAAAGACATAATATTTAATCATATTTTTGTTAGCAATTCTTTTGGAGAGATAGTGGGTGTAAGACCTGTATGAACTCAATTAAGTAAATTTTCATCATAAATATTTGTTTGGTACATCATTGAATTTGGCCATCAACACCTTCCTTATTTTGTTGTAAAAGTCATTGCCCTTGTTTGGGTTATGATGTTAGTCTTGACCTTAACCTTTAGCTTGGTCATGATTCTTCTCTTGCTCCCTTTCTTTATTACTTGAGGAACCATAGTATTGGAATCAATTCCTACTTCTTGCAAATGTTTCTCCTGACCAATATACTTTGCGGCACTAATTCTAAATTCCTTCATATTTTTGGGTCTTCCTTTAGCTATGAACAGGGCAAAAGATATACTCATTCTTATGAATTTTATTATAATGTGTAACTTGATATCTTTATACTAGTTTGACACCAACTGTACTTCCTTATAAAATATTTCTAGAGAACTCTTTATTGTTTCCCTAGGTTGTTGAACAATCTTTGTCAATATGTGAGAGTTTCTTGGAATTTCTATGTGATGAAATGTTAAGTAAAAGCTACTACAAGATTTTCCTAAATGTGTATTGATCTTTGAAGGAAAGAATAGAACCAACTCAGAGCTTCTCCTCTTAATGACCTACCAAAAGTTTTACACATTATTGCATCAAGTGTTAATAGTGATCTTTCTCCCTCGTATAAGGTTTTTAAGGTAAAGCAATGTGGTACCGATTAGCAATTTTGTAGTAGTTGTGTGCTCAACAAACAAATGTTGGAATGGAACAAATCTTGATCCAACTATGCAAGTATGGTAAGATAGTCCCCCCTAACCTTGGTACTTGCCATGTGCAGGTATGAACATGTGTTGATTAGGAGTTGTAACACTATATTGAGGTTCTTCATAGTGTGATAGATATGGTTGATGTGGCATTTGATTTTACAACAATGTATATTCCAACTATTAGACACACTATTCTAAATCATTCTTTGGTAGTTGAGATATCTTTTAGGGTTGCTATAATTCATTAATTTACTATTAAGGGTGACATATGAGTCCATCCCTATGATTAGTTTTTACAACTCTACTTTTGACTAGGGTTTTGTAAACTTGACATAGCACATGCAAAATATGTCAAGAATAGCAAGGTTGATATGAGGGTCATGAGGTGAGTTAGCCTCCTCCACCTAGCTCTTTGAGGTGACTTCGGCCCTAATTATTTGATTTCTAGTGTTAACCATAATAGGTCGGAATTGACTTTACCAAATTCCCACAAACAATGATAACAACAACAACAATGCATTAGAGGTGGATTGTTGATTGAAATCGAACATCGGTGAACATTGACTTAGGTAAGCTTTTTAAGTGGATAGAGGTTTGAGATCTTCTAATAATTATAAGCTCTTCAACAAGGTTAACATTCCATGAGAAATGGGTAGCTACCTACAAAAGGCACTTTGAGTTTTCAACCCTCAAATTTGTAAAGATTCTACTAGAGTGACAATATGTAATAATAGACTACCTATTACAATGACATTAGTTGTATTTATAAAGATATAAGATGGGCTAAATTTCTTGGCACAAAACCCAAGGACTATTGCAGACAATAATACCATATTTTGATAAAAACAACAAGATAATCTTGCTCCAAATTGATGCTCAATTTACTATTTATGATTGTGTATTAGGATTGTATATGAATGTTGACTTTGGTAAATACTTGCAATTTGGATTTAACCAAAGATAGTCAATTACATAGACTAGACCTTAAGCTCAATCCAAAATAATGTTTTTAAAGGTAAAATATAGATCCCTAACTATTAAAAATTGTCAAACCAAAAGTTGTATTTAATTAAATTATAAATTGTAAACTAAAATCTTAATGAAATTGTTTTTATTATTTGTGATTATTTTCTTCTTATTATTTTGTTTTCATATATAATTAAAAAATATGGTTTTATTTTTATTTTCTATATTTTAAGATTTATGCAAGAAATGATGTAAAGAACATTTTATTATTTTTTATACAACAAATTACACTAATTCCCTTTGAAATTTCTCAAGAGTACGCATAACTCTATAATTTTTTAACATTTATAACAACCTTTCTTATGAAGATACATGCTGTAATGTATTTCTCGAGTAACTAGGGTGTCCATGTAATGTATAGAGGTGTAATGTATAAAAGGTGTCAATGTAAAATTTTTCAAATAATGAAGGGAAATGAGCATAGGAATTAAAAAAGGGAGAAGTATCATGAGGAACTTAGCAAAATTTAAAAGAGAATTAGTGCAATTTGCTCTTTTTTATTATCAAAACTTTGAGAAAAGATACAAGTAACACATTGTGTTACTATACACCATAAAGGTCAAAGTAAAGAAGAGAAATACCATAAAAAAATATTGTATAATTAATTAAAAAAATAAAAGAGGATATACAAGATGCAAATATTTGTAGAGTGAATAAACTAAACTACTCGTGGTAACAACTACTCATATAGTTAAGTGGTCTCAACAATCAATTACCAAGCCTAACTACCTCTAATCACTAAAAATAAGGTTAACAATGTACCAATACCAAGTGTAAACCAAGTTAGTTACAATTAAGTTGAATTTGACTAGTATGCTAATTATACACATGTTGATGCAACATCTTTAAAGTCAGCCCTACACACGATGGAAGGTGGAGGAATCTACCACAACTAACTTGAAATGAAACATGGTGAAGGTATATGATGGCAAAACTGTGGTAAAGACCCTTGGACTGTGGTAAAGACCCTTGGAAGTTTTTCTCATGAGTGCATCAGAAAATTTTCATACATGTATCTATCAAATTAATGGCATCATATTGGAACTGTAGCTCTGTTAAACTTGAAATTAGATAGCACATGTTTTTGAGCTAAACATGCCAAAAGGTGAACTTCAATTTGAAGTAAAGATAACTTCTTATTGTGTTTGATTACCTATATTGTGCAATTTTTTTCCTTCTCAAATGCATACATTAAGGAGCTCATACACAACATCACTATGATTGTTTATTACAGTGAGCTTTGGCTCATTTTCAAGGACCTTTAGCATAACATCATGTGTCTCACACACACTTCTTCTAGAAAGACACCATGGAGAAACCTCGATTTTTACATCCTTGCATTAAGATACAATCATGGGCTTAATTGCCATAAGAGGATTTGTTGATTTCATGTGTTTTCTTGGTGTTAATGCACTTTATAATTTGTGTATACAGTTGCTCAATGTAACTAACATCAATTAGATTCTTAGGATTTTCAGAGTCGTCTTCTTCTTAAACCTTTCATCCTTGTTATTTTCCATATTCTCTATGTTCTTCAATCTTTCAATATTGGTTTTGTTGATGCTTCCAAAAGTGATTGAGCTTAATGCACTATTAGCCTAGTTGCTCTATGTTATCTCTGTTTCTTCTAAGTCTGAAATTATCGTCTTCACTTCCATTGTTACAAAGCATATTTTCTTCACTTTTATCATCTTTAACGACAGAAACATTACTCTCTCCATGAGAGAGGTCTAATACCATATCAAAACTTTGTAAAAAGATACAAATAAAACTAACATGGTGTGGCCATACACCATAAATGTCAAAGTAGAAAAGAGGAATATCATAAAAAAAAAAAACATTGTGTAATTGATTGAATAAATAAAATATAATATATAAATAAAATCTGACTAGTATGCTAGCTAGTTATACACATCCTGATCCTGATGCAACATCTTTGTCATTTATATTATGCCAAAAGTCATATATCTCACTAGAAAAGTTTATGCTCACAGTACAAAATGTTAGACGCTCGTTCTTTCAAACGTGTCTTGAGATAACTCAAAGGTATTAATAATTTGAATCTTTACGGGATGAACTCTCATTCTCTTCATAAACTAAAATATGAGAAAAATATATATAACTTCTTGTTCCCTGTAACAAGGCTTTGAATTCAGAACCCAGTGTTGCAAGAAAATATATGCTTTTTTTATACCGATGCATTTGTCTTATTTTGAAATTTCTGTAAATAAAGTATTTTTCTCTTTTATAAATTATTTGCTTTGATATAATTTATGAACAATATTTATATTGTGAGACTTATGTAATCATATTTATAATTCGATTAATATGTTAATCCTATTCCCGTTTGCTTTTGATTTCTTTCAAAGGAGCCGATTTCATTTCCATAAAGAACGTTCCACACTAGGTAGATGTAACGTTGTATACTGTAACATGACCAAAATTATTGTACGTCTTTTTCAAGATATGCAAGAGTACAGGCTCATCATCAACCCAATCTGCTTGGACTGTTGGTACGAGATACCAACATGTGATCCTAGTGAGTTAGCAAAGTAAAATACATTTACCACAAACCAAAATAGAACTACAAATCTTACTGACACGAGTTTTGGAATATCAAAGAAAAACCATACACAAAGGCCACTCACGAAACAAATCATAACATGGGTCCGATAGAAAGATAACCATAAGGTACTGGCCCAATAAAAGGGTCCAGTCAACGATCTTCAATCTTTTCAAACAGTTCAAGATTTGGACGGTGCCGGAAATCAAGCCTTACTTACTCTAGATACCGAGAGATGGACATTTCACCCAATTCAAATTTGGGTCCCTTCCCAAATAAATGATGGGGTTATTTTCTCTCTCTATTCTACACTTGTCAATTATTGATTGATCTTCACAAAATCAGAAAATCGTGGATGAACTGACTTTTATTTTCCTTTATGAAGACGTTGTTTTTTAATGATAATAAGTTTGAAATATAATATTGTATATTACTATAAAATTTACTTACATTATAGAACTTATAAAATGATACGCGTTGCTTCATTTAAATTGAAAATAGATAGGCATTATGGATTGAAGAATTTGGTTTTTAGATATCAAACATAGTTCAAAATATGATAATTAATTTAATCCTTTCAGCTTTTGAATTCATAAACTCTTCTAGTCAGGGACGAATTCATGTTGCAGTCGTAACCCTAGCCTCCCTCTCTCTTCGATATATATATATATATATTATTAAGAAGATCTTCATCATTTATCTTTTGATTTGTTTGGTATTAGTTTCAAATGCTACAGTTGAGATGATATTTTTTATTATGAAGATTATGAAAATAAAATAAAAGATAACATTCTAACTGGTTGATTGATTATTTATATTGAGAGAATAATTGCTGAAAAGTTTGATATGTATTCTATTGTTGATGAAATTAGGACTTGAAGGAAACATGTCTATGACTTAGAAAAATGGTATAATATATATTCAATTATTATAATCTATTTTCTATTTGATGTTTATTATTAAAAAAAAAATTCAGACCCCCATTTGATATATTCCTAAATCCGTGTCTGCTTCTAATGGTTTAGCCTTATGGATTGGTAAAAACTGATATTCCTTTCAAATATTAAAAGTGCTATGCATTAATAATTTCCTTACAAGAGGTATGTTGCATTTGATCATCTTCGAACAAGCTTCATAGAACATAAAATGTAGGTGGCTGTTTGGAATTGAAAAACATTTTTTTAGTATCAGTGATGATAAGTATGAAAACTTCACTTTATATTTATTTTATTTTTTTATTTTTAAATATTTGAACAGATAATTATTAAAATAACATTTTAGTCTCATTAATTTCTTATATAAGTATTTGTAATTATATCATACTGTAATATTTTTAAATAATAAAAAAATATTTTTTGGTAAATCAAACAAAATCGTAAGACTCAATTTAACTATTTTTTCAATTGTTCTTAAATTTTATTTTTTAATTTAGTTAAAATACATTTACTGTGTAAAATTTGTTTACACTGCGATATAATTACAAATAATCATATAAAATAAATTTGTTGATATTCATAATTATTATTTTAAAAGTAACATATAAAATATTTCTTTATTAGTTGCTACATTCACAATGTATAAAAGTTGAGCTCTTTAAATTTTTATGTTTAGCTTACACATAAATAACATATTTAGGTCATTAAGGTAAATATAATGTGATGCTCTTGAAAATACTAATATTTTGTTATCAGTTCTTATAATAAAAAATGTATCTTCATAATACCATTATGTAGCAGCAAACAGAGAACTAAGGAAGGATTAGAAGATATTTTGAAGTGAAATTCGAAGGGATTTTAAAATATTATCGATCCGGTAAGCAAATTCTGCCTATTTAAAAAAAAAAAAAAAACGACAAGTAATTCGTGTATTATAAAAATATATTTTTTAAGTAAATTTAAAATATTTAAAATCATAAAAAATACATTATTAGTATAAATAACTTAAAGTTATTAAAATTAAATAAATTAATTTGAGAATTTGAAATAAATTTTTACTCTCTATAAAATATTCATTTCTTTGTTTTGGTCCTCTATAAATTTGCCCATCTGATTGTGTTCCTATTAAAAAAAAATTGTATGCTTTTAGTTCATAGTGTGGCTCTCAACCCTTTCACCTCGTTGTTTCAATCTTATAAATTGCAATTTTTTATACAAACTATTTTCATGTTAAAAAAATTATTTTGGTTTACTTTATTGAGGCAACATCATTTTTTTTACCCTTTCTATATCACGTCATCACTCCACTTAATACGAAATTCTTCTCATGTCAAAGATTAAAATACAAAATTAATAGAAATACAAACAAACAAAAAATTAGAGGATCATAATGAGAAGAAAAAACAAGTAATTTTATAAGGAGTAAAAGTTTATTTAAACTTAAAAATAATTAACGCTTATGTTTCAAAGAAAGAAAATCTTAATGTAATCGAAAAACTTAAAAACATAAAAAGATTTATATTAAAATAATTTTATATTTCAAAATAAATTTTAAATTTAGAATATGAAAATAAATGCATTTTTTACGAACCCGTGACATAATGTAGTCTTATACGGGGCAGAAGTCACGCGTAACAAAAGTGTAGTACATATCCTAAACTTGTCGTATAGTGACTGAACTTCAGAGTTCAGATCAATCTACTTATTTAGCTTGGGTATGCGAATTTGTACCTGTCTTGACTTGTCTTATCTTATTATATATAATATATGCACCAAATAAATGGTCATGTTACACTAGTTCACATCGCAGCTGTCAGCGGTGTACGGATTTTGATTTTAAATTTATAAGGTAACACAGCCAAAGAAAAAATATGAGATACTCATTTATTATAAAATAATATATTTTTAAGATTTAATATTATTTTTATGAATATATTTGGTTGATATTTAATAATTTTAAAATATAAATAAATTTATTTAATTAAAAATTAAAAATTGAGGAGAAAATATTCAAAAATAAAAGTAGAAATAAGTAATTATTATAAAAAAAAAACAATTTTAATTCTCGTAACAGATACTCGCTTTTACTGTGAATATAAGAAGCAAGATAGATCGTGCATGTTTTATATGGTTAAGAATCAACAATTTCTCAATATAATAAAAATGAAAAAAAATTTCAAATTATATTTTTAAAAATTATTTTTTAATACCTGGAGCAAATAAAATTGATTTTAATATTTTTTAAATGAGTGTTTGAATTAGTTGGAATAATTAATTAATTATAATTTATTATTGAATTATGCTTTTATATTTAGATATATTAATGTTTTGTTTGGAGACATCTAGAAAATAAATAAATAAATAAAGACATAATAGAGTAAAAAAATGTTATTTGAATTGATAAAAAAATAACTAAAAAAAACTTCTTTCTACTTGTTTAGATGAGAAGAAAGGAGAGAAAAAATAAATAAATAATATAAAAATATAATTTTTTACTTTACTCTTTTTAATACAAAATTTAAAAATTTATATTATTAAAATTGTTTATTTAGTTTAAAAAAAATCATCTCCAAATCATGACAAATGAGAAAGGATTTCAAAATTCTCCACCCTTTTTCTATGGGTGCGGAGCAACTTCTCCTTCCAATTTACTCATTTTTATTTATTCTATTTAAATAAAAATAAAATTACTAAAATTATGTGAACTAATCATGAATTTAATCCAAAAATCACTGTTAAATAAGACAAACTAATTTTTAATAAATAATTATAATAAATTAAATAATTTTTTAACTCAATCCAACTCAACTCCATATTAAATCGAATTAGCTTACAAACAATTGAGCTAGATATATATATAAAAGAGAATTATAATCCTCTAAAATCTTTTTTAGTTTAATTATATATATATATATATATATATATATATATATATATATATATATATATATATATATATATATATATATATATATATATATATATATATATATATATATATATATATAATAAATAAAAATTCAATATTATTATGAGTCAAATTTCTTTACTTTTTGAGGTGGTAATATTATATATATATATATATATATATATATATATATATATATATATACTTAATATTTAAAATAAATTTTTAAATATATCAAGTATATGAATCAACATAAAATTATTTCAATTTAATTATTTATTTTGAATTCAAAATTTAGATAATTTTATTATTTATTATAATTAAAAATTATTATCTATAATTATCTTGAATAAAATTATATTAAAAAAATACTAAATTGAATTGAAGGACCGTCCATTCAAAACTTTCTGATCCATTAATTTGTTGATATTTATTTATTTATTTAACTTGCCAAGACAAACTTTCATCTGTAGTGACGTATGTTTATATCACCAAGTATCAACTAACTGCTCTATGGAAAAAATAAAATTGAATACAAACATCAATCATGGAGAAAAAATTATTTGAAATAATTTAAAGACGACAATCATGGTGGTCCCATCCAATTATCCAATTATAGCTTGGGACCTGGGAGATGAGTTCATTATTATTGGTTGGTCCACATTTTAACTAAATGGCTAAATACGTGTATGAGAAAGATGAATGACATATGTCATTCATACTGTCATAAAAAACAATGAATGACAGTATGGACAATTACGCTGAGTTGAAGGACAAGCTGAATCAGAGTTAATTTATTCAATCCAAGCAAGCAAATTACCACTCCAAAATCTAAATTCGCGTCTTACTGTAAAACAGTTAATTCAGTTAAAAATTTACCGTCACAAAATCAATTATATGAAAATTATAAAAAATACGAATTACAAGTTTATGCAAATGTTTAATATTTGAAATTCGTGACACATTTTAATCTTAAAAAATTTAACATTGATCTTAAATTATTTTAATATTATCGATACTTTTATGTACACGGAAAGAGAATAAAGAACTTATTGGTGATTATTTATGTTACATTATTGTATCGCATATGATAAATATTCTTCATGTATAACATTGATTTTTGTATATATTGTACAAGGTTAAAACTGATTAATAGAATGAATATTGTACAATCCAATGTTGTGTCCTACATATAAATATGCAAAACAGGTCCTACTTAAAAGCATTCGGAGCAACTTTCTAAGGTTGAGACATAAATTTTAGATACCCTGCATGCTTATACCGATCAATCAATTCTTAATAAGAGTACTCCCTCTGTATATGTACGTGCATTAACGTGTACCTCTAGGTTGCATATTAAAAAAATTAAAAATAATGTGTTTTACTACTCATTTAAATGTTTTTAATAAGCACTGAAGGTTTTATAATTTATTTTATAAAATGAATACCTACACCTTTTAATTATGTCTTTATTGTTCATAGTCAACATAACTTGCTTAGGGTATCCAACACTCCAATCCATTCCAATTGTTTTTATAGCTAATATATAAATCCATGCCATTACATTTTTTTTATCGATAAATGTATGTTTTATCATTATAACGTTCTTTTATTTCCCATCGGTCCATGTTCTTTGAGTGTTTCATTAGATGCTAAGTAACTTCGAGTCGCAGACGCTTAATAGATTGCTTTTCATGAACTGTGATCACATCTCGTATCCATGAATTTAGGTCAAATACTTAATAAATCATTTTTGAGTATAGGACACCAACGTACATACGATAATATATACGTAAAGATAACGGTACTTTCCAATTCTTGATTCAATGCTTAACTACCTAACGCCGTACGTGAATTTGCTTGTACTTGGTGAACATTAATGAGCCAGAATCAGGTGCAATATTGGCGGTGAGTCATCCCTTCCAATGATGGAAGCCAGAATATCCATATAAACTTTTAGGACTAATTAATATGCATTTTGTGTATAATATAAATATTTCAAAATTTAGATGAAAATTAAAAAATATGTTTCAAATTATTAAAAGTAAAAAATATATAATCAGTTTAAACCTAATTTATAAAATATAAAATATTCAAAATTTAAATATACATAACTAATTTAAAATAAGAAAATTAAGAATAAAATGTATATTTCTTTAAATAAAAATAAATTAAGAAATAATTAATTTTTTTATTGAATATAAAAAAATTACTTTGTATCTATGATAATTTATAAGCATACTTATCTTATCTACCGCGAAATATGTACTGTGTTTAATAAGTTCACCGTGCAATTCTGCAACCAGCGTTTTCGTAATGTTCATGTTTTATAGTTTTGTCCGTATTACAAAAGGGTTAAGCGCTTTTATCTCCTTTTGGTTTTTTCCCCCACCCTTTATTCCTTTGTCTTTTATATGGGAATGAATGAGTTTCTTGGTTCAATGCCAATATTTAATAAATTTATAATCTGCACGCTATTTCCCACGGTTGCTTCTGGATCTACATGCATGATTGATCTTGATAGATCAAGGCCCGCGGTTTTATGGGGACTGGTGTTTTTTGTTTTTTTTCTTCTTTTATATTATTAGTATATTTTGTGTGAAACACTTATATTTAGCTGTGTATATACAAATATTGATTAACAAAAATATACTTATATCTTTTAATTAATTAAGATATTAGGATTTCCAATTTTAAATTTAGTAGATATGAAAAAAATATGTTAAAAAAATATTTATTATCTGATAAATTTGTTGTTTTTTATGAAGATTAGTGATTATTTTTTTATGATAAATTATTATTTTTTGCGGTAAATATTGGGAACGGATGTTGTTGGCAAAAAATAGAAGTCTGCATGTTGTTGCAACATAAAAACAATATACAGTGACCTTAGTAGAATAAATTAAGGTTGAGGCTAATGAAATGAGGTTTGGACTTTCTGTAATTTTCTGTTTGAACTGGAGGAAAGAAAATCAGGAAAGAAAAAAAATATATGAATGGGAGGCAAAACAAAAATAAAGAAAATTTTGAATTTTTATATTTAAATCTTAATTTTATATTTTATATTTTTCTTTTTACTTCTATCAAACATTAAAAAAAATATATCATTTTTTGTATATATATTTTTCTTCCTTTCTTCAAATATTTCATACCCTAAACAGTTGAGTTCGACTATTAAGTTAATAAGAATTAGGCAAGACTAATTGAATAAGGCAAAGAGTTCTATATAGAGTGGAGGATTGACCCAATATATTTATACAGGTTGTAGTAAATGGTTACTCAGTTCTAGCCGACATTTACTGGTAGATTAAGTAAATATTGAAAATATTGTTTGATTTCAATCATCAATGATTCAACCCTTTCCTTCCACAATGATACTATCAAACTTTAGACATAAAATTTCATCCCCTCCTCTTCCTCCTCTTAATCAAAGTATAGAATACAAGATTAACTAATCTAACTATTAAATGATTTGATATTGCTTTTTTTAATATATACCAAATTTCATATAAATTGGACCCTTTGTTATTATGTTATCTAATATATAATAGATATTTACTTATAATTTAAATAGCATATTATCCATCAAAATAAGTTACGTAATGCCATGAAATGTCAATTCATTTTTTACTTGCATGAAATTTTAAGAACTTTTAAATCAACAGTTGGGTTAGTTAATTTCATATTTTATATATAAAAAAAAAGTAAAACAGTGAAAGTGTAAAGCGTAAAAGTTTAACGGTGATTGTCAAATAATATTTTCATGTGTTCGTATTAGGTAAGATGAGTGTCTTACTGTGAGGATAAAATTGTAACCCTTAGATAAAAAAAATGTTCCAGATTCAACTTCTTCCTAAAAATGCATGAGCTCTCATTTTTTTCTGCCCTTATGCATGTTGGTCTCACTGTTCAATATTCCTTTATTTCATTCATCCACGATCCATCCTTGCCTCTTCCCCTTTTCTTGATCTTTCATATCTCTTCTCTTCTACACAATCATTATCCTTTTCACTCATTCGTTAAAATTAGTATTTTATCTGAACTAAAAAATAATATTTTTTAAATTGTCAAAAAGGCTTATATACAATAGTGATATGTGTGATCAGAATAAATTAAATTAACTATTATACTATTCAATAATTTTTAGTTGGATAATTTTATCTCAAAATTTATTATTGGATAAAATTTTTCAAATTTTATATTAATTCAAAATTATTTGAGATGTCATTTAGATATATCAAAATTAATGATATATACTTTTAAAATATATAAAAATATGAATTATTTAATTATTTTTTTATTTTTATTTTTATTTTTATTCAAATTTGACACTAAGACATCAAGATAATATATAATTATAATTCAATCATTGGGTTAATAAAAATCACATTTTTATAAAATTATCAGTAACGTAACTTATATCAGTATAATTTGAAATTTTACACGCGTACATGCACACATATATATACAAGGACAGATCAAACTAAGAGTAACTTTAAAGAGTTACTCGTCATTTTTTATTTTCTTTTTAATCTAATGATTCGAATAAGTAACTCTTTTTTAATTGTTATATTAAAAGAAAATGAAAGATGATTATAAGAAGTAATTTTTTTAGAGTTACTCTTACAATAACTTGATCCTAATTGCCCTCTCTCCCTTTTCTCCTTCTCTCTCTTTCTCTCTCTAAATGTGTGTGTGTATATATATATATATATATATATATATATACACACACTAGGTGTCAAGGTTAGTCAAATTATACTTTCTATAACTTTTATCTTCATGATCATGTATATCAAATGTTGCATAATTTAGACTTTTCTAGATATGTTATCTTACAATAAATATTTACATATATTTTACTTTAAAATAAAGTGGTGCAATGAAATACCAAATAATTTTCTAATTGTATAAAATTGTATATATTTAATCTAATTAATAAGATTTGATTGATTAAATTTGCATTCTAAAAAAATTATTAAAAGTATAATTTAGCTAACTTTAACACCTGATGTCAATAGATCCATGATATCTCTAATAAGCATTTGGAATATATCTCAACTAGGAGATATCAAATTCCTCCAAGAGTAAATTTAAAAGAGTTATTCTTCATCCTTACTCTTTATTTTTGCTTAATCTGAATTACTAAGAGGTGTTAGATTAAAAAAAAGTTAGGATGAAAAGTAATTCTCTTAAAATTACTTTTAAAGTAAATGAATCTCTCCTCATATAAAAAAATAATATGTATTGATGAAAAAAATGTTAATTAGACTTACATGTGATAAGATAGCCTTTTTCCCATAAAAACTAAATATCTATTAATATAAAACTATGATTTTTATGAGATTATATGTATCTTCCATAGGAGGAAAATTCTATTTTGATAGAAAGGATATCTATGTAACAAATCTCATCATCTAAGTATTCAACGTAATTATATTTTTAAAATTCAAATTTAAGATTACTAATTAAGTTAGATCAGTCACGTGTCAATAATTTATACATATGTGGTATTTGGAGTTTAACTAACTATCATATCTATACTAGTTAATTATTTTTTGAGAAATGCCAACAACAATATACTTTCTAACACACTTTTTTCATTAGTTAAAATGTACTTGAAAATATAAAATTACAAGAGTGACTTGACTTTAAAAATTATATTTTTAAATACATTTTAACTAATAATATACAATGTCTTGCTAGTATCCTCTTTATTTTTATCTAATAAATGATCAATATTACATATATCATTTTTAGTAAAAATGTTACCAATAATTTTTTAATAATGTTTAATAAATATAAAATATTATTAATGACATTTTGTAACATAATTTAAATATAATATGTGCTAAATTTTTATTAAAATTAATAAGTATTATTTTTTTATATTTTCATAATATTTTTTAAATGTTGCCCAAAAAAAAATTATACATGATACGGTGATGACAAATTTATTGCCTATCCTCTTGTAGTAGACTATTTTTTTTTTCTACTTTAAAAGACAAAAGATGGAGTTAGAATATATTAAATGTGCTATTGTTGATAATTTCTTTTCTTTCATAAAAGGAAATAATAAAAGAATGGTGTCGAAAATTATTGTACAAGCATCATTATTGTTAGGCTAATTGTAACGTCAATTCATGAGCATTTTCCTGGTTGTTTCTTCCCTTTTCTGGATAAGCTTTTGACTGCGTTTATCTGCAGAGTTAGGGTAAACCGCACATTAAACGCGTGTATTTAAAATTTCCACAACAAAGCTATTTTTTCAGATAAAAAGGTGAAGAAAAAAGAGAAAAAGGAACAGGAATACATAACAAACTTGATAAGGTTTAGGCCATAGTCCATACATTTTTTATTTGTTTTTAATAAAAAATATTAATTTAAAAGTAAAGAGGGTTAATAACACATTTTTAACCTATATTTTATCATCAAATAAAATTTATTAAAATTATAAAATAAATAAAAACTCAGTAAATAAAAAATAATATGGACAAAATTTATAATTTAAATTATGGTCTATAATAAAATGCTTGTTTATCTGAAAAAGTTAATCCAAAAGACTTGCTACTTTAGCGTGCTACGTAGTTGATAGCCGTACGCAATACATATTATTTCTGAAGGCAACAGCAAGACTAGGCGGCTAGAGAAGCGATGAAAGATTATTGAAGGAAGGAACCCCACCACTATACCATGTGAAGGTGACTGCGAGAAAGCCAAAACAGAAAAATTGGAAACCACTCTTCGTGCTGGGTAGTTTCGTAAATTTGAATCCACAAGTTCCACAATTATTATTAAATCCTCGTTTGCATTATTATGATCGTACCTTGGGTCATTTGCTATATAAACACACACCTCACGTTCCAACCCTTCATTTCACACACAACTCCCAACTAAGATTCAAACTTGGAAACTAGAAAGCGAGTTTCCGTTTCCGAGTGTTGATATAATAATAATGGGTAACAGCTTAAGGTGTTGTTTGGCTTGCGTTCTTCCGTGCGGAGCTCTAGACTTGATCCGCATAGTCCATTTGAATGGGTGCGTTGAGGAAATTACGCGTCCAATCACGGCAGGGGAAGTTCTCAAGGCGAATCCAAACCATGTCTTAAGCAAACCAAGCTCCCAAGGCGTGGTTCGCCGGATTCTGATACTCTCGCCGGAGACCGAGCTCAAGAGAGGCAGCATATACTTCTTGATCCCGGCCTCGTCTTTGCCGGAGAAGAAAAGGCACGTGAGACACGTGACCGGAATCACCACAGATAATGATAACAATAATAGTAATGAGCTTAGCAACAAAGTGTCCTCCAAAAAGAGCATCAAGTGCAACAACCATTTGTCGTCATCGCAGCAATGTCATAATGGGGGCTCTGTAGTTTCTAAGGAGAAGAAATGCTCGCGGCGGGATCGCCGGATCGCCCGCGGCGGATTGTGGCGGCCTCGCTTGGAGAGCATCTCGGAAGACTAGTTTTTCTTTTTTGTGTGTGTTTCCGGCGGCCGGCGCCGGAATCTGGCATGTCGGAGGGGGATTGGGAACCGAAGATGGTTCAAACACTAAAATATAACATGACTTTTTTCTCCTTTTTCTTTTTAATTCTTTTCCTTTTCTAAATGTATGTGAGTATCTAAATTTGTGGATATAGAAGAGTTACTTTGCCTTCCTATATGAATTTTCGTTTTTTCAGGGTTGAATTATTCGTTTTATAACATGCTTGCTTAATACAAATAAAAAATAAAAAGAAAGGCAAATAATCGAGGGAATGATGAATAATTGTTCGGTTTTCTTTCTCTTTCTCATACGTTACAGAGAGAGAAAAAAATATTTAATTTTATTTCATATTTATCACAAAATTTGATATTTAAACTAATGTATTTAAGGAAAATCTAGTTACTATGTTTCGATTACATGATATATATAACTTTTTTTTAATTTAAGAGAAAATTAATAAAATAAAAAAACTCATGTATTCAAGAGGGGTGATTTGAAGAATTTAGGCTTCTTCCAAATGAAAAATTAAGAGGAATTTTTGTTTTGTTTTGGTTAATTAATCAATAAATGCACCCTAAACAGTAAACATTAATGGTGGCATCCAGAATATTAGATCCATATGCCAATGATTACGCCGAGTTTCAGTTTGATATTTAATTAGAACATGCACGTTAGGCACCTATATATGTCCACTCAAGGAATCTATTAAGTAAAAAGGAATAAAAGGCTTAATTAGGTTGACATTATTATTTCAATTGCTAATTATTTTGTAGTTGGTCTAGATTAAAGCGATATAAGTTCTACTTTTAGGTGATGAACAGTTGTAATCAGAACAAACAAAGTCCAAAATGAAATGTACAAGTGTTTTTGTTCATGTTAAGAAGTCAAAGTAAAACTTAATTAAGCACATAATGTTGGACGCGTTTTCGTAGGAAGCGAACCAAAGTACAGATTGTGTCCCAATTAAGGTTGATGCTTATGCGTCTAAGCTTTCATTCCATCGTTAACATTTACGAGTCAATTCAAGCTCGGTTAGTGGACTTAGTTGGCCAAATAGCCAATACTAAAAGATTAAGGATTTATATTAAGATCATTATTTTTAAGTTGGATATTTATAGATATGTTATTATATTTAAAAAATAATACCATATAGAAAATGTGCAATCTGCTACGAAAATTTTCTAAGACATAAATATGTGTATAAAGCTACAAGATATTACTCATAGTACCAAATTTACAAGTGTTGAACAATTTGTGGCGGCCAAGGAAATAAACATGAACGAAAATGAAAAGAGAGAGGGGGGCATTGAAATAGCTGGAAACTCCTGATTGATGAATGACTACTCACTATAAGAAGTTTAGTAAAACAAGTAATTAAATGACATTTAATTATTAAAATATTTGAAAAAGCACGGTGGACAAGAAAAAGATAGATGGTAGAAACAATAGAGAAGAGGAGAAAAAGGTGGGACTTGGTAGAAACATTGGCGACATCACCACGCTACACAAGCAAGAAAGCTGGCATATCTTCCTTGACTTATTTCTTATTATATTACTCAGTTGTTCACGTGGATTCCCTCTCCTCTCTCCCATACCAATAATAGACAATTCTTGCACATCCCTTTCTCAGACTCCAACTCATCCATTTATTATTATACTACTTCGATTGGACCATATACCTACCTTGGTTTCACGCCTCTAGATCATCATATTTCACACATCGATGCACATCTCTTTTAGCAAACAATACACATAGCTTCACTAATTGTTGTTATTAGTTTTCTTTTCTTTAAATCAAATGGTTTAACTTTAAACAACATACGTACAAATACAGAATCGATTCGATGTCCTTCTTTCAAGGTAAAATTTTATAAGTAAACTCTTAAATTTATTAACTTGCTTTCAATCAAAGAGTATGCTTGAGTTAAATTGCAACGTGTATGACCGTAAAATAATTCATTTTACAGTTGCAACCTTGTTTAACTAGCTAGATATTGTAAAGTAAAATAATTTGTAAACGTAATTAAAGAGATTTTTCAAAACTTAATCAGTGAGTTTCTTTTATGATTTCGTAAAGTTAAGAATAAATTATCTCTTATAAATACCACTGGAAAATATTCATACATTTAATAATATTGTGAGAATTGAATAAGACAAACTATTCAAACATATTAAGAGTTAAAAATTGCATTTAGCTCCTAAACGTGATTATGCGGGTGGTAACACAAAAACAGATTCTATATATACAGAAGAGTGAAATCATTAATTAATTAAAAAATTCAATCAAATTGATATAATAATGCATGACATATTGTAAAAAGAAATGATAGAGGGAGATCCCTAGGACTGGAGTAAGTAGCATTGAGCCTTGCGCTGCAGTTGGTTAGGACAAAGCAGATCAAGAAGCAAAGTTCACGGGGTTCAGTCGCCAAATCCCGGAGATAAACTAGCATGATTCTCTTAAAACATGCACACACATCCCATCATTGGAGATTGGAGTTTCAATATATACACACCTAATTGGTGTACAATCCACCATCTATGCGTTACAGTTTGATCAGAATTGGTGAGGAAGAACATGTTTCCTCTTAAATTAAATTACCTCTTACATCAATCATAGTATGTTTCCTAAAGGGGCACTAAAATTACTTTCTGAGGCTGGCAAAGCACAACTGTAGAACTTTTATCCATCAACTGTAATTAATATGGCTGATTGGAGAAAAATTGCTTTTAGGAGAAGTAAGAAGAAAATCCTGATTTTAGGTTGTAAAACCACAATCTTGGACAGCTTTTACAATTTCATCAATAAAGAATCACGGGCATTTCTCTCAATCCCTTTCTTCAGGCGACAGTTTATAATAAAAATTACTTTCATTTTGACAAATTAACTATAATTCTTTTTTTTTAATTTAACAAGCTTTCTATGTCATTTTAATAATTGAATTATATATATGTATTTAATTAAATGGATTATAAAATGAATTTGTACAGATCCACTCCTTTGTTTGTATATATATGTTTGGTTGATATATAGTCTTTGGTATTAGTATTACAGCCAGGCAACAATCTATATATCCACACAAACTTATATGGTTGAATGTCACATTTTAGGATGTGTTTCTTTAAGATCACGAAACACGAGAGGAGACAGAAAATTCAAAATAAAAGTTTATTGTATTTGCTTTGCACAACAAAATTGAGACTCTTGAAACATGAAATCTAACCCATTTATGCTATATTCAACAAATTATTACCACTCTTGTATATATATAGAATTAAAGTATATATATATATATATATACTATCTTTCAAATAATTTAATGTTTTTTTATTTAGATTATCTTAGAGAAATAATCATTTTAAACTTGATTAGACAATTTAAAAACTTTATTTTGTTAAAAAAACTATTCTGAAACACTTTCTTAGAAAAAATCAAAACCTTTTTCCATCGTAATCTACTCATACTTCCCTCCCCACGTACAGATTCCCCCTAACCTCTTAATCACTCCTTATCAATTGGAAAACATGAACAAATTCCTAGCCTTGTTAATTATTAGTCTTGATATCCTCCAGTCCAATAAAAATACGAATGGAGAGCAAATATTGATAAAGAAAATCTAATTATGTGCGATACACCACTCTCCATATATGTTGATGAAAAATAAAAATAAAAATAAAACCTCCGTCCTTAATATGGTCACACATACTCATTAAGTTGAACCGTTAAAGAAAAGTATCCAAGAATAGGAGAGGACTGCAAAGACCATGTGTACCATCCCTCTATCCGTACGTACCATGAGCATATTATATATAGTTGTCGTTAATTGATTGGTACAACTTTGTCGAGCATCATTACATATGCCAATTCAGAGTGTTTCCATGTAATTCTCCACTGGCTATTTTATATTCCACCATCCTCATTTCAATCACTGTAATAGTTTCATCTTTTGGTTTGCTTGCGGGTGGTATTATGCAAGTGCAACCTAAAAGGTAGATCGTGTCTTCGGTTAGGCTATCCAACATCCAGACAAATTCAATAACAAAGGATTATGCTGCCTTCATGTTAATTACTTTATGAACTCACAAAGTCACATACCTTAAATTACATGTCTATATTTACAAATCCAATATTGGCACTTCCAAAATATTAACAAAATAATTGTAAACAATGTACGTATCCATGTACGGAATCTAAAACTACGTTCCTGATCTGTACAATGGTTAAACTAATGCAACCCCCATTCCTTTGTGTCACGGGGCACTTCCAAAATGGTTAAGGGTTCTTGCTTGTTATAGACGGAATTGTCTAGATGCAAGTCATGATGACCAACCCCTACCCTATTCTGTTGCTGCACCACCAACACAGACCCATCAAAAGTAGAATCCGAAGACACTAACATGTCTCCTACAGAACCAAGTTCCGGATACTCATTCCACTCTGTCAACCCACTGAACAATGAAGACTCGCTGTCGTGGCGTCTACCCACCAAAATCAAATCATAACGACCTTCCAGTGACCTTATGACACTGATCATTTCCAAGCTGTCTCTCACAACTTCCTCTCTGTAATCGTGGCGTTTGATTTGGAGGTAGTCAACCTTAAACCTATGAATCAAGTCACCATCAGGGTCTCTGTTGATAAATTTTCTACTCTTCTTGCGAGGCTCTATTAAGCGAATCACCGTGACCGTCACGTTGGGGTGATAAGCCATGCGCATCGCGTACGACAACGCTTCACGGTCATCTGGCCCTTCTATGAAGACGATTCCAACGCTGTAAAACGACACCGTTGTTAAAGGGTTGTTCCTGATCAAGTAGCCACGTTCAGCGAGGATCCCGACGGAGCAAGGCGCGGTTCTGAGCAAGTGACGGTTCAGTGCTCTAATGGGGTGTGCTGATTCCGAAATCTGACCCGTTTGCCACTTCCTGTGGAAAGGCACAATGAGCATGCACGCTCTCTTCTTCGCAGCCTGCATGCATATCTCGTTGTGCATTGTCTCGTAAGGGGAGATGGAGGTGAAGAGTTTCACCATCACGTTGCCCATTTTCTGCTGCTCGTAATATTTGAAGGCGTTTATTATGTTGTGTGACTGAGTAAAGTGCAATGAATTGAACCTGTGGCTGGGTTGATGGTCTATTAAAAGCGGGGCGGATCTTCCTGCTAGCTGAATGAGGTGCACAACGTAGAGGCAAATGGGATTCTCTGTTGTGGAGTTGGACATTTCTAGAACGTTGATGATGGGTGGGGTGTCTTCTTCAAAGTGTATGCATGCCATCAAGGGAAATATGGCATTACGAGGGGCGTGCTCAATGCTCCTCTTCTTGTTTTGGGACGAGTAACTCTTCGATGGGTCATACAGGAATTTCGCCATGGGTGTCGCAGCTGCTGTCAACCATAACAAAGATATCAACATTTGAGCGTATGATTCATCGTCTATAATCTGCAACACATTCAGATTGCCTATTACAAAATGGAAAACCAAAATTATGCAGCTAATCATTAATCAATGTCTTGCACTCATTTCATTTTCTCTTCTGCAAACCAAATTAACCGCTTGCATATATAATCAAATGTATTCTCTGTCTCTAAATATTATGTAACACTGGTTTTACTTCAAAATTTAGTCTTCTTATTTTTAAAATGCGGTAGATTTTATCTAAGTTAAAATGAAGTATAGATTAGAGAAGACAATAATTAAAATCATATTTTTAAAATGTGGAGATTAAAATCAATTTTGACCCAATTTGTACACAAACACGTTTTGTGAAGGTAGATCTTTCCATGGTACTCAAACTAAATCGCTTATCCTCATTTTCTTTCTTTATGGTTAATAAATAACAGTAAACAGTAACAACAAGGAGAAAAACAATGTTATTTGTTAATGGCTTGTCATTTTGTAAGGATAGGTTGAAGTATATTTTTGCATAAACATTTATTAAAAATAAGAAAATAAATAAAATATTTTTTTATAAATTAAAATAAACTTATATATAAGTTAATTTATAAAAATTATGCTAAGATCCAATTGTAAAATATTAAACTTGAGTTCCATTGAAAAATAAGATTCTAGTGTGAGATATATAAAATTTTGTACTATTCTACTACAATAACTAGTTTTAGTAGTGTAGTTGTTTAGGGGTTTTATCAAATGATATCAGCCTTTGATTCTTTCATTTAGTCTCAGCTGCATGGGCACCCGGACAAGAAAATTATTCTATTTATATTTTCATATTTTTTATACATGGTTAAGAAAAAATTTATATGAACATGTTTTTAATGAATAGAAGAAATGAGGAAAGGTAATTATAGTGCCTATAGTGTATATATTGATTCTTACACGAAGGTATTGACAAGTCTGTAGGTAAAGCAAGTGGGTGATGCCTTGGGCACTCATGAGGAGACCTAAGGAGAGAGCATCAACGAGTGGCATGTTGCAGTACATTGAAGGCAACATGGTTCCTATGACCTTCCCACAGAAGCAAAATAAGGCGACAGGCTGCACAATTGCAAAGTCATGGAAATCAATTAGATGGATCTTGAATCTAGCACCACTGGAGAAGTAGAACAACGGCATAAGAACTCCTGAGAGGAAGGTATCTAGCCTCTCCACCAATGCCGATCCGAGAGGTGGGCCTTCGGGCACTGCCAGGCCCAGAAGGATAGGCCCAATCATGAAGTGCTCCCCAATCAACTCACCGAATAACGAACACAGCAACACCATGAGAAAGATTGAGACTATGTAGGACTCTCTGATTGGCTCCCCTTTGGGTGTCTTGCGTATCATCCAAAACATGATGGGTCGGAGAATACATAAGATGAAAAGCAGCAAAGCGCCCAAAGATATGAGCATCATTTCGAGACACTTGTTTTCCTGTTTCCACAGAGTTGTTTGCTGCCGTGTGATTATAATGGTCTCCCACACCGCAGACACTGTTCCACTCACCATAGATGAAGAGAGTGCTAATCTACCAACCTCTGAATTCAGGAGCTTTAAGTCTTTTAAAAGTCTGGCAGTGACTTGAAACGATCCACTTGATAAGAACACTGCAATATAAAGTAGGGACTTGTAGAGGTCTGTTTCTGGGTTCAAAATTCGCCGTAGAACAAAAGCAGAAAATATGCTAAGTACTATTGGAAATACACAAGAACACACGCCAATGGCCCAAGTCTTTCTCCCGGTTCTCATTACCATATATGGATCTATTTTTACTCCCATCAAGAACAAGAACATTATGCTCCCGAATAACGAGATTGTCTCGCATGCGTAGTAAGATTTTGGGGGGAATAGCCACTTTCTAATGCTTTTAATTTGCCCCAGTACTGATGGTCCCGTTAGCAACCCTGCCTGATCGAGTACATGCATTTCCACAACCAATTAAGTATTAGCTAATATCCAGCACCACTTTTTCATTGCATGCATTCCCAATTGGACTTAAGGAACCACTCCTTTTCACTTAATTTACACATCAATTAAGTGTCAATACTTTTTTTTTGGGGTAGCATTAATACTTCCTTTGGTTAATATTTCACTTTTTCTATAGTATTTTTTATGATATAGAACTTTGGCTTTTGGATATAAAACAAACCTTTTTTTTATGAATATAGCTATATAAATGAAAATTATAAATCAAAACTAAATCTTATAATAAGATATAAAACACAGTATTACAGCTGTTTATAGCATTGTTATCTGATCAAAATTATAGTTTTATTTTGATAATCTCATAAATCAATAATAAAGGTCAGTAAATTTTAATTTTAATTACAAAAAATCAAAAGATTACACCTAAATGTTGTCTTCTGTAAATTACAATCATACGTGCATGGACATATATATCACAAAATATTATATTACCAGCACTTGTGAAACAAAGGTACTCTCTCCAAGTGGGATAAGAAGGAATTGCAACCATGTGGCCGACAAACAGATTAAGGAGGCCTGCAGAGTGATCGCTGATAGCGTGTCGTTTAAAGGGTTCTCGCCGTAGAATATTCCTTTTGATGTAAAACGTTGAAACTTAGTTGTGTGCTCGCAAATCCATAGGGTCGTGTTTAAGGACGAGCTGGAGTTGGAGGTTATGTTCACTAGAGCCATATATATATTGTGACCAGAAGAGACACTTAAAGCAAATCAAGCATGATTTACAACCGAGATCATGTAATCTGCACGGAAGTTATGGAATGAGAAGGATGGAGGAGGAGGAGAATGAAGAAGAAGGAATTAATTAATAGGGTCCAAGTTTAAAAATCTTAAAATGTAAAGCTGTTGTGTTGATTTATTTGGAGGACGTAGACCATGGACCACCAACTTTGTGAGAAGTCATTATAATTATTAATTTCAAGCGGCAACGCTGAATTGCGGGTTGGTGACTTAAAATTAGTTTTGTTTTGTATTAGTAGATGGTGATATTTTTAGCAGTTAATTGGTGGTATTGCGGTGGGACTGCAAATGGGTATAAAGCCACAACTTTCTTTTCTTTAGATTAATGGGTGTAATTTGCAGGTAGAATATCACGTTTCATATATTGGCAGTTAATTAACATAGATTGCCCACCAAAATCCGATTCAGTAATTTACAAAATCTCAAATAACCTCATGGCACGTGGGGTACTGACTATAAACAGGACATGGGTTCTCTTTTATCACTGTTCTAGACAGTGGTTATTTTGAAGTTTATAATGTATAAATTAAATGAAATGATTTTGATTATGTTATTTTTATGGGAATTTTAAGTGTCTAATGATAGTATTTAAATATTAATTTTTTGTTAATTAATTATTTTTTATGTTATTAAAATATTTGTTCTACTTTATTAATAATACTCCTTACGACTTTTATATTAAATTTATAGTATAAATATATCTTTCAAAATTATTCATTTTTAGTATAAATATATATTACAAATTATTTTTTTATAATTTTTTTAAAAATTATATTTTTTAACAAATATTCATAGATAACCACATATACTTTTAAAATTTATTAATATTCGCTTCATGGATGCCCATACAGATAAGGGTACACGACAGAGGTTACTACCTATATCCATCAATCCTAGCCAAATGCCTCTAGTTTTGTCGTTAATTTATCTTAAAAGATACAAAGAATGCATCCTCCATGCTTCATGAATTTAAAATATCCGTGGTGTCCATACTGCACAGTAAGGTGGACTTTGATAAACAAGGCATATAAGGTATTAAGAAATTTATCTAGCTTTTTAGTATCCCTTTCTTGCTAACTGGATGTTGGAGGGTGATGCATTTTCAATTCATGGAAATTTATTCAACTAATTTAAGGAATTAAATATAAAAAATAATAAGAAATCTCACATAGTAGAAAACCAGTATAGTTTATAAAATATTAGAAAATTAGTTAAAAAATTATATTTGTATAAATACTTACAAAAATTCATAATAAATTGTCAAAAATAGGGGGGGTTTTGCATCCACCACCTTACAGTGGAACTCATTGCCTAACGGTTGCAACTCATTGCCTAACGGTGGCAACTCATTGCCCAGTGGTGGGACCCATTGTTTAGCGGTGGATAGATAACAACTTATAATTGCCCCCAAACATTGTAACTTGTTTTAGTTATGAGGTCGTTTAGCGACAACCAACGATAAAATTTACTGTGTTAATGTCTAATGATATATTAGACGATCTCAATACCTACAACACACAAATACATTTTTTTAGTCATTTTCATGACTTTTCGAAGATCATATCCTTGCACGGTTATCACCAAATTCTTTATATTTATTCTCTTTTTTGTGTTCTTATAGTGTAAGTTAAAGTATAATGGAGTTATGCTCTGCTCTAAAAATGAATGTGGTGCTTAATTTAGCAGTACTTCCATTGCTTTTCCTCTTCCTCAATATTATGCTAATTAAGTTGTTGTTTTTGTTGTTGCAATAACTGATTATATGTTCTAAACTTTAGATTACTTAATTAAGTTTCAATCGGATGATTTCAAATTTATTTTTCTTTGCTTAGTGTTAATGGTACCACGGAAACCAACCAATTAAATCTAATTTAGAATTAACTAGGAAAAAGAGCTCTTGAATTAGAAAATTAATACATAATGTACGTATGCTTTAAGAATTAATAGAGATGTGGAGGTTACGTGCCTTTAAGATGATTTCTAATTACTTAGCAAGGTAAACATTTATGCACTACTAGCATATGAAAATTGAAATTCTCTCTATGTATATATTTACAAGTTGCAACAATGCTAAATCATATATTTAGCACAATTTATTTTTATGAAATGTCTTCACGTAATTGTCTTAATTATAAAAATAAATGTAACGAAAGTGAAAAATAGACGAAAAACACATCCAACATTGATATTTAGTTTTTTCAACTTCCAAATTCATAACAATTAATTATCTTTATATATTTAATTAGATGAATTAAAATGAATTTGTATATATTCATTTTCTCGGATGTATATTTGGTTGATATATAAACGTCGGAATTGGATTGAGTTTATCTTTGTGTTACTCAATCCAAAATTTTAATAATTCATTTAATTGAATTTCAAATTCAATCAGATCAAAACCCAAAAATAGATAAGACTAATTTTTTAATATAACGAATTAATTTTAATATTATATATAGTTAAATGGTAGAATATAAAAAGTATAAAATTTATATAAAATATATTTTATAATATATATTTTAAATAAATAATAATATTATGAATATAATAGTATGTTATACAAAATTATATTTATTAAATAAAAAATATTTATTATTAATACAAAATTGTTGAAAAAGTTATACTTGATAATTGAAACATAGGATTGAGCTGGGTTGATCCTAAGTATAATCCAAACTCGTTCTCAAAATATAGGAATCTACTTTTAAAATTCGAATTTGTCTAAATCAATTTCAAGTCAAGCTGGATTAGCAGGTTAGATTGGGTCCTATTCACTGCTAGTCTTGATATTAATATTAAAACGACACAACCTTGATATTAATATTAAAACGACACAACCTAAATTATGTTGTTTAGTATCAAATTGTAGAATGCTTTTGTTTAAGATTATGAAACACAAGGGGAGATAAAACATTTAAAATAACAGGTTTCTAATATTTGCTTTGCACGAGAAAATTGATACTCTTGAATTTAACTAACTATTATAAAGCGAATACATATTCACACTTAAAAATCCAACTCATTTATACTTTATTAAATAAATTATTATTATTATATATTGTATCTTTCGAGTTCATTTGACTGAATTAACATATCAGTACTAGTCTCATTTGCTTCTTGGACTCAAGGATGGAAAATTGTGTACCCTTTTAGTTCTTTGGCCGACCTCAAGTATATTGTCATCAACTTTGGGTCGAGGTCTGTTAATCGTGATTATAACTCATTACATCTTACCAACCTTATTGGTTAGTGTTATATTTCACAACAGTCTTGTTGATTTTTAAACTCCCAATTATGTAGACAAAAGTCCAATACTTTTAAGCTTGCTAGGTCTCTCTTATAAGAGGAGAAATTATCAGATTGAGGAGAGACAAAAACACAGAGATTGAGAGAGATTGTGGATTTTCACAAGACAAAAGAGAGAAGAGATAGAAAGAAAGTGTTCTATTTTCATCTCAACACAAAATAGTCACGTCAAAATCGCAATATCTACTTCATTAACTGTTGGATCGGGCTGAAAATTTGACAACAGGTTCAATACACGTAGTTCTACATCTTAACCATTTGGATCTTGATTTGGAAGTCTATGATATGAGAAATCGTACTCACATAATAGCGTGATTTTGTGAGTTCTTTACTTTCTTCTTTATTTACAAATTTTACTTATTTGCTTCTGCTGACTAGTTGTATGAATAAAAAGTGTTCTAGACTTGAACACTCTTGTATCCTTATTTGATTATAATATATTGATTTCTTTGATCTAAACTATCCGTGATTTTTACCTCTCACATTAAGGAGTTTTTCACGTTAAAAATATTAATATCTTTTTACGTGATTTTTCTTGTTATCGTTGTGATTTTTATTTATAATTATTCCTTATAAATTCTTACAAATTAAAAAAATTTATATCCATTATATTATCATAATGATACAATATTAATTTTTCAGTAAATTATTGTTTTCCCATCATGTCTCACATGCCAAGCATAGCGACTGAATGAGGCATGACCTCAAATGGTTCACGATTCAAACTGCTAATAACCTCTACCTGAAAATCAAAGAAATATCCTTATCCACTTCATAGGGAACAACCACCTTCCCAAAATCTGACATTGATCCAATAACATTACTTGGGAATATAAACCCCATATCAATACCTTAAAGGAGAACATACGTCCTAAATACTCTAGTCATTGACTATCGTAAGACTGCCTTCTAGAAATACTTTGTGATAAGAATATATATAAAAGTTATTTTTTCATATTAGCTTTCAATTAATTTGGTGTGTATTTGATTTAGATTATTTTAGAGAAATAATCTTCTCTTAATTTTATAAGATAATTTTAAAAATAAAATTTTTTGAGATATTTTATTAATTAAAAAAAATAAAACCTTTTTCATCGTACTCTACTCACACTTTCCTCCTCTAAAAACATTCAGACTAATTCCGTCTCACCTCTATAGCCTTAATCACTCCTCATCGATGGGCAAACATGAACAAATTCCTACGCTTGTTTGTTTTTTCTTCTTCCTTCCCAATAAAAATATGAATGGAGATTGATAAAATAATAATGCATGGACACTTATATGCTACTAAACAAGATAAAGATAAGAGAGAGTGTATAGATATGATAATTGATATACGTAATTTATATACGTGACATAAAATACCAGCATGCATAATTGAAATTTTTTACTGTGTAATTATATCAGCATAAGAGTACGTAATTTATACCACAATGAAATGAATAAACCAATAAAACATAATGACAGAGAAACACAATCTATGTGCAAATCTAAAATTAATAATACAATCGTTATAATATTTATATTATAAAATATTATTATTTCATTTATTACGATGACATACCAAAAATTATTGATCACCATATAAAAAATTATTCATTATAAATTATTAATTTATTTTAATACAGACCTGTACACATACTACTCACTCAATCATTTAGTATTAGATTGTTTTATTTTCAGTTAAAGTATTTTTACTCATATTTAAAAAAGATTTTTTTTTTCTATTTTTAAGATTGTGAAAAAGTTGAAAAATCAAACAAATATTTTCTTATGATTTCTTTCCCAATTCAAAAATCATGATTCATGAAACAAAATGAAATAAAAAATTTATAACAATTAGTAAAAAAACCCGGAAAGAAAAAAATAAATCAGACATTTTTTACCTTTTAGTAATATAAGATTATTTTAGACCATTAGAGTGAGAAACTAAAATTAGAATACTACCACCTTTCTCTGCAACTAAATTTTACACTTCAAATTCATAATCCAATTACTAATAGGTGCTAGATTCCCTATAGTTAGGAAATTTTCCAAATTATAATGGGGTAAAAGCTTATATTCATTATTTTTACACAAATGGTAGTTTTAAAGTTTTTACATGAAATTCAAGCACACAAAAATGATAATAATAATAACTTCTCTCCATATTAGTATTAATTAATTTGACCTAGCTTGATTAAAATGTTATACCTATTCCTTTTATTTTATATATTATTCTTATACAATGATACCTTTTTCTTTTAAAAGTTATGCATATTTTATACTTTTATATATAAACTCATATACATGACTCTTAAAAACAACAAAACGATGGAAAGATGTCTAAAAAAGATAAGTACAAATTCTTAATCAAATAGGGTCTAGATATAATTATCGCTAACTATAGGATAAATTAATATATTTATTCATAATAATAATAGCAATAAATTTAATTTTCATTGTTAATATAAAAAAATTACACTACTAATTATTCTATCAATCAAATTTTTATGCATACTTCATTTGTTGTTTGATTTTATATATTAAAATGATTATTACTATAGAAATTTTACTGTATAATTATACTAGTATATATGAAGGTAAATACCAATACACACTGTATATTATGCATGCTGGTCTTTTACTATCACGTATATAATATGCGGATTAAATTGTGAGTAAGTTCCAAATTAATTACATAAATTATAAAATTTAGAGACTATCATAATAATAAATCATACATTATTGGAATTATTACAATAATAATAAGTTGCGAAATTTAAAATTTATAATAATAGTAGCTTTTAGATTGCTTTTTATTGTCATTTTATTACTTCACTGTTATGTTATCATGTAATTCATTATTATTTTAGTTTCCAATAATGTATTATTTATTCCACCAAACATCACATTAAATGCCTATTTATCACATAATGCACCACGTAACCACACTTAAATAACAGTGTTACCGAGCCCTAACAGCATAGGCTAATTTAGATAACGGAAAATTTTGGAGATTTAGTTATTTATTATTTAAATCCAAGGATTACTGTCTTAGCACCTCACAAACTTGTGATCTACTCCTTACCCTGTTCTCGCTCAACGCCCCACGTTCAAAACAAAGCAACCCCGTGGTGCCATCGCTCGTTTGGGAGCCTCAATCGTATCTGGTAAAAACCCTAAGCAAAAGCAATTTTACATAGCAGAGAGTCTCATTTTGTTAAAATTTGTTGTTTCTAGTCAACTAAGCAAAGTTGTTTGTGCTTGAATTTGTGGTCGGAGCAACATCTAGACCTAGAACAGCTAAAAGGTAGATTGTGTTTTTAGTTAGGCTATCCAACACCAAGACAAATTCAACAACAACGGACTATGATGCCTTCGTTGTAATTACTTTATGATCACATATAAATTTCATGTCTATATTTACAAATCCATTTTTGGCCACCTAGAAAGTATTAACAAAATAATTGTACATAATATAAGTACTCCATGTACAGAATCTAAAACTATGTTTCTGATCTGTTCAATGGTTGAACTACTGGCAACACCCTTATATTTGTATTATTACGGTCCACTTCCAAAGTGATTAAGGGTTCTTGCTTGCAATAGACGGAATTGTCTAGATGCAAATCATGAGGAACAAACGCTGCCCTATTCTGTTGCTGCACCACCAACACAGACCCGTCAAAAGTAGAATCCGAAGAAACTAACATGTCTCCTACGAAGCCAAGTTCTGGATACTCACTCCACTCTGTCAATCCTTGAAACAATGGAGACTCACTCTGGTGGCGTCTACCCACCAAAATCAAATCATAGCAACCTTCCAGTGACTTTAAGGCACCAACCAATTCCTCACCGTCTCTCACAATTTCCTCTCTGTAATCATGGCGTTTGATTTTGATGCAGTCAACCTTAAACTTGTGAATCAAGTCACCATCAGGGTCTCTGCTGATCAATTGTTTACTCTTCCTGCGAGGCTCCATTAACCGAATTACTGTCACCTTAACATTGGGGTGATCAGCCATGCGTATTGCATAGGATAACGCTTCACGGTCATCTGGTCCTTCTATAAACACAATTCCAACACTGTAGAAGGACACAGTTGTTAAAGGGTTGATCCTAGTCAAGTAGCCACGTTCGACTAGGATCGCGACGGAACAAGGGGCGGTTCTGAGCAAATTGCGGTTCAATGCTCTAATTGGGGGTGCTAATTCTGAAATCTGACCTTCTCTCCACCGCTTGTGAAAAGGCACAATCAGCATAGATGGCATTTTCTCTGCAGCCTGCATGCATATCTCGTCGTGCATTGTCTCATAAGGGGAGATGGATGTGAAGAGTTTCACTGTCACGCTGTCCTTGTTCTGCTTCTCGTATGATTTGAAGGCGTTTATTATGTTTTGTGATTGACTATAGCGCAATGTATTGGACCAACTGTTGGGGTGATGATCTATTAAAACTGGGACTGTTCTGCCTGTTAGCTGAATGAGGTGCAAGACATAGAAGCAAATGGGACTCTCAGTTGTGGATTTGGACATTTCTAGAACATTGATGATGGGTGGCGTGTTTTCTTCACAGTGCATGCATGCCATCAAGGGAAGTACAGCATGGGGAGGGGCATGTTCAATGGTCCTCCTCCTCTTGAAGGACAAGTATCTTTTAGATGGGTCATACAGGAATTTCACTATGGGCGTGGAAGCTGCTGTCAACCATATTAAAGCTATCACCATTTGAGCGTATGATTGATCATCTATAATCTGCAATACATGTTCACATTCAAATTGGCTATTAGAAAGAAAAAAAAAAGGAAAATTATTACACTTAAAGGTTAAATATGTTTCATAACTATTATTAAAATGTCTAATGGTTAACTGTCATACAAATAGCTAAGAGTAAATGAATGTGTACTGTTGACACTATTGACACTAATGGTTAAATATGGTTAATATTTAATAGTGGTTGAGTTGTGAGGTGGACGTTTTTCAGCAAGATGATTATAATTTTTGATATATTAAACCTTACTCGATGCTGTTGAAGACTCTGCAAATGACCCAACTGCGTGATGCCTTGGGTAGCCATGATGAGACCTAAGGAGAGAGCATCGATGAGTGGCATCTTGCAGTACATTGATGGAAGCATGGTTCCTACAACCTTCCCAAAGAAGCCAGATATGGCCACAGGCTGCACAATTGCAAGGCCATGGGCATTGACAAGATGGAGCTTGAATCTGGCACCACTGGAGAAGTAGAACAATGGCATAAGCACTCCAGAGATCAAGGTATCTAGCCTTTCTACCAATGCTGATCCAAGGGGTGGGCCTTCTGGCACTGCCAGGCCCAGAATCAAAGGCCCAATCCAGAAGGGCTCCCCAACGATCTCGCCTAATAATGAACAAACCAACACCATAACGTAGATGGAAACTATGTAGGACTCTTTGATGGGCTTTCCTTTGGGTGTCTGGCGTATCATCCATAACATGATAGGTCGAAGAACAAACAAGATGAAAAGCACAATAGCAGCGAAGGAAATGCCAATCATTCTGGAAGAGTGGTCTGTCTTTTTCCATAAACCTGTTTTCTGCCGTGAGAGTATGATGCCCTGCCACACCGAGGAGATTACTCCATTTACCATAGATGAAGAGATTGCTAATCGACCAACCTCTGAATTTAGGAGCTTGAAGTCTTCTAAAAGACTGGCAGTGGCTTGAAAGGAACCAGTTGATGAGAAAGCTGCAATATAAAATATGGACTTGTAGAGGTCTGTTTCCGGGTTCAAAATTTTCCGTAGAAGAAAAGCAGAAGATATGCTAAATATCAGTGGGAATAAGCTGGAACACAGGCCAATGACCCAAGTCTTTTTCCCTGTTTTTATTACCATAGATGGATCTGTTTTGACTGCCACCAAGAACAGGAACATCATGGTCCCGAAAAGAGATATTGCCTCACACACGTAGAAAGCTTTTGGGGCGAACAGCCACTTTCTAAGGTTTTTATTAATTTGTCCTAGTATTGATGGCCCCGTTAGCAACCCTGCCTGAGTACATGCATTTCCACAACCAAATTATAAGTATTAGCTAATATCCACCACCACTTTTTCATTATATGCATTCCCTATTGGAGTTAAGCAACCACTCCTTTACACTTTACCCGTCAATTAAGCGTCCATTAAGTTCTTTTGGCTAATATTTCATTTTTGCTATAATTATTTTGATGATATTCAACTTTGTGTTTTGGTTAAAACAAACATTTTTCAAGTTAGAAGAGGTATGATTTATGAATACACCTATATAAATGAAAATTAAGTTTTGTAATAGGATATGAAACACAGCGTTAAGGTGCTTTTAGTATGGTTATCTGATCAAAATTTTAGTTTTATTTTGATAATCTGCCCAATAAAAGTCAGTACATTTTAATTTTAATTAAAAATAAAAAGATTAAACCTGAAGGTTGTCTTTTGTGAATCACAATTATATATACATGCATGGGCATATATATACACAAATATTACAAAATATTAAATTACCAGCACTTGTGGAACGAAGGTAGTCTCCCCAAGTGGGATAAGAAAGAATTGCAACCATGTGGTCGACAAACAGACTAAGGAGGCCTGCAGAGTGATCACCGATATCGTGTAGTTTAAAGGGTTATCGTAGAATATTCCTTTTGAATAACGCTGAAACTTAGTTGTGTGCTCGCAAATCCATAGGCTCGTGTTTAAGGTCGTGTTGGTTTTCGAGGTTATGTTCAGTAGAGCCATATATATTGTCACCAGAAGAGACACTTACAGCAAATCAAGCATGATTTACAACCGAGATCATGTAATCTGCACGTAAGTTATGGAATGAAAAGAATCGAGGAGGAGGAGAATGAAGAAGAAGAAGGAATTAATAGGATCGAAGTTAAAAAAAAACTTGAATTGTAAAGCTATTGAGTTGATTTATTTGGAGGACGTAGACCATGGACCACCAACTTTGTGAGAATTCATTGTAATTATTAATTTCAAGCGGCAACGCTGAATTGCGGGTTGGTGACTTAAAATTAGTTTTGTTTTGTATTAGTAGATGGTGATATTTTTAGCAGTTAATTGGTGGTATTGTTGTGTGTCTGCAAACAGGTATAAGACCACAACTTTCCTTTCTTTAGATTAATGGGTGCAATTCACAGGTAGAGAGCATCACGTTTTATTGGCAGATAATTAACATAGATTGCCCACCAAAATCTGATTCAGTAATCTACAAAATCTCCAATAAGCTCTTGGCATGCAGGTTACCAACTATAAATAGGCCATAAGTTCTTTCTCTTTGTCACCGTATCTAATTAATGAAAAAGGTTTGTCATTCAGTGAACGTTTGATTGGAATTATTTCTAAATAAATAGTCGTTTATTTCTTAAAAGTTTGTTAGGAAAATTAAAAATATAATTATTTTTTAAAAAACTAAATTAAAAGTGTATTGAATTTTTATTGAAAAATAATAAGTTTGTGTTGGACTAAGCTTATGGTATAGTACGAAGGATAGTTTCGTCCAAAGCAATAATTACTTAGTCCCAAATTGAAAATGTTAACCAAGCTCAATTATATATATATATATAATATGACCGGTGAATCATATCTGATTACTAAAATAATAAAGACAAGAAAAAATAAATTATGCACTAAGTATTAAACTCAACATTTGTTATTAAGTAAAATTTTATTCATTTGGTTGTTAAAACAAATATTTGGATTTGATTAAATTGATGGATAATAATCTATTCTTTCTTATTTTTAAATTCAATGAAATATATAATTAATATTTTATGAATTAAAATAAATCTAACATAACTTTTTTTTTATATTTAGATAAATTTATTAATAAATGGAATATTTTTTATATATTAATTTTACTACATATTCACATGTGTGGGTAAGTTCAAAAAACTCATAAACCCAAATTGATCCATACACCTTGATCCAAATTTTGTTATTTGTATAAAACTTGACTCAACTCATTTAAACCTGATTCTCATTAGTTTGAGTACCAGGTTTTTCTTTTCAAACTTGCACACTTGATGATCCAACTTATTAACCAAGATTGTGTTTACAAATTTTGGGGCTTAACCTAAAATTTTTAGAGACACTTAATGTAATATCAATTTCCTGATTTTTTTTTAAACTGAAAAATCATTTATCAATATTTTATAATTAAATAAATAACATTTTACACTCACATTTAATTTATCTTATAACATTATTGATCTTAAATAAAATATAAGCAATTTTAATTTTGAAAATTTTCTTTAAAAAGTAACAATCATTATATATACTATTGATATTATTCTATAAACAATGCATACATTTAGAAAATAATCTAATATTTTAGTATAGTTTTATACTTTAATGGAGTGTTCATTTCTTCTTTTTATTCTAAAAATAAATAATATTAAAATGTTCATTAATATTAAGAACATAAAAAAAATATTTATCTCCACTTTACTGTTATAATTTAATGAGCAAAGAGAAACGGTGAAATGAGAGCCAAACCATCTCAATTAGCAATTGCATCCCAAAACTTTCAAAAGATAAACTTTTGATAAAAATATAATTATTCTAATAAAATATTATTAATTTTTTTGTCAAAATATATTATTAATATTTTTAAAAAGGTCTGCATCAAAATTCGTCTCCACCGGATCTAGAAATAAATAAATCAGTTGGTAATTAGTTAGTTACCAGAGGTTAAATAGATAGTCATTAACAACTTTAACTATTAGAGTTGATTGTTGTGGAAACACACTGTAATCGAACCAACATAGAAGGACTAATTCATGAAACAATAATAATTTTTTATCATTTCATTTTTCTCTTATTCACACGTGAAAATATGACCAAATCAGTCGAAATGGAAAACCGATAACCCAGTTTAGATAAATCACAAAACTAGTGTAAAGAAAAATTGGTCATAATTGAAAAATTTGTCCAAAACTAGTTGAAACTAGTAAAAACACGAGAAAAAAAAATCACTTCAATAAAAAATACTTAATACAATTTTATTTTGATTTTTCTTTAAAATAAAAAATAATTAATGTATTTATTTGTGATTTTTTATTCCAAATATATATTTATTATTAATAATAAATATTAATATGTATCATTAAATTTAGACTTAAATAGATATTTGATTTAACCTTTGTATGAATCTTAAATACTAAAAAATTATAACATTATATTTTATTTTTAAGTTTTAGTATTATAAAGTTGTGATATTATATTTTTAATATTATTTATTTATTATTTAATTATATTGTTGTTCTTTTATTAATTATGTTCTATTACAATTAAATTATTGAATGTTAGTACCTTAACGGTTTGGATTTTAAAGCTGCAGTATTGCTGCGAATTCATTGCCGGGCCTTAGCGTACTTGATTTGTGGGCTCACGTTAGATCTCCCTCACTGACAAGATCAGCCCAGCAGGTTGTGAAATGAAAGTTACTTTTTAATGTCAATTAATTTTTATTTCATTAGCTACTAAAATGAAATTTTCAAATAACACTAAAAGAAATATTAAAATATTCTTCATAAATAATATTTAATGTCGCAAGCAGGACCTCGTATCGACGAATGTTAGAGGTTTTGGAATCCAACTTCCTCACAAGGAAAGGAAACGTGATATTGGAGTCGTCACCAATATCTTTAAAGTAAATACTAGAAATTTAAGGTTAGATAAGGCTGGTCTGGGAATCAGAGTTTGGGTTTGGGAGTTGGTTACATGTAGGGATCACACCAGCATTCCATTACATCTATCTGGAAATAGTTACCCTAACTAGATACATGAATGATGGATATTTAAAAGGACAAAATGAGGAATATTCTTAGTTTTGGTGGTCGCCTCTTGCTCCTACGTATCTCCTATTGCAATGGAAAAGTCAAAGTTTACATAATTCTGGTCAAGGCTTAAATGGTTAGATGGTGGGAAAGGTCGAGACCGATTCGATTAAATGAGAGTGCTGAGTAGGTGTTAGCAGAGCTAATGTGCTGACTAGGAATTGACAACTATAGATAAGCAAAGGGTGAGGAACCAATTTTTAGATCTGACCAACGAGTGTCGACTCTTGGTCGGTTTTGGCTCCCGGATATGACTTAAGGTATGATTGATTCAGGATTAGCCCATGGACTAAAGTACCGGTCCCTAAACTATTTGACTTGAAGAATGTGTTTGCTTAGGGACTAAACACTATTTAAATAGGTATGCACAATTGGAAATTCTAAGAATTTTCACCTAGCATCCAGGTGTCTCTTTGCTATGTTATAGAGAATGGAAAAGTCTTTACTTTCCTTCTCTTCCCAATGCTTTCCTTACTTCTGATAACTCCTTTTTTTTTTTCTAATCTCTCTTTATCGCTGAAACTCAACTTTTCCAATGTTGTTTTCTCTCCTATTCTCTGTAGGAATTTTGTAATAAAAATCTCGATCATTTCCCATTCAAGCTCAAGGCCTTTTATAGACCATCTCTCCACCTCCATAATCTTCTAAAGAAATCTTCCACCATTAATGTGGTGGCTCTCCCCTAGGTCCAATTAAAGTCGTGGTGTCCTTCGAGGGATCCCTCTCCATTATTGGGACGACCTTGCCTTAAATGTGATTGTGACCGCTCCTCTTCTTTCTCTGACCATCTCGATGGGACGCGTCCCCACGCTCCCTACTTTCCTACAGGATGACAAGTCTAAAATGACCCTGTTTGAGACGTACGACTTCCCATCTCGACGATACCTGCCCAAGGTACGTTGGGGAGTGTAAAGCTACCAAGCCTACTTCCCCATATTGCTTTCCTAACACCTTTTGTCTTTTTGTGTTTTTTTAGGGTATAACACCTACATGTACCTTCTCCTTCTTTTTGTCTCCTTTCTTTTTCTATTGCCGGATAGAAAAAAGGGTATCTACATTTAACATATTCCATAATGGGTTATAGTTATTGTGTTTATTTTTTTCAATTCACAAACATGCATGAAGGGAGATACGTCCATGTAAGTGTTAGAATATTTTTATATTTTTTATTGATTTATGTATTTTTTTATTATTATTAAAATAGAGTTCGGTGATTTAATTTTTTTTAAACTTTAATTTAATTTAATTTAAACTTTAAAAATCATTATATTCTAAACTGTTTGTGTTTATTTGATCAATGTTATTTTCTGTTTATTTAAAAAAGAATAAGACTTAACTCCAGTGTTATGTAATGGTTCATTGATACATCCACAGTTTAATTTGTTTATATATATATATAAAGAAAATTTATACTTTTTATATATACTTATAGTGTTTAAGAGGCATATAATTTATAAATATTTATGATATTAATGTATTAGATTTTTAAATTCAAAATCATAATATAAATCTTATATAAACAAGAATTGATAGAATAAGGTGATGAATATTATAAATCTATCCCTACTTTATTAGATTATTGATAAAAAAATATACATCTTATTAATTCTTATATTAAGATGAAGATGCTAACGATTATTTTTGGACTTTGCGGTTAAAAATATATCAGATAATCCGTGTGTATATCAACAGTAAGAAACGAGAGTTTTATTTGACAAAACTATGCCAATAGAAAGTGTACCTACGGCACTTTCTTATACAAAACATTGATTTCTTGAATGAGTTCATAGTTTGGTACTATGAATGATAAAGTTTCTCGAGTTCATAAAATAGAACCAAAATTGAATGGCATCGATATCTCTTGGGTTTTGTTTAGTTTAAAAGAGAGAAGGATACGAGAAAATTTTTAATGAATAGAGAAAAAAAAAAGAAAGGAGAAAAGTTTTTATTAGATATATTATTTAAATTGTAAAAAAAAGAGAGGAAAGTTTTAATAGAAAGGAGGAGAGGTTGTCTTTTTGGTTTATAAGGAAAGTGAAAAGTTTTAATAATTAATTTTTTTATAATTTTAAATTTTAAAACACAAAAAAAATATATTTTAATTTTTTATATTTAAAATATTTTAAATCTTCTCTTTCTCTTTAAATCTTCCAAAGGAACAAAAATTTAGATTGGCCTCTATCTCCTCTTAAAAGTATACCAGACAAAAAAAATAATTTTTTTTCCTTCTCTCCAACGAATGAGGCTCTCAAACATAAAAAAATTATAATTTTTTTAGAATGATATTTTTTTCTTTATCTGTAACGTGAGCGTGCATTTTCAAAATAATGTTCATATTTAAATTAACTTTTATAATTTGATTAAGAAACATAAATTATGTTTTTAAAAAACAAACAAACAAAGCATTTTGTCGGTTGCCACCTGCATCATTAAAAACGCACATAGCAAATTGATGACATCATCCATGGGGTCATTATATGCCATCAAACTATATGGCATGTAGCACATTTATGAACACATAAGCGATCATTTAAGATCTTATCCATCTGGATCTAACAAAAGAAATAAATCTTTTAAAGACCCAACGAATATATCTTATAACACTCGAGAACACATATTCGCATAATCCCTTTTACTAAAAGTGACATGATAATATCATTTTTTATTTACTTCATAATTTATTTATTTATACTTAAACTTTTTGAAAAGTAAAATAACTTTTTCGGAAAAGAAATTACCACTTTAAAACACTTTAATTTACTAAGTAATTTTAAAATCTAACCTTTAACATGCATTAAATATTCGAAAAAAGTATTTTATAGAACATAATAGTCCTATTCGGTTGAAATATGATTTGTACAAAAAAAAACACTTTAATTTAGAATATTTTCCCATAAAAGACTAAAATTAACATAATATAGAAAGAAATGATATTTTTTGTTTAATCTTTTTATTAGTATTCTAACAGGACTTGAAGTTTTAAGACTCAAAAAATAAAATGGTTTTTAAGGTATGTGTACCTTAATTAATTCTTCATCTTCAAGTAGGTGGAATGGTATAAGATATACTCCACCGAGCCAACGAGAGAAATACAATAGATTATTTGGTGAATTAGTTCCTTGAATTTTGTATTGTTGAGGTACGGCAAAAACTAAGATAGAATGGATTAGTTAGGGAGATGCAAGGTCGGCAAACAAGGAAAAAGGCATGTGTTATGTGGGCCCGTGACAGTGATAACGAGGCTAGGACAAATGAATCTGCAGAAATTTGGCCTAAGGCAGAAGGGAAGCGTGTGCATCACGTAAGTGTCTATTCCCACTTGTCCCACATCACCACTACTCTCATTAAACAAAAATCTGAAAACCCCTTTGCAAAACTGCCCCTTCCCAGCACTTGGCTATCAATCCTTGATTTTACTAGAATCCCTCCCAGGGGCATTCCTGTCATTTCAGCACTTGGATGGATAGGGTTGCAACCTGGAAGCATCCATTTGTTTAAGGAAGAAAAATGGTAGGAAACAACCAAGGTTGACCTTGACTAGTTTACCCACCAAACAAGCCAGCACCCATCTTTGACTAGTGTGGCATCCAATTAATGCATAAACTGTCCATATGCACCTCCAATAATCAAATTGGACACATTTTCCATTGAAATGGAAGTCCCATTCAAATATAGACCCATATATATAATGTAAAGCCATGTACCAAAATTTAATGTTTGACAAAAATAGTCCAACAACTGCACATTTCTAGTAAAAGTTTGATATTTTTGTTGTGAACAATTGCCAAAACTGAAAACGATTAACAGAATCTTACAAAAGATTAATATGAGATCCTCTTCCCAACTAAAGAGAAACCCCAAAGTAATCAAAAAAATTTCACCAACACCATGTGTAAGTAACATACATGATATAATAGTTGACATATATACTATACCAATTCTGTGGCTGTATAAATTTACAACAAAACAAACCAAAAAATGCAATAAATGGAATGAACCTTATTTGTCCAATAAATCCTAATCCCCCCCTCCCAAAATTTCCACAACTACCAAAAAGGAAAAGCAATTCCTTCAGCATAGTAGAGACTCAAGGAACAAGTCATCTCTGGGCTCCTCCTTGGCTCTGGAGGAGAAAACATTATCAGATAGTTGTTGTTGATTCATGTAAGACCCCATTGGATTTCCAAACCCTGAGAATCCAAAACTTCCTGGACTCTGTAGCATGTCTATGGTGAAGGGTGATTGCCCTTCTGGTGGGGCTTGTGGTCTTTGATTCTGGAGAGAATTGTCAGTGTGGTGGATCACTGGCAAGGGCCTTATGGCTGTGGCTGCTGTGGTGGGGTTTGCAGCATTGTTTGGCAGTGGTCTGTTAACAGAATGGCTGCCACTGCCACGGGCTGCAGGAACATCATGGTTGTGCTTTCCCTCATAGGTTGTGATCACAGCCCTTAAGTCATGTGAGGCTCGTTCCACGTGCTTCCTCACTGGACACCCTGAGTGTGTACACTTGTAGTAACTCCTACATGTCACAAGCCAAGCACAATATCAGACAAGCCAATCTAGCAGTACTATTATTCTTCTAAACCACATGCACACATGAGGAAAACGAAGTTGCCAAATTTGACCAACGAATTTTAGACAAGGCAAAGAAAAACTGGTACAAGTATGGTATACAGTAGAATTTCATCAAAGAAAGTCATTATTATGGTAAGGTGTGAAAAGATATCGACAAAGAAACAGCACCCATCGTGCAATTATAATGTTTTTACCTAATTTATTTGTAAAAATAATTTATACATTAATATCCAATCACAGTTGTTACGTATGATAAATATTTTCTTTATACAATAATTACCTTAAAAATTCTACTCAACATGATGATATCTTATTAACTGACCATGTCAAATTTTTTAGGCTACCCATGTATAAACAATTTATATTATTATTAGCATGAAAGTGAGGAATTCCTTAATAGGATTCTCAAACTACCATTTCTTAATAGAACTTCAAAGTAGAACAGCTTCCAAAAAGTTAGACAAAAGTAAAACCTAAAATGAGCTTTTTTTTTTTACCTTGGATTTGGATTGCCCTTCACTACTTTCTGCCCGTATTTTCTCCATCTGTACCCATCATCTAGGATATCAATGTCACTGGTTGTCTGAACTACAACTCTAGGTTCTCTTACTGTTCTACTTCCAGGCGCTGACATACCCTCATTTTCACCTTCAATTTTCCTGAAAAATTAATGGAAATATTAGCCATGGAATGAACCACACAAATGATATTATAATAAAAGGCCACAAAGTGGATTAGAGAACCTCAATTATGATGCTAAGTGATGAAATAAAAGCTCACCATCTTTTGGCATCGGGTTCATCCTCATCAAACTCTTCTCCTCCTGATTTACACTTTTGAGAACTCTGTTCAAAATCATCATCTCCTATTGATATTGATGAGTTCTCTGGGGTGGCAGCTGAATCCATTTGTCCACTGCCATGTGTGGCATATGAGTGATCTGGGATTTCAGTGCTGATGGGATTTGAAGGAGGGATAGCAATGGAAGATGAGGAGGATGAGTTTCTCCTAGTAGACTGAGGCTTGGGATGGTTATGAGTACCCTTATAAACTATCTCAGTAATTTGTCCATCTAAAGACCTCTCAACCTTTTTCTTTGTAGGGCAATTGGGGTATGTGCATTTATAATAACTTCTTGGATTTTCACTTCCTTTCACTTGTTTTTGGCCATATTTCCTCCAATTGTACCCATCATCTGACCTTCTGCTTAAGGTCTGAGATTGTGGGGGGTAATTGCCATAATCCGATTGAAACCCATTGTTATGGTTAGTTTGGACACTAGCAATCTCAGGAGGAAAACTCTGCACGGAAGAAGAGTTTTCAGTTTTCATCATACTCTTTCTTGAAGAAAAATTATCCTGCTTTGTGGCCTCCTGGAAACTCCATGGCTGTTGCTGTTACAAAACATCATCAGGTTGAACAATTTAGAAAAGAGAACTTGACATGTAAACCAGCAACAACAAAAAAAAAAAAGTTTTGCTTAAATGAGTCTAAGCATTGAAATTGGTCACATACTGTTTGAACTGAAACATTTGAAGATTGAAATGTTGCCGTGGATGAAGCAGGAGGTGCTGGTTGTGTTTGGAAAGAGAAATTTGAGAAGCTTTTGTCTTCTTCTTTGACAAGTTGCTGGTTTCCCCCTGAACTGTTCTTCCAATTGAAGCTCTGAGAAACAAATGCTCCGGTTGTTGGAGATGGCAGAATCTGAATTTAGAGACACAAACCCATTAATTCAACCACAAAAAGCAAGCTGGTGAGACATGAATCACAAACCTATATACAAGAAAAAAAAATACCAAAAACACAAAATCTCAAGCAAAGCATGCTCTATCTCCAAATTAATTCAAGTTTTAACATCCAACTCTTGCACGATGAAATAATCAAGTCAAATCAACTCAACTTATGACCAATTATTTGAATTGAAAAAACAAAACAAAAAAGTAAAAAACTAAACTAGAAAACTCATTCATTTTCCTTCGTTCAAAGTTTCCTTAACAAGCAAGCTGTGACAACAAGAACAAGGTTTTAAATTGCAACTGGGGTGACAGTTTCATCATATAACTTGATATCATAGGAAATTACAGACAAATACCCAGATGCAACGAGAATTGCAGCTGTAGAAATAACAGTTGCATTTTTTAAAACCTTGAACAAAAGGAGAAAAGAAAGATGAAGCAAGAAGATAAGAGAAGCAGGTGGAACTCACGTTAGAAGAGTTAAGGAGAACGGGTGAGTCAAGAAGCTCAGCAGGGCTCAAACCAGGTGGAATAGCAAAGTAAGAAGAAGGAGAAATGGGGGGAGGAGAGAGAGGCAGAGATGGTGGCGGTGTAGACTTGAATTTTGGCACACCAGACAAGCCCTGTGGCTTGTTGTTGTTGTTGTTGTCAGTGGGAGAAGCAAGAAGGTCGGAGAAGGAAGTGGTCATGAATGAGTGTGTGGAGAAGGTGAAGTTGGCAAAGGAGTTTGCAGTTGCAGAGGTGTCTAAACTACCAGAAGAAGATGCCATGAGAGAGGTGGAAAGAAAATCTTTGAAACTAGGAAATGGAACGGTTTAATATAAAGAGAAAGAAGGAGAGGAAATGGAAGAGGAAGAGGGTCACACCTACGTATTGCACAAGCCTTTGGTTTCTATTGGGGGACGACACTTCGGGGAAGGTAAGAAATGAAGGGATGCTTTGACCGTGGAAAATTTGCCACCGTGTACATCTCTTTTTTTTCATGGATTTCTTAAAATGCTTTTTTTGGTCAAAGCTCGTGGGTTTGACTGGATGGCGGCTCACCTTGCACTCAGATTTGCTTCTCTTTCTGTACTCTCCAATTTGCAATAGCCTCTTTTTTTGTTCCCTCTACATTCAAAAGCTAACACATTAGCCACTGTACAACTTGAGAGTTCAGATTGTGTCCTTACTGTTCTACATATCTTATTTCTTTTTAGAGATATGTCATTTCTACATATATTTCTACAATAAATTGTATATAAAAAAATTATACAAATTTAGTGTCTCACTGTATCTCAAACAAGATTATTTTTAAAAGAAGAAATTTGTAAAAAATTTAAAAGAAAAAAAAAGAGAAAAAAATGTATTGTAATTAATAACGAGGTGAAAAAAATTAGAAAAATAATATTATTATATAAGTAGTATATTTCTTACTTTTACAAGTAGGTCAAGTTAAACACTATTTGTAAAACAAAATGTGTTATTTATATAACATTTTATATAATATTGTATTTTTTTATATCATCATTAATAATAATATATAATTTTTTCTCTTTTGTTTAATAATTTATTATACAAATTATTGTATATATAATACTTTTTTAAAATATTATATATATATTAATTAGTTAGAAAAACAAAAACCCAACTAGTGTATGTCAAGTTAAATAGTGTTTTAGGAATATTTCAAGAGTTTTATATGAATGTAGTAGTAATATAAAACAGTTTAATATTAGTATTTAATTATAAATTATTATTAGTATAATTTTTAAGATAATTATTATAAAATTTAATATATTTATTATACATAATAATGTATATATATTAATTAGTTAAATATTGTAATGAAAGCTTTTTTTTTATTATTATCTTGAAAGAACAATATGAGTTATTTTTTATTGTATTTTAAATTTAAAAATAATTTATAATTATATTATATGTTAAATTTAAAAAATAATAATAAAGACAATTATCCCCCACACTATTCAACCCGTATCCATCTCTGTCTAAGAGGAACTTGCTTTCAAGTTTCATGAATAGAGATTTCTTAGCTAAGCCTATCAGTCTCAGTACAATTTGTTTTCTTTTTTCTTTTCTCCTTCTGAATTTTCTTGAAAAATATTTGAAACAACAACTTTTCTCGCATGGCGTAAGAGTATGGGAAAACTAGATGATGATTAAGTTAATACCTTGTGTGTTTATTTAGTGGTGAGATTGAGGTGAACATTTGCTCGGGATTTTATTTGAGGGACATTATAAATATTAAAATAAAAACATATTATTAAAAATATATTTGATTATGATTTTAGTTTTTATTTAAGTCATTGTGTGTGAGTGCATGTGCATTTTACATGAATATTTTAGAGATAAAAGTTTATCTATAATATATATTGGAATAGGAAATGAATTTAGAAAATAATATTTTAATGCATGCATGAGTTATAGAATAATAACTATTCGTGTTATGGTTGTATATGTTAAAATATTTTTTTTGAAATTGAAATATTTAAATTATATTTGTGATCTACTATATTATAAGGGAAATAAAATAGTTGTGTTTTAGTTTTAATTGAAAATATTTTTTTTAAAGAAAATTGATTATGATTGAATTATTAATACAACAAAAAGAAAATAAAAGAAATATAAATATTTAAAAAAGAGTATTATATTTTTTTACCATAATTACCAAAAATCTTAAGGTCACCTTGCATCTATTACATGCAACTTAATGAGTATAAAAGAACATCCATTTTGAAATTGTTACCTATAAAAGAAAATAGAAAAAAATAACTTGAGATAAGAGAGGAGAGATAAATCATTAATGGAGGAGAAAGAGAAATTTACATTAGATATTAAAAGAAAATAGACAAATCAACCTAATAAGAGAAAAAAATGAATTTGTTTATTTTTTAATCATTAAATTACCATTAGGTTTGGTAAATAGATAGATTGGATAAATTTTGATGTATATTATAATGGATACTAAAAACAGTCCATTAATCTATTTATATCCATTAAATTATATTAAAATAATATAATCCATCCATGATCTATTTTAAAAAAATTTAATCTAATCCATCAATTAATAATTTTTTTTATGGGACGGATATCAATTCATCCTTAAAATTATTTTAAAAATTAAAACAATTATAACTATATCAAAAATATTTTTTTATCAAGACATGACTGAAAATTTTTCAATTGAGTCTCGACTAAAATATCTTTAATCACACCTTAGTCAAAAAAATTTTGTCCGAGACTAAGTCGAATAATCTTTAGATGACCTAAACCGAATAATCTTTGGATGATCCAAACCAAAGAATCTTTGGTGAAATTTGGTCAAAAAATCTTCAGATGGACCTTAGCCAAAAAATCTTGGATCATTATTTGATTGAAAAAACTTCAATATTTAATCTTTGGTTGGGCCTTGTCCGAAAATTGTTTGGTTAGACCTCTTCTGTTGAAAAAGATTTTGTTATATTTTAACCAAAAAAATTTTAACTAGGTTTTGAAAAAAAATACTTATTTACTCTTTTATTATTATAGATAAAAAATTTATATATAATTTATATAATAACAAAAATAGAAATATATATATATATATATTAAATATCTATAATTATAAATATTTGTATACTATATATATAATAAAAAATATCATTATTTATTAAATATATAATTAATTTTTATATATAATAATATATTAAATATATAATTATTTATGCATTTAGATAATCGATTATATATATCAATTCATATATAAGAATAATAATATAAATCTAAAAAATTTATTTATTTATTTTTATTTTATAATTATCAAAATAAGTTCTACATTTTTATCATTTCTATTTCTACACAATCAAACAATTATTTTTACTTCTATTCTCTCCTTCTTTATTGCCACACAAACAAACACATCCTAAGGTTAGCACATTGGAAGAGTTATTGGACCAGGTGAAAATAAGATCTTAGCTGTGGTTGAAATAATAAACATAATATTTCAGCATTCTTTTTATAGCTGGAATAATAACAATTTTAGACATTCTCTTGAACTTGTACAACATTGAGTAGATTACATACTCAGTATCTTGTGAGTTAATGGGTAAAAGAAATCGTAGTAAGTTAATGAATAAATGAAATCTCAATTATGTGAAGCCGATGCATGCCATTTAATCACAATAATACAACATGTTTGGCCAAGATTCGATCAAGATGACAATGGTGGTTGTTATTGTCATGAGGAAAAAGTTAGGCCCTCATTCGACATTTTCATTTTTAGGGTGAGAACCTAGAAGGTAGATGAATTAGGAAAAGGTTAAATTTGAAAATTTGGCATGTTGCTTTTATTAGATGGATCCAAGTTGTTGCGCAATCTATGCAAAATATATTTCTAGAAGACGAATAACAAGTGACGTATGAAAGAATAGGACAGCCTTGTTAAAGTTCTGTCTGTCATAGCATCGTTTCAAGAAATTTATAAGAATATATGGCTAAAATATATTTTTAATTACTATAATATTCGGTTTTACTCTCATGTTTTTTCTTTTTGCTTTCGTAATTCTAAAATATATTACATTTAGTTGAAATTATTAATACAAATCAGTAATGTATAAATAGATATTTTAAGTGACGTGGTTGACTTGTAGTATATACACAACAGGTAATGGTTATGCGACAAATTATATTTGTCATTTTAAAATATTTATCGTAATTAAATTTTTTTAAATATAATTTTTAATCTTTATAAAATTTAAAGATTAATTTTAATTTTATAAAATTTAAAATTTAATTTTAATTTCTATAAAATTTAAAATTTTAATTTTAATTTCTATAAAATTTAAGTTTGATCTTTATTAAGAGTTTAATTTTAGTCTTTAATTAATTTTTAATTTTAGCCACTTTGAGAGGGAGTGATTGTAGGATTTTTAACGAAATAATTGATAAATTTGGTAGTCTTCTTCTGATCCAACTCTTGGAGATGAATAGTGATCTTTGTAGCCTATAACTATTATACTCTTCATTATAAAAAAAATGGTGGTGGTATTGTTATGAATGTGTCTAATTCCATTTTGTCTTTCAATACACATAACCCTTAAGATAAAAGTTGTTGATACCAAATTGTTGTTATATGAAATGTAGGAGGAAGAATAATTACTTTGAAAATATATATCACAAGGTAAAGAAATAAAAGGAAAATATTTTTAACAATAAGCTCCCCAATTACAAATAGGTTATTACTCTTTATAGAGCTGAAACATATAACTAAAAAATAGAAAATAGATACCCTATGTAACATTATTGCTCTTAAACATTAATCATAATAGAGAACAACCGAGAAAAAAATCATAAAGATTTGGTTTGATAATCAATTATATATTTCGTAACACCTAGCTAAATTACTAAATACAATTAAGTGTTGGAGAACTCTCTAGATGCACACATGGATTTGTCAAAAAATTATGGTAAAAAGGGTGTCAACTATGTCTAACTTGATGCTCTGATAGGTGTCAAAGCTCTAATATGTGATCATATCTGGACACATAATTATAATAATACATATATTAGAATTTGAATTTAGACAAACTCACTATTAAAAAAATATAAAATAAAGATAATTCTTATTTATATATATTATTTTGATTTAATAATTAATTAATGAAAAATTGTCAACACACTTTTCTTATTAAAAAATTAACTAGTTCCAGTATAAAATTGTATATTTATATAATTAAATAACATATAACTTGATAAATCTAACCTAATTATTAAAATAGAGTTAGATATTATTTTAAAATTAAAATTAAAATATAATTTATTCTAAAAAATTAATTTAAAAGTTTTCTTGTAACTATATACTCTAATTTTATTTTATTTTTTATAATCGATCAATATAGGATTTTCAACCTGTCTCGCTTAAGTGGCTTAAGTTTTTTCGGGAGTTGTTGACACTAGGCTATTGTGAATTTATATCTGAGCATGTAGGTACGTTCAGAATTCACAAACGTGTTACAGTTAAGAGTGGTTTTTCTACTATTATTGTCTGACCACGACGGAAGAAAATGAAGTCAAATGAATAAATTGCAATAGTTATTCAATTATTTGTTTTATCACACCCATATAAAATAAGTTTTGATTTGTTCAATTTAGTGTGACAGGTCACAAATGTTTGTTTATACTACTTTTTAAGTTGTAGTACTCCTAAGTAAACGTCCATCTAGTCGCATTGGTTTGTTTGTGCCAACTTGTCACTTTATAATATCTAGAAAGCACTAAACTGTGGATTACCTGTTCACTAGATTCGGATTTCTCAAAAGTGTTTGAGTTTGGACTTGCCTCCTTAACCAAGTTCATTGTTGGTATTGGAAGATAAGAAAAGGTATAAAAAGCTAAACCACCCACACCCTTTATTGAATCTCGTCTCTTGGTTAATTGCTTTAGAATTTAAATTTAAGCAGTTAAATGACATTATCAAGGTCTCTACTCAACAAGAAAGCAATAAACCGTGTCACTGATGCCTCGTCAAACCAGATGGATCTAGTAGATATTGAGGGTGAATCGAATTAATTATGCTTCACCGTTATAGGTCTTTTTCTATTCTTTTTTGTCATATAAAGAAAAGACGATTTTCCATTACAATTATTTTTTAAGAAAACGCTAATATTTTTTTATGAAATAATTCTATTCAAATTAGGTAGAACTATTATGATTTATGAGCCATCATTTTTCTTCAAAATATTTAATATAGTTAGATATTTAAAATTAGTTAAATTAAAATAATTATGCAACAATTAATTTACATGTTTAATAATTTCTATTAAATATAATAAAAATTCAAGATGTATTATATTACAAATTTGAGAAAAAATTCATTAAAAAATACAAGTAACACTAACATATTGAGGACATACATCATAATAGAGTAATGGAGAATTATAGAAATATATTCTAATAGATTGATTAAAGACTAAAGATACAAGAAAAAATTATATGTATGTATAAAAATATAATAGAAGCTACTAATCTCAATTAACTAATTAAATTCTACTAATTAACTAAGCTCAACTAACTATCACAATTAATTAACTAAATTCAATAAAGTAACTATCAACTAACACCCCCACAAGGGTGATAAGTGGTATCACCACAATCACTTTGAATTTCAGATAATAAGAGGAATAAAATATTGAAAAAAATGTTTCTTATGAATTACAACAATAAGAAAAAATAAAAAAATGAATCACGACTTCCTCTGGGATCAAAGACAATGATCCACACGTTCGGGAGCCAAAAAGTACTATTATGATAAATAGAGATAATGATCTTAAACCACAAATTAGTCTTGAAAACATGTGCATTTTTTGCAACCTTCTTTTGTGTTCTATCTATCATAATGTGTTCTATCTGCCATTATGTGATGAAGCATAGAAAAAACTCTTGAAGTGAAATTGAAAAAATCTTTTTCTTTTTAGTTTAAAATTGTGTGTTGTTCTTTTTCACTTCTCACCCTTGCATTTATATTTGTTGATGTTTTTTTATTCATATAAAGTGAAAATCCAAATTGGAATCCAAATTGAATGTATAATTGCTTTGATCAAATTTGATATATTCTGATTTTGATACAGTTGTAGACATTGTAGATAGTGGGAGTAGAGGTAAGAATTTTTTTTCTCTATCTTTGTTCTTTTCCATAACTGAGAGATAATGATATGAATCATGATAAAATATGGTGGATCAAAGATGACAATAAAAAAATTACTATGAGTGATAACAGAAGACGATTCTATGTCGAAAGTGGAAGATAACGCTTTGAAACCATATCAGAAATTTGAGAAGAGATAGATTGAAGAAAAATACAAGTAATACCAAGATATTGAAATCATACATCATAAAACTCATAATAAAGTAATGGAGAACCATAGAAATGCATTATAATAAATTGATTGATAAAAGATTAAAGATAAAAAAATTACATATATCTATAGGAATACAATAAAAATTAACTAACTACCTAAATTCAACTAATTAACTCAACTCAATTAACTACCAAAACTAACTAACTAAATTCACTGTACTAACACAACTAGAAACATATTATAAATTTATAATAGAAAAATTAATAAAATCTGTATTACAATTACTTTAATATTTTTAACTTTTAATTAAAAATACCTACTCGTGCAAAAATTGTACTGTATGTTATATCTTAATCTAAAATACGAACTGCTATTTTAGAAAATAAATTTCAATAATAATCACTGATTTAGAAATTAATGGTTAAAATTACAATAATATGTATTTACAAAATAAATTATAAGGTTATTACATATTTCCTAATATATCCTCCAACAATTGTTACACTTTATTCCTTAAAGTATAATATTTTTAGGAAATACTTAAATTTATTATATTGTATCTCTTCAACTTTTCTTTGCCCTGCGTAACAGAAAGTCGACAATGGTGGCAATTAGAGATTCCAAACATATATAGTGAATTAGCCATAGTAAAATGAAGGGCGATGCTATTCGCAATGCCATTTTGCTCTTCTCACTGCACAAAAAACAATTATAATTTTTATATAAAAAATAATTTTCGTTGTGTTTCTGATACTTTCAACCACATGATGGGAATGAGATGTTTAGATACATAAAAAATACCTTTCCGATGTGTATCTAATACAAAATATACAATAAAAATTAATTTCTCTGAAGAATATTTTTCTAAAAAGAAATTACAATTTATTTTTAAAACGGTGGGAAGAGTAAAAGTACAGTTCGTATAACAATCCCTAAAATGAAATGTTAGTTAGGATCACCTGTGCTGAGTAGTTTATAAATCAAGACACAATTAAACAAAATATGTTGACAAAAATTTGAAATGAGGAAGGGTGGGCATTGGTTTGATTTTATTCGATTAATCGGAAAAATCAAATGAATTGATTTAATTTTTTTAATGTTAGAATCCAATCTGAATGAAATCAACAGAACTTAATCCCAATTAATTTGAGAACAGGGTTATCACTTTATAAATCCGATTACTCGACTCGATGTTTTTCTTTTAAAAAAAAAAGTTTTATTATTCATGAATTTTGATAACTATTTTATGTTTTTCTTTTAGATTTAGGATTAGATCTAGAGGTATTTCTACTGCTGGAAGCCATAATTATAATCCTATGAAGAAATAGAGTATCAGTTCTAAGACAATTTCTTCATTTATAAGTGTTTTTATTCTTGTAATCAAGAATTGAATTCGTATCATATATTTGAATGGTCTAAACCACTAGTCACTTTTGTTAAACATAGTGAGTAATAATCATTTTCTGTTAGTCATTATAGTTCCTTCTCCAATCCAATGTAAAGCCTTGCTTTATTTATTTGATTTTTGTAAATTTTTTAATGATTTTTTTATCACAAATTTATGCATTTATGATATACTCATGTTTATTTTTTATATATACTTTATGAAACAAGTTTGTTTTAAAGAAATTATATATGCACCAACTCAATAATGCAAATAGAACAAACCCATTTGTCATCAAATAAACTTGGTTTAGATTTAAATCCGAACCAAATTGAACATTATTTTCCCTGGAATCCAAAGCAAAAATAACCAAATTGTTGACCTAAATATGCATAGTTGTTAAATAAAGGCAAAAATCTAGAGAAGAATGGCCTAGCGTTTGAAGGAGAGCACTATTGAATGGTGCCTCTTCTAGATTTCATTTTCTTTGACCGTTTCTGCTGCTTAGTAAATTGTCGTATTTGGGATGTGGGCCGAACCCTCTTATCACCATAAAGTCGTGGGAACCAGAATACGTCAATTATCAATGTTCAGACGTATCAAACACGTTCACACTTAACCCATCTAGAATTTCACTAAATTCTACTCCCAGGCTAAGCAAATTAAATTCTAATGGAAAAATGAAAAGAAAATAATTTTATATTTTCTTATTTACTAGATAAGAAAAATATTAAATATTTTATGTGCTTTTAAAATATTAAATATATTTATTTTATTTAATATTTTTTTTAAGATGATTAATAAAAAGATATAATATATCCATCCACAGCCTTAGTTGGACTGCAGTAAATACAATAAATTTAATAATAATATACAGTAAAATAATTTTATATTATCATTTAATCACAAATTAGTATTGATATAATTTTTAAAATAATTATTATAAAAATTAATAGTTACGTGTATTAACAGCATAAAACAGTTTCATATTATTTTTTAATTATAAATCATGGTTTGGGTAACACAGATCTCTTTTTCTTTCATCATATGATCTCCAATGCTAATTTGAGTGAAGATGGGTATTAAGGCTGGTGCATTAGCAGCATCGTTGCCATAATAATTAACGCGTTTTCTAAATTTTGAAAAAGCTTTTACTTTCAACAAAAAGTGAGTGCATACAATATTTTTGAACCGAATCCATTTTTTTACGGGGCCCTCCATAATGGTGTGAAATACACTTGAAAACAATGTTTTGCATCAGCTTAGCCTTGATGTAACACACATCAATAACAGTAATGGTCATTGCAAATAGATAAGGGTCTTGACTTTTGACGGAGGGAATTATATTGAACCCGTCAAAATATTATAATTTGGGATAAATGAAGCATATCATATTCATTTTGACCATTATTGTTTTTGAAAAGCCAACAATGGAAATCTTTGAATGTTCCTCATGCACTTTTTGTTCCTTCCCCGTGGAAAATTTTCCATTCCTTCCTCCATATGTTGAGACAAGACAAGCCTAGCAGTACTTACAACTTCGTTCAGAACGGCCAAACAAAGATTTGCCCAAAAATTAATCCAGATTTTCAGTTCCTGACTAAAATGTAAACATTCAAACCTTTTGTGAAGCCAATTACCAACAAAACTGAAATTTTGCATTTGTTTCAGCGTACGTGTAGCTTCCATCTTTTTGGATCTACTCCCACCTGTCACAAACGTGCATAGCCTCCAGTAAGATATGCTGAATATTGTTAAAAGAGAATGTTAAGGTTTAATAATATCTTCTATTATCTTTTGTAATTAAAGGACAAGATTTCTAATTTTCAAGTTACAAGTTTAGTTGAGAATGCAGAACAGTGAAGTTTTGCATTAAACATAGTCCGGTTTTACTTGATTCTCGCTACTCTATATGGACTGAAACATAAGCAACAAAAATTCTACGTGTGAAGAACTAAAATATAAACTACTTCCTTTAATTGATATTTCATTTTAAATAACTTTTTTTCTATTCTTAATATCAAGTTTTAACAAAAGATGGTCTAGAAAAAAAATATTTTTTAAATAATATTAGTAAAATTAAATAATAATTAATTTTCTTAACTCGTTTAAATTAATTTTTTTTACAATTTAATTCGATAAAAATATTCTCTGTCTGTCATGTGATTTTATCTTTTTCAGGGAGCTCATAAATCTTCTCCCTATGGAAGACAACGGACCGACATTGGCAACATGGGGACACATGCCTCCACTTAAATTCTAAACTTTTTAATAATATTATGGTTTTAGGTTGTCATTTAAGTCTTCATTATCTTTACTTTTGTTCCCATTGATCAAAATTTTGTCTCATGTGGAGAGATATTATCATGTCCCAACTATGCAAAACTTCTAGTGGTTTTAATTGAACACCAAATTCAAGGGATCATGTTTACCACAGATGATTCAGTTCCTACATATGACTAGCTGAAAATAAAGGGTTGAAATGTCCAAAAGGTAAATAGGGGGAATACCTGGAAGTTTCAAACGTTTTTTCCCTCCAAAGAAGCACACAACCACGAGCTTCCATGTATTTTAGAATTCGTTGAGGTATTAATGTCTCAAAGCATGCGTGTAACTTCACTTTAGTCAAATTTTGACAAGCCAAAAGGAAAGCTGCTAGGCCATTTGAAGTTAAACCCTCCACGTGAAAAATGGATATATGCTGCAAGCAGCTTATGCTAGCAAGTGCAATGAGCCCCACATCTGTTACCGAGCAAAATGACAACTTTATCTGCAATTCAAATAAATCAATTCTAGTTAGTAGTTAGTTCTTATCTCGGTCTGTCACAGATTTTCATATACATTAAGATTTTAACTTTTGACTACATATTTAAAAAACCTGAGTCTAGTGCTACTCGAAATAACTACTTGTTGGTACTCACTAGGTATTTGACACCTTAGTATTTCAGGCACTAATGTTATGATAATAAATACTATCCTACGAAACAATCTCCAAATGTTTTGGACAACTAGGGAATAGGAACCTACCTGTTTTAGGTTTTGAGAATGTTGAGCCAACTGAACCATTCCTGTATCATTAATATTGTAGCACTTTTTTATGTCCAGCGTCTCAAGATGCTTACACCTGGTAGCAATATTTGAGAGACCCACTCGGGAAATACGAGTGCACCCTCGGATTTCTAGAGTTCTTAGTTTCTGGCATTTTGAAAGAAACACCAATGAAGTATCTGTGATGTTGCTGTTATAAGCAATGTTAATAACCTCGAGTGAAGGACAGCCAAGGCCAATTGCAACAATTCCCTCGTCAGTTATTCTTGAGCTCCTATGAAATCAAACAGAGCAAACTTTAAAGGAAAAAAGACAGGATTGTTAAAAAATCACAACCACTTGTCTATGAGCAATCAAAACTACATGTTTTAAAGTTTACATATATTTTTATAATCAAGTTTTATGAAGCCTCTTCACTCATCTCACTTCAAAAATGAGGTAAAGAATGCTGCAAATTTTCTCCCATTTTTTAAATGTAACGAAGTTGAGATATAAGAAACCTATAGAGATCAAGATGTTTGAGCTCTGAACAACTGCTTGCAATATGCTTAAGTCCATTATCAGTTATCATCAAACATATGCCCAACTTCAGACTAGAAAGTTTGGTGCATCTTGAGATCGACCAAAGCCCTACACAAATCAAGAAGCATAAATCATGTATTGAAGGTAAACATTTTATAATGTAAATGTAAGGTTAGAAATGCAACCTTGATCATCTATTTCAGTATCTGTGACATCTAATTCTTCCAACAATTGACACCGTCCAATAAACAAAAAACCTTCTCTGCTGACCAAGCTACAAGACTCCATTCTAAGGGAAGTGAGCCTCGAACATGAATTTGTTAGGCCTGATATGGATGCGTGTGTTATCTTGTGACAGCATGTTATGTCTAACTTCTCTAGATCTTTGTGTGTTCGCACAAGGAAGGAGAGACTCTCATCAGTGACTCCAACACATTTACTTAAGTTCAGTTCTTTGAGAGAGGCACACAAATTACCAATGGCTTTTAACCCTGACGTTGTACCCAGACAACCATCGAGTTTAACCAATTGCAGCCTTGGAAAACTTTTCAGACATTTTGCTAGATCAGTAGTAACCTGAGTACAATTAAATGAGTGAGCTGCAGGACAAGGCATAGTCCATAAAATGGTTACCACAGAAATGATTGGCCAGATTGAAAACTTACAACCAGGCTGGAGGATAAGATAAGCTTTTCTAAGTTCTGAGCACCATTTGTAAGAGAAGCTATGCCAACATGACTAATATTCTGACATTTTGTCAAGTTAAGCATCTGCCAAGAAAAGGAAGAAAACTTGAGTGTTTTAATGCTACTTATATCAAACAGGGCAAGTTAGTGCCTCCAATGGACCCTGGAAGGAAATAGAAAGCCAAAAGGGATACCTTCATTGACTTGCAGCTTGCTTCGAGGGTTGCAAGGCCATGATCCTCAATGCCAAGGCAGTGCTCAAGAACCAAATCTTCTAGATGTTTTAATTGGAGGATATGATGAAGACATTTTTCTGTGATCTGCTACATTAACGAATTGTAAATTGAACTATTATTGTCGGTGAACATAAAATTTCAACAAAATCACAATAAACTTGCACATAGGCATGCTTCAGTATTAGACTGAAAAGGGCGAAATACAAATGCTGCTGAGTGCTGTCTTAACGGTTAATGTTTATGTAAGATGCAACAAAAAAGATCAAAATAGGCTACATAGTTATCTTTATTAACATGATAATTAAACCGGAGTCCAACATGCAAATCACTATACTAAAGGCTTACCATTGAATCTGCACTCAATTAATAACCATCATCAATTAAACGTGTAAACAAACAAACACGCTAAATCCACATCATTCCACAAATTAAAGCAAGCACACTAGTAAAACACTCACGAGGCATCAAACTAAAAAGGTTTTAATAAATGGTCTGCAACTATAATTGCAGCCTCAACATCGAGATTCTAGAGTCTTCGCAACCGTTCTTGTGACATCATCATCCGCGTTTGTATGTAATTTTTTGCGATACTAAAGATTCCAATAAAACTGTGATCACAAATTACAATCACAACAATTGCAATTTGTCAGCATTTTTTCGCTATATTAAGAATTGCAAAGGAACAACAATCATGACCAGAAATTAAAAACTTAAAACCAATGCAACAAAAGAAGCAGATTTAGTCAATTCCCATTGCGGTCATAAAGAATACAACAGCCAACCATCTCAATCTCTTCAAAAAGGATCTTCTTCATATAAACTTGTTCATAAACATTTATAAAAAAAGAAATTAAATAAGTTTTTCTCATAAATTATTTTAGCTTATATATAAATTAATTTATAGAAATTTTTTAATTTTAGTTTTTTAAAAAATTTATGTATTAACTAATTTTAATTTATGAAAAAAAATTATTTATTTTTGTTTTTTTAGAAGTGTCAGTAGAAAAGTTTATGTAAACGAAATGAGGTATAGAAACAATAAGCTATTGAAAAGGACATGATTACCAAAACAACAAAAGTGTGACTCAACAAAAGCATTTCTCCTAAACATTTCATAGGCATTAAACATCCAAATTTAATAAAGCTAAGATAGAGAGAAAAGAGTTACCGGCAAATAAGAAAGATCCAAAGTTCGAATCTCTTTGCATTTTATAGCGATCAAACCAGCCCCAAAATCAGTGACACGAATGCACCATCTCAACCCAACGTGCTTCAACTTACTACACCTAACAGCCACGCACCCAATCCCCAAGTCCGTAATCGACTTACACCTTCCCAAACACAGCCTTTCCAAGTTCACAGCCTGTGCTATTGCGTTGGCCGCCAAGTCAGTGAGGTCAGGCCTATTGGACAAGTCAATCTCGACCAAGCACGTACAGTTCAGAGTCAATGCCGACAGCCCCACGTGAGAGAACAGCCTCGTCCTGGAAAGGTCAATGGATCGCAGGGAAGAGTTCCAAGCCAGGGACAAAGCCTTCAACGTGGCATCGTCGACGCAGGGACAGAGCCTGAAATCGAGGTGCAGGATTGAAGGGTAGCGCCGAAGGGTTCTCGGAAGGTACTCGAGGCGACGCGGAGCGAGTTTCGTGCGGTGCGCGGACTCGAGCGCGTGGAATAACTTGCACACTTGGGAGAACGATTTTAGGGCCAAGGGATTGTCGTCGAGGTGGTCGAGGATGATGTAGAGGAGCTCCTTGGCGAGGAGGTCGAAGAAATTGATGTTGGGCGGTTGTTGCTCCATGTTGATGGTGAGAGATGTGACAATGGGAAAGTCAATGGAACATTCTGGTGGTTGGACTGGATATGGTTGTTAACTGAAAGCAGTGTTGTGCGGCGGTTGTGGGGAGTTTCGGCTGAAAGAGGAAACCTTTGAGTTTGGTCGTAGGGGACGACGAACGTGTCAGTGTCAGATCAAAGTGCTGCTGACTTTGTCTACATGGTTTTACTTTCGCTATGACCAAATTACCCTTGTTGCCATTTTTAAATTTTGTTTGTCAAGAAAATTAAAATTTAACGAAAATGATTATATAGGCCAATATAAAAAATATAAAAGCTAAAAGGAGTGAAGGGGGGGGTATATTTGGCATTGCAAGATAAAAGCAAACGAATGGTATATGGTGGAGTGGGTATGTGAGGTAGGATGGTACTGCTCCCATCGCACCAAGTACGGCGGCCACTAATTATTAAAGCAGATCTTCACTTACGTTATTCATCATGTGTATACTTTAACATCACAAGCATAAAAATGGAAACCAATCAAATTTTGACAAGAGTTCTTTCTCGCGGAAATTCCTGTGTACCCGTTTACGTACTTGGCTTTTCTCTATCGACAAGTGTATTGTGACATGAAAAGTTTTTGAAACAATCTCACACTGACAAATAGTATTACATATATTACTTTTATTAATATTGTTTTTAATGTATGTTATCGATATTTTTCTTTGTAATATTTTTTATACTTTTAATAATATTTAATAAATACAAAATGTTTCTAATAATATTTTATGACATGATTAGAATGTAATATTTTTAAAATATTATCAAAATTAATAACTAAACTTTTTTATATTTTTGTAAATTTTAAATATTATTAAAAGTTATATATGTAATAAAAGGAAGGATGAGAGAGTGTAACGAGACTCCTATTGTGAGAAAGTATTTTGCACGGGTTAGATTACTTTATTAAAAATTAATTGTTATGAGAGTGTAACTTTTTCTCTTTTACTTTGTTTCTGATTATACCTCTTTTTCTCTTCCTTCACTTCTTCTCTACCAAAACGACATGCCAATTTAGTTGCGTGAATGGTGGGCCAGCTCTCCTATGACACCCACAACCTCTACTATGTCACTTTCCACCATAGTTGTGGTATCATGGTGGGCTTGAACATCGAGTGGCGACTCAGCACTCATTACAACATGCAAAACCTCATTGCCACCCTCCAATTCTACGTCAATCATCACTGCCTCGTCCATCTTTGGGAGAGAGAGAGAGGTGGGTGGTGGTGCATGGTGGTACCACCATCGTGGTACCACCATCGTGGTGACCATCGATTTTTGAAAGAAACGGCAGGGTCGTCGAAAAACACTTTTCGTGGTGGTGCACGATGGTTAGAGAGAAGGAGAAGGGAAGAAAAAGAATAGATGAAGGAAAGAGGAAATGAAAAAAAAAAAAAACATCATTGTCAAAAATCGCCTTCTATGATGCCGAAGTAACAATAGAGAAGAAGAGGGGAAGGGAAAGAATAAAAGAAGGAAAGAAAGAGCAAAGAAAATGGGTATAATAGGAAGGAAGAGGAGGAAAAGAGAACAAAAATTATAGCATTGATTTTTAAATGAGATAATTTAATGGCTACAAAATGCCTTCTCCCGATTTGAAACATGTTACCTTCACCTACCAAACCTTTGGCACAACAATAACACACAAAGCAATTAAGTTGTTCTATACTTTTATTTTTTAAGGTATCTTTGTAATGGACTCATTTTAGGTTCTTAACTTTTTTTGTGGGTTTTTTTTGTAACAGGTTGAATTTTAATAACTATTTTTTTTTCTAATGGTAGAACTCAATGAATTCATAACTTGTCCCACAATTTATCCTACATTTTTATACTTTTCTTGCAAATTAAAAAAATAAGTATTCATATCAATTTTAATTTTGGAACAATAAATACATAAAAAATAAAAATGTAAACAACATTAAAAATTTTATTTTTTATTTATTACTAAGAGTTAAATTGATAAGAAATACATAACATTAGGTAAATATAAAAATTAATTTTCATTATTCTCATGTGTAAAACATTCCCAAATATGCTCTGCCAAATTTTCTTAATGTTGTTGGTGAATTTGTTTTTCGTAAATATGTACTCTCGTTTGTAGGTATGAGGACCATTAGATACTTTACCTATCGTGATGTCATTGTCCATGTGATCATAATCAAATTTGTCACTATATGTATGTTGGTCATTTCAACAATCATGTTTTGCGATATGATGAATATATATATTATATTCTTGATTGTATCGGTGTGTCAAACACGTGTTGAACTATGTATTGCAAATTTAGATTTGAACATACAAATGCTTATTCTACATTCTTATTGATTCTAGATGTGCAAATAATTTTATTTTGTCTCCTTACAACTAGGATGATCTTGACAAACATTGTCCACTCTAGATAAATACCATTTGCAAGATAGTACCCCATATTATATGAGATTCTATTAATCATAAATTTCACTATGGGAGTTTGTCCTTCAAAAATGTCATTAAACACATTAGATTAGTTTAACACATTAATGTAGTTGTTTGAACTCCTAGTTCTAAAAAATGCATGTCAAATCTATAAGTCTTGTGACACGATTATTTCAAGCATAAACATGTATTTGCCATGATCACCTCAAGAAAACTAGACTTTTCACGTAATTGGACAATTTATTTTATTTACAATACATATAATTGATGATACCCAACTTACTTTGAAAGTTGCATGCCTCCCTATTTGTAGTAAATGTTCAATGTCATCATTGTTAGGTCTTCTTAGGTACTCAACCCCAAATAGGCTTATATTATTCATATTTAGATATCAAATTATTGTGATAATATAAAAAAATAATTACAATTCAAAAAATATTTACAAGTAATTAATAATTATTAAAAATTTCAATATAAACATATAACAATGTAACATTTCAATTCTTTTTTTTCTAATATTTTTAGGTTTTTTTCATTTTCTTTTCTAGCACACAGGCTAGATCACCAACTTGCCTATCAATCATAGGTTGGTGCAAACCAACAATTTTTCTTGCCCATTTATTTTGTAGCCTCACCTACTCCAATCCACTTACTTACAAACTTATATGAGGACCGGGCATGTATACTTAGTTCTACTTATGATAAAGAGTGATAATCTTTTATTATACAAATTGTCTTAGTAGATCATCCTACAAAGTAAATTATTATTGTGTTGATATTTAAAACTTCATGTATCAGCATAACTAAACGTTTTGTCCCATGAGGATTTGTCCCACAAAGAAAGGTACTCCACCTAAGACATAAGCTAAGAGGCTTATACCAAAAGCTTTCAAGCTTCATTCTTATCATAAGAGACAAATACAAAAGTTTACATACTCTTATACCTAAAAATATGTGAAAATAAAAAAAAAATGTGATAGGACAATGTGAGAACATACTTGAAGTAAAAAAAAAAAGAAAGTTTTACTTGTTGCACAATGAAAGTACAAAGAAGATGAAATAGTACTTTATCATATCCTATGTGACAAGTTGTGCAAGACAATTAATACAACATCAAATGTTATCCAAGATTCATATTTTTTTGAATGGAGAGAATCTCTCAACATATATTTTTAAGATCTCTATAAAAGTGTCATGAAAAGATAGGCTACAGAGAACAACTTTCTACAAAAATGCACATCAACATAATCTAAGTCTTAGTTACTAAAGAAGAAATTGAAGATTTCGATGAAAGCATTAATAGCTCCACACAAAGATGATGAGATTTTCATGTCTAAAATATTCAAGAGAATGCTTAAAAAGAAAAGAAAGATACAAATTCAACCTCAAGAAGGAAGAGAAGTTCAAGAAAAAAATTTCAATAAGCATAAAATTTGGACATATGAAAGTTGTAACACCTTTATATCCCAATAGAACCATAATTTCAATAAGCATTGTTTGCTTAACTAGATTTTAAAAAGTTGTTGAAAAACTTAAGAATATATAGAACTCAAACAAATTTATATCTATAACAATACAAAACTAATGAGCAAGGACTTTTTTTTTACTATGAATGAATAAAAGAAACAAGTAAGATCTCTTAATTCATAGATATTTTTTTATTAATATAATGCAAATAAATATAGAAGTTAAAATTTTACTCTTTATTAAAAAAACTTAAATTATATACTTTATTGGAGTATAAATGTATGCATGTACAATGGTATTGCCAACTCAATCATAAATCTAATAATGTATCTCAAAGTTAGAGTACAATTGCTCTAACTCTAACAAAGATACTAGCTTAGACATCACATTTGACTCTTTCGTAAAAAGGTGGATCACTAACCAATCACTAACCAATCACTCATACTTTTCATTCACTATCATATTCTGATGCAAACATATATGAAGGTATCGAAGATTTCTTAATACTTGGAAGATCCATCATGTAGTAGGTGCTTTTTGTTGACACTATCCATTCCAAGTCAAGAAAACTACTCTTGAGCTTATAAAAATTGCTTAAATCTATCTTTATTTTGACATCTAAAGATAATGAAAAAAACATTTAAAAAGGTAAGAAAACAATGATATGAATAAAAGATAGTAAAATAAAACCATCATAAGCTAGCCAAAACAGAATTGTACTTCACCATTGGTTCTCAGTGCATTCCTTTTGGTGTATTTTCACAAGATGTGTGGACTGAGCGTTGGTACCCATTATGATTTTTTTGCTGCGAGATTCTTCGATTTTGGTCTCTTCTTTTGGTCTCTTCTTTCACTCTCACAACAATATTAAAGCATAATTGATATGACAAGAGAATAACTCAAGTCGTCAACATTGTTGTTACGCAAAGGAGAATACAGAGGGAATCAGAACACAATTTATTATGCATACCAATGAAGGCCCAACTATTTGGGTGAAGTTGGGCAAGAAAGATGTTCAAAGTTCGCAAAACTGAGCACTAAAAGTCGATAAAGGGAAGTCATGCTCTGAGCTTCAGGGGAAGAGTGTCATACAAGTACATGTAACTTGCACAACTTGGGTGTGGAGCCTCGCACATGCTCTCGTTCAACCAACATGGCTAGATTTCCACCACCCCGTCCCCATCATGACTTATTTTGCTTGGTATATTCTGTAAGAGCCAATTGCTTGTAAAGATCGAAATTATTTGTCTAACACCACTATCAACCCACTCGTAGCTATCAATTGGTCAGTCACCAATGTCCTTTTCTATATTGATTTCTTTTTGCTTCTTCTTGATACCAAACGTGTAGTGGCCGGACTTCATCCCCCACTACACTAGAAGAGGAAGCCCCTTAATGAGACCTATAGCCATCATTAAACCAGCATGGGAATCGCCTTTCATCCCCTCGTCAACGACAATGCCTACGTTAAATATACGATGAGGGTAAGGGAAAAAACACCACCACCACACCACACCATTGCTTACAATAGCGACTCGGAAAAATAAATAAGAACACAACCATAATAGAGCAAGATGACACACAAAACCAACGAAGAAAGGAATAAGAAACATACCTTTCTTCATGGAACAAGGTTGATGGACCAGCTTTGCAAACACAACGCTTCAACTTTGGAGGGTTTTAGAGCATTTCCACAATGCGAGGAACCTCTAAGAACTTCATCACATGAGCAACGAGCAGAATGCACAATGAACTTCTAAAAATCTCCCACCCCAAATAAATGAAGGAAAAAATGTGAAACGTCATCATCATAGGTCCACTTTCTTTTGAACTTAAGCGTTTATGTTCCACTCAATGCTTGTGAGAAAGTGGATTGGACGACTCCCTTTTTGAACTTAAATGCTTACATTATACTCTATGCTTATGGGGCTATGGATTGGTCAATTGACTATCGTCCCCCAACTCAGGCCGGCTGGCTCGCCCGACTCAAGCTGACCGGCTACAACTTGGCAAAAGCCTAACGTGCCAGGATGGATGCAAAGTACACAAGTCCATGACAGTCAGCTGGAACTTAACAAATACTTGACATATTCTGTGACAAGTTCGAAACATGTGTCGTAACTATTAAGCAACAAAGACAATAGGCAATAACACATTCACCCAAGACAAGGGGTGTCTCCCTACTGTCCTCAACCCAACCAAGCAACACTATGACATACTTAACACCTAGACAATTGACAAGACTAGAACAGAGCAGGTGTTGTAGTGCCAAAATAGTAGTGTGAAAGACAAGTAGTGCAATCCCTGAGAGACAGCTGGAAAAGCAGTGAGAGGAGAAGTATGTATGGGAGGAAATAATCCAAAAAAATTATGTTATACAGTCAGTGTAGAGAAAATCTAAAGATGACCAAACAGTTATTTTGGATAACCAATATTTGGTGAGAACATAGAAGGGCATACAATACAAGCCATAAATCTTATTAGAACTACCTATATGATAATAAAATGTTTATATTTTAGTTTCATACAAGCCTTCTCAGTCTTTCATTCTCTTTTAGATACTCAGAAGCATGCTTACCAAGAGTATCTTGGAACCTCCCAACGAAGTTCCCATATGCCGGCAACAAGATGTTTTGTTTTGATATTATTATTTGTTCACTTAGCTGCTTCTCAAAGACAAGCCATGTTGATCGAGTGCTTCATATATCCTTAACGTGCATGTTGAACAAATTGAGGTTGCCCTTCAGTGACTCTTCGTTAGCATTAGGCTCCACTAACTCGTTCTCTAGCTTCAAAAACTCTAGCGCCATATTCCAAGAACTTCTTTAATAAAGTTTGAGGTTTTATCGAACTTTTGTTGTGCTTTTTTGGAAATAATCAAGATCAAACCTCAACTTATTTGCCTCTAGCTTTACGTACCTCCAAGTATTCATCATGAAAAAGTAACGTAAAGCAGGGTTCTCGTACTTTTTGGATATTGCCACCAGTTTTCTCTCCAACCGCTTCATTATTCGGTCAATCTGATCAGAAACTGAAAAACATGATGGGAAATAGTATCCTAAGAGCCACCTTGAGAGCTTTAATCCATCTTCTAATAATATTCTCTCTTGCTTACTTCCCTTCACGTATCTGCTCGATGTTGATCTCTTGCGATCCAAATAAAATTATTAAGCATTCCTCCAAGCAAGTACATGGCGCAGCACTCCTTCTCAAATGGTAGCGCGTCGATCACAGAGTTATGGTCGATACTTGTTACTTCAGATTTATCGAGGTATTTTTTCGTAGGCTCCAAAAGCATGTTGGTGACATTTATCTTTAAGGTATTGCCTTCCTGAAGCCTTCAAACAAGCCATTAGTACGTCGCGAATTGACATCAATCACTACTGAATGCTCGTCTTGGACTGCTTGATTCTCGTACGATGTGGTATCTAAGGAGGAATGAAGAATAATTTAATGCATCTTTTAAATCCTCAATGGTAACAGTTGAGGTTTAACATTTAATGCATTCTTTTAAATTTCTGCATTTTTACTTTATCATTTCTTAATTTACATGTTTTATTTGCATTTCATCATTTAATTTTAATTCCATTTTGCTTAAGTCACATTTTCGATCTTTGCCATAAGTTTCTCTTTAACTGCAATTTTTGGCAAGCTTTGTCAAATCACCTTTGTTAATTTGGTCAAGTTGACAAACAAAGTTAAATTCATAATAGAATTTGATTGTTTGATTTTGTTTACAAATTAAATTGTCTTAATCGAAATAAAAAATTAAGATTTTCAATTCATACACACATTATCCAACTTAAAGTTAAACGCGGCTTACTTACTAGAACCCAAAATAGATTTTGATTCTAAATCCCCAGCACTATCATTTAGAATCAAACAGTGTATTAAATTAACACTTAAGAAATTTTACATTTCCAAATCAGAATTCATAGATAAACTAATTTGACTGTCTTCAACAATTGGTATTAGTAATTTTTGTTTAATAAGAGGCAAGCCACGTAGATTGATGATTACATATAAACTCAATGTGGTTGTTGATGAGGATGTCTTTGATCCACAAACTCGTCGCCCTCTAGCTTCAAAAAGTCTAGAGATATAGAGATTAGAGAGGAAGCATTTTCTGCGTAGGAAGAGAAGCCCACCCGTTTCTTAGGATGAAAGGGACCAGAAGAGTACCGATTTGCTTTATCGCTGAGTTGACCAGAGAGTCAATTATCGCGTCAAGGCAAGTTTGATTAAAAACAGTGGTAACTACTTAATTAAAATGTCATGAGTTTGTTATTATGCGTAGAAATAAATTAGGTTGGAAGGGGAATATTTATTGTCCGGTGATCTCAAGATTATAATCACTGTTCCTAAAAGAAAAAAGTTGAAATGCAGATTAAACAAGTTCACTTGTTATATGGTACGAGAACATATGATAAATTCTCCAGAGAAATAGAAAAGCAAGAAAGATAAGTAATTGAATGTGATCTTTAGAAGAAAAAATATAAATAATTATCGCTCTAAGTATATATCACCATATAAGTTCAAATGATCAAAATTAAAAAAAAAAATATATAATTTTCTTAAATAATTATGTAATAATTAATTAACTAACTTTTTAATCTTTATTATTATTATATGAATGTATCACCCAAATTTATAATTCTTATTTTTTATGGAATCATGTTATTATAAGAATAACTCTTAATAAAGTTATTTTCTTTAAGAAATCTTTATAAAAAATATTTTATTAATCTAATTGCTAAATTAAAAAAATTATTGAGTAGATTGAGTTTATATTTTTTATTTAAATATATATCTTTTTTGTAAATCCGGAGATAATGACAACTTATTTTTTATTCAACTAATTTTCGATCCAGTGGGTTGGTTCCTTTGAGGATAAAGTAGCACCTTCACTTGAAACTTCATGTTTAAACCAGGATCAAGCCCTGAACCTTAGTTAAGGAACACAAGTGCTGAATCTTGATCTAAATATATTTTTAGTACTATAAAATGCTATACAATTTTTTTTATTCCTATACAAATATTTTATTGAAACTATAATCAAAATTCACTCGTCAAGACAATCATTTTAAATTTTATAAAAATGAAAACAAATAATATTTTTTAAAATGATAAAATAAAAATTCATTAATTTTATATGAACTAAAAACATAATTAAGTATTTTTTTTTATAAAATTTTAAAACCATTTAATATTTCATTAATAAATTTAAATTAACATATAATATACATTTTTAAAATACAAGTAAATATTTACATGATTACAAATATCCAATTCCATTCAAGGACCTCTTATTCTGTGGAGTAGAGAAGTAACCACTATATCAACCTCATTAGGTTAATTGCAGGTTAATTGCAAGTTAATAGCAAATGGTTGGATTCAATATAATTAATTTGTACACGGATCTATGGAAGAAAATAACTTTACCAAAATTAGTCTGGGAGATCCCTCTTTCTTTATTCTAGTTTTGTATTAGAAAAGGCATTCATATTTACTGTTTTCGAAGTTTCATTCCGGACAAATTCTATACTTCAAAAATTAAGACGCCACTACATTAATTCTTTAAATATTTAATCTTTAAAAAAATAGGTGCAATTGATCTACCTGTCTTTTTTCAACAAAATAATTTTTTTAACATACAAATAAGTTATAAAATTGTCTTTTTGTATCACCTTTATAAGAACAAATATAGTGAGATTTTAATATTTGGGAGACTAATATAAAAACATATTAACCTTTGAAGAATTAATATTGCAACAGACAACTGTACATTATATATGTGAAAATAGTTTTGAAAAGCCACGTAAGGAATTTCTGGATACTTTATTGTATTTGGCCAACTATGTGGTAAAAAATACTTGACCTTCAAATACTTCATAATAATCTTGCATGATTTTTCTATCTCCTCATCTTTATTACATTGGATATATGCTCTTGCATGCCTTTTATTGCTCAACGCTCAACATATATCGTAAATTTTACAGGGAAGTTTTAAAGTTGCACAGTAAATTTTTTACTTAAAACTTGAAAGATTTTTTTGTCAAAGATAATACTAACATTCTTCCATATCATCTTATCCTCCTTGAATCCTATGGTTTACATAACCCTCTATTCCTCATTGTTTTGTAAAATGACTATAAGATAGATAAATAATGTGATTTGTAAAGATCTGGTCTCCAATTTTTACCTCAAAGCAAGATACGCCTCCTACTAAACTTCAATTTTATATGCTGTCTTATTTCTACTAAAAAGAAACCCAATGTTTCCAAAGCCGATCATCACATATCTTTGTATTTTCTTTATTGACCCTCAACTAAAACTATAGTTCAAGAACTATAGTTCAAGAACCTAGCTTACAGAGTTCGAAAGGACATATTTTACTAATAAGATTAAAATAAACCACAAGACAATCAATAAAATATTATAACAGCACTATCTCATCTCCACAAATGTGGTTGAATTCTCACTCCGCCTTAACGGTTTCTAACTTCCTGTAAACTTACAATGTCTGCAATTAGTTTTTTAACGATCTACAAAAATACAGACAGCTGAAAACCGATTAGCTACTTCTTAGCAAAGGTTATAATCATGGGATTCTGAGGGGTGATTTTGAAGCCATGAAGAGCCTGCATGGCCATGGATGATTGCACTTCATCCTCAAAATCAACAAATGCGATACCTGGCTTTGCTTCAATCAAGCGTACTTCCTTAAAACCTGGGTATTGTTCGAAGAGCATTTCAAGCATCCTACCAGTAGTTTCATGAGGCAAATTCTCTATGAACAAAATATTGTTAGGAGCAGCTGCTTCTTGGGTACCAGGTCCGTGACGGAATGATGCCTGCAGATAAATAGTACATATTCTATGTTAGTGCAATTGACATCAGAATAGATAAGCACATTAAACGTTACCACATACCCACTGACCAACAGTTAAACTGAAACAAAAAAATTATGACAATAATCACTATTCTTTAATTTGCTAGTTTCAGTTTCATTCATGCTTATGAGACTGAGATACGAACATTAATCTGATGACCCAATTTTGTCAGAGGGGAGGAGAGAAAATCAATAAGCAACATTGGCAAAAGAAACTTACAGTTGGGCCACCATTACTTGCACTGTGTGTTCCATTAGCTACACCAGATTGTTGAGTTTCTTCTGCACGCCTCTTTCTTTCAGCTGAACAGGCAAAATTATGTCAGTCAAAAATAAGAAATTACTACCAGATCAACAAAGGAACTACTTTTGTTTCTTATGGAACAAGATCAGAAAGATAAAGGGCATTTGTTGTGCATCATCTTCTTCTATTCCAGGGATATGGAAGTATGAATATTTATTCCCATGTTTGTTATAAGGTCATGAAAAGATATTCCCGGATATCTTTTATTCCCAGGAGAGTTACACACTCATGTAAGTGATTTTTATTCTCATGATGAAGGGTGAGAATGTGATATTCTCATGGGAAGGTGAGATGTTATTTTCTATCACACTTGTAAAATTTATTTTTATTAATTTTTTATTCAAATTATTTTGAATTTTAAAAAACATTCCTAGGAATATTAAATGCAACCAAACACCTTTTTAAATATACTCAGGAATAACATTCCTGGTTGTAACATTCCTGAGAGTGTAATGTGATACCATGAAAAAAACTTAAAAAAACAATGTCCAAATGATGGAGTTTCAATATTGTTCTCTTAAAATGTTTAACATGGAAGTTAAATGGAAATACAAATTTATTTATTCTGAAAAGCTAGATGGCTTTATCTTTTTGGTTTGTAGTCCATGTGTGTAAGCAACAGTATAAAGTTGGGTTAATTTACTCATCTTTCACACATTATTACGAAATTTAAAATCTTCTAACATAGCATAAGCAGCAGCAGGAAATCCGTGCATATGGTCACATAATGAATTTGGTATTACAACCATGTTATTAACCCATTACAAGCTTCACTGTAAACAAGAACCTTACAACATAAAAACTCAATCCTATTATCTTTAGGCCAAAGAAATCTGATTCTGAGGATCAATCATATAAGCTTGCTAAAATTCCCAGGCAAGGGAAACAAATATGCCTCAAAAAGAACATCTGCTGCATTTGCAAATGACGCCAACAAATGACCATTGGGTTCAAACCATAGTATAATACTTGCATACTTTCAAATTTTTCAATTTTTAATTCTCCATAGAAAGAAAATTGTCATGTTATGATATAAATAAATAAAATTAATTATTTCTTCTTTATAACTGCATTGCAGATGCCTCTATTTACTTCTAACTTCTAATGACTAGTTTTACAATACTACAATCTCTTTATATATTATTGTTTGGCCATTTCAAAACATCATACAGGAGCAGAAAATAATGGTACATACAATATGCAAGAGTTCTAAAATTCAAAAATGTGGAAGACTAGGAAAAAATAAAAGACAAGTGTTCACCTTTCTCCTCTTGTTTCTTTTTCTTCTCCCTTGGAACATAACTACCCTCTTCTTTTGCAATACAGTCTGACTTTGTTTTTGCATATTGAATTCGCTGCATCAAATTATCCACACAAAAAGCCTTTAGACACACAACACTGATAGAAAGATAGTTTAACCAAAAATCAAAATACCAAGCAACTTCATAAGAAAAGGGTGGAAAATAAAGAACACAGAATTCATCCATATCTTTCAGTCTCATTCTTATAATGAAAATACTTCCTACAGGACAATAGACGTTTGAATCATAGAAAATTTAAGTCAAATATTTAAATAACAACTCTCACAAGCAGGTATATTTTGGCACAAAAAAACCATAATAGAGAAGCAAGAGAAACTACAAGATTTGAGATAAAAAAAAAGAAAAAAGAAAACCTGCACAGGCAACTATAAATGGTTCCAAAAAGTTTGGTATAAGATACAACAGATTTATGAACAGAAATGTAAAGAAATTATCAACAGCACTATAACTTGATTACCATAGGTTTATCATAAAATGGGAAGTTCTGCATTTGTCGCACAGCATTACTGGCAGCAGTGACTTCACTGAAACAAACCCATGCCTGTCCTCGAAGCTTGGTTGTCTTCAGAGCAACAACGTCCAAAATTCTTCCATATTGAGAGAATAAGCAATACAGGGATCTCTTCAATTCTGCCGCATTGAAAAGAAAACAGAATATAATATAAAATTCTGCCATAGGGTCAACATAAAAATCAATTTATTTTTTTCTAAAACCCTAAAGTCATATCAACAAAATCAGCAAAAAGTACATATCAAATTAGAACATCCGAAATGCAAAATCACGGGCAAGCATAAAGAAAGTACCACTACATTGTGATACAAAAAATGCCAATTAAGTTCCATGTTGTCCAATTGAAACAACAAGCCCACTCCATTAAATTCCCCTTCACAAAAGCCAATTAAATTTCAGCATACAAAATACAAGAATCACATCTCCCAAGCCAAATCCAATTACCCTAATTCAGCGGGAAAAAAAAAAAAAAAACTAGGCACTAGTTTCGTGCCCCAAATTATATCACAAATTCACTTAAAACTTTTCGGGCAGAATTGCAACCTAGCAAAGTTAAAAAATCACAATGAAGCCAGAAAACGGTTGCAAATATGAAAGTGAGAGTCCAAAAGGAAGTTACCATCTTTCTTGACCTTCTCGTTGAGATTTTTTATGTAAATGGTTTGGTTTGGAGGTATGTCCCCTGATAGCATTCTCTCTCTGACTCTGAGGGAGATAAATGAAGCGGTGGTGCCCTAGCCAAGCAGAGTTCAATGTTAAAAGACAACGTCGATCTGTTTTGGGGCTTTTTAATGGAAATTCAAATATCATAACGTGGGCCTGGCCCATCCTTCCTTTATAAATATCTCAATCAGTTTTTTGAACCCAAAATGTCAAAATCGGTCCAATACCATGATATTGTCAAAAGTATATTTTGGAATTGGTCCTTTCTTTAATGCTCATTTATAGTTTTTTTGTTACACCCGAAATAAAGCTCATTAATTTTTAATTTAATTCCCATGAAAATTTTAATTTAATTTCTCTAAGAATAAATACTTTTAACTTGCCCTCTAATTGATTTATTATAATTATATAGAATATTTGTGCGTTTCATGAGTTTACTTGAATGTAAAAAAAATATAATGTAATAAAATATGTTAAGAAATAAAGATATTATATATTTATAGTTTATTATACATTATTTATTATAATATATATTTTATTAATATTAATTATTATTATTATTTTAATGAGTATGATTAAAAAATAAAAAATATATAAAATTGTAATTTATTAAACATTTTATTTTAACATTTTCGATTTATTTTCATATTTTTTTTATCTTTCATAAGAGTTTAATTATCATTACATCTAATTACAAATTATTGATGATATAATTTTAATGTAATTATTATAAAAATAAAAAGTTAACATAAATTGTAGTTTATAATTAAATAATTATGTAATTTACAACGTCACGTTATATAATTTATTTTCATTTCGTAATAATGAGTTACGACCTTTTTAGTGATATAATTCTTGAGAATATAATGTATAATTATTTGAGTGTTAGAAAATAGAGTTAATGTTAACTGTTATTTCTATCAATATTATTTAAACTTAATACTATTTTGTATATCTTCTAGTTACATCAATAATAAATTATTAATTTTAAGAATATTGTCATTTATAAATAAGTGATAATTGTTTCTTTCCGCGTTGATATTTTTATTTTCCATGTGTTGTTTGAAATTTAGACATGTACTTTAGATAAATTACTCATTGACTTGAGTAATTATTATTTCAATATTTTTATATACCAAATAATATTTTATCCTTTTTACAATGTTAATTTTTTTTTATCGCAAAGTTGTATATATAATTTATTTGTTAAATTAATATGTCAAATAATTTATACTTATTTATAGTACTATCAACAATTCTCAATATATTCATATTTATTTATTATTCCACCTACTACTAATATCGTCTTTGAATGACTTATTAAGGATTTTAAGTTAATTCTATTAACTGAACAAGTTGAGTATGTTTCAACTAAATTAACAAAAGAGTCCTTATTAACACTAGCTAATGTTCATTTTATTTAACAAAAAATATTTTTTATTAAAAATTGATAAAAAGTAAATTTTTTCAAAATAAACAATTAAATACACATCTATTTATTTAAGGATGTATTTTCTTTAAAAAAAATTAATAATATTTAGAATCTATTGTTATTCATTTATTTTGAGTACTATCAATACATACTTGTAAGTAAATATAAGTGACACAACAAAATAAAATAAAAAATATACATTATCTTAATTAAATAGTAAAAATGTGGTTCAAAATTACTTTTAAAATTCAGTTTAATATTTTGTCTTATAAAATGAAATTTTTTTTAATAACATTAACATTTGAATTTCGTATGTATTATATTTTTAATGACATTATATAGTATTCATAATTTTAATGGTTACTTTAATTAGTTGTAGTTAATAAAATTTAAGTTACTATATTATATTCGTAAAATAAGTAAAAAAAAAAAGATCAAATTAGTTTTTTAGATATAAAAAACTTTGAATAATTTTAAAATTATATTGAAATGATTTTTTTAAATATATGATTAATTAAATTTTAAATTATTCGTAATAATGTGTGTATTTATTTTATATATATATATATATTAGTGTGCGTTTATACATATGTATTAAATTTGATAATAATTATATTTTATTTAATAATAAATTTCTAGTATATAGAAATTTGTACGAAGAGTTAATTAGATATTAATAAAGTTAATTATTTATCTTAATTAATAGTAAATAATACTGTTTAATATTACTATAATATTCCATTATTACACTTGGTTAATTCTAATATACTTTTTATATACATAAATTTCATATCAAGGATTACTTTGAAGTTTAAGAACCATGAAAATGAGTATCATCTAGGGTCATTAATTGTTTTATTATTTGAATTAAAAAAGATTAAAGTAGAATTGTGTGAGTAATTAATGACCAGTGAGATAAATGAGTTTATAATAGTTTGAACTAGATTAAATTGAAAAATTTTGGTTCATCATAATTATTAGATAAAATGAGTCTGAGTAAGTTAACTCGTAACTTATTAGGATTGAATATGTGGTGAATCAAGATTAGTAATATATATTTTTTAAAAATATTTACTCTATTTATCCTTAATTAAGTTAAGGATATATATTTTAAATTAAAAAAAAAGTATTTTTTTTTGCTTGTAATTTACTAATTGTGTTACATAATTTTTAAAATAAGTAAAAATTGTAACAAATAATATATAGACTTTAATTTTCATTTATTAATAGTCTAAAATAATATACATAATTTTTTTATATTTTTAATATTAAGTAAGACAACATGCATAACTCTGTCAACATGTCATGAATTGAATTGGGTTGGTTCACTTTAGCTAGATTAAATATCATATATAATATTTTTTATTTTTTTTTCATACACATTTCATAAATACTCTTCAACTTCAAAGAATAATATTTAACTATTTTGATCAGCCTAGTAGTAAAGTTTTAGGTATTATGTACAAGATTTTACATTTGAGTAATGTTGTGCTCTTTGTATTTTCTTCCATAAAATAAAGAAAAGTATGTGCCATGAGAGTTTCACAAAAACATTATTGGGGTAGCTAATAATTAATGATATATATAGTGTTTAGGTTATTATTTATGCGACTCGGTGTCAATCTACTCCTTATATTTTATTTATTTGCATATTATAAATTTAACTTCTTATTTTTAAAAATATGACGACATTTTATGTTATATGTTTTTCCTCTTTATAGCATGTAACTTTATCATTAGTTAATACTTTTTTTTTGAAGTTCAAATCATTAGTTGTTTTTAATATTTTCTTTTATATTAATTTTTCTTTCTATAATTATTAACATTCACAAAGTAACTACTTTTAATTATGTTATTTTTGTAAATGGTTCTGTGCATGACAAGTTTATTTATTTAACCTTTATTTTAATTATTTTAAAAGTCATAGCATAATCTTTTTAAGTTAACAAGGTAAAAAAAAAAATAAAACTCATTGTTTTTTCATGGCCAAGTGGAAATGCGATGGACATTCTCGTTTTGGTATGGAAAAATCTAAAGAGGATAAGAGAAAAGGATGTCCAGCATTTCAAACTCTCAAATTTGCAATATGTTTGTGATAGTGATTGTCCCGCTCTTAGCTTCCTAGAACACACTCATGCTCTTGTTTCCCAAACAGTTATGTTATTTATGTAATAATTTATACGTGACAGCACAACAAACACAGATGGCACAAACAAGTGACACATGCAGAGTGAAGTTTTTGAGAAACCAAGTATTGGAAATTGGAATGAAGTTGA